>OZ053306.1:32699285-33096785 GCA_964056655.1 Arabis hirsuta
CTTAACTTTTTGTATATATTTTATTGGATTTAAAAGAAAATTAAGTGATAAATTTATAAATATGGTGTGAAAACAAATTGAGTATGGTGTCTTGTCATTATTTTGTCCGTTAGTTATGTCATATTTAGTATGTAATCACACTATATTGTAAATTAACACTTAAGTTTTTTACCTAAATTTTAAATGATAAATTATGTAAATGATAAATTTATAAATAATATGGTGTCTAGTCATTTATCCGTTAGTGATATTGTATTTTTTTTTTTTTGGGTCAAAAGTGATATTGTATTTAATATATGTAAATTAATACTTTTTTGTCAAGTATTGTAAATTAACACTTGAAACAAACCGAATATGTTATAATATTATTAATTTGTCTGTTAGTGATATCACAACATATTATAGATTAGCCATTTAATTTTATGTCCATAATTGTTTTGGGTTTGCCAAATTTTAATAGTTTGTATCTTATAGATTTTTTAACAAATTTAAGGTAAACATGACCAATTAGATTAACATTACCGGATATTTTTTTTAAAATTGAGTGTAGACAAAATTTGAGTGATAAAAAACCGAATTTGTGTCCTAGTTGTTCGTTAGTGGTTCTATATTCAATTTGATGTCCTAGTTATCCTAGTTGTCTTTTGAATAAAATTTGTTCTTTAATTTGTGGTTTTCGTTTTTGAAAATTAAGTTTCCTTAGATTTTTAATAAGACATTTTATGTAAACTGATATGTTGTCAAATTTCATATGTAGTTATATAAAATATATTTTTATAATTCAAATTGAAATTGAACTCATATTTATTTATATTTTCTTCCTACCTTTTATACGTTTTCTATGGAATAAAGTTTACGAATTTCGTTTTTTTTCACATTTCCGTGGTTCATTATTTCATTTTATTATACTGTTCAACAATTGTATACATTATATTTACAAAATTATTCATATCAATTAGATTATTTTCTCTTTAGTGGCTACATATTGTTTGTGTACATCACTGAATGTTATGTTTTATTTCCATTGATTCTTCCTCTTATCTAATAAATGATTTGCTACTCATGTTTAAACATTATAGAAAAGTTTTTAATTAATCCAATGACAATAATAGCTTTCTAAGTTGTAATTATTTTTCGAGATTGAAAACTAATTTACTATGAAGCAGCACGAACGATCTATTTTGACACTCGCTTACATTTGAAATAGCCCTTTATTGCCTCTCACTCTGTCTAAACTTCCTTCTGTCATGACTCTTAGAAACATTTGGAGGACTCATTGATTCCACTGCTGGCAACCCAACCTAATGCTTTTTTTAATGTTTAATCATATCCTCATAAGCCATACCCAATTTGAGTTTAGTAGATATAGAAAAACGTAGTTTATGCGTATGTCGTGGACATTAATTCATATTATAGTAGACATGTATAATTCCAAATTATATGGTAAAATACTGATAAGAAAGTTGCACTATTTTCTGAACTTTATCTGGAGATTGGTGTTCCACATGAAGGTAGCAGAAGATGTTAAAATGTCAGACACAAACCAAACATTTAAGATATAATACTAATATAACTAGAGTCAAAATTATATGGTAAAAAACTCAAAAAATGTACAAAGTAATATCTTGGTCATATTTAAATACTTACTTAGAGACTAAAATGTTGTGTAGAAAGGCACCATAAGAATACCCTTAGCTAAAAAGGTTAGTGAATAAAACAGCATTAACATATTTTATGCCAATAATCAGTAATTTGGTAGCACCAAACCAATACAACTTTGTTAAATCGTGTGAAAGAAACATGTGTGCGAAGTGCGAGTTTACGTACCATGTAGTTGTAGATAAGGATTAGGCATGAATATATTATTTATCTTGTTCATTTTTTATTTTTAGTTTGAAACTAGTCCCTTGCAAATCTAATAATTCAAAAACTATTTTCGTTCTGGTTTAAAATATTTTCTGTAATTTTTTTTAGTATATAATGTATATTTGTTTAAAAAGATTTGAAGGACTGATGCAATTTTCTTTTATAAAGGACTGATGCAAAATCTTACGGAAAGGACCGTTAGGTTAGGTGTCGATTTTTCGTTTCTGGTTTCTTTGCATGCATAAAAGAAGGAAAATTTATGGTCCGATGCTTTCTGTAGTTGAGTATATGTATATTCTTAATTCGGTCGTCATTAGCAGCTTCACTTAATTAGGACATAAAGTTTGAATACACGAAATGAAACTTTTTCTCTCTTAGGAAATAAATTTATGAATATTTAATTTTATCAAAAAATAAAGTTTGAATACACGAAATGATTCTTTTTTCTCATGTAGTCACAGTGTTATATGTCCCCCGCCTAGTTCAGAAATGATTTCCATCTCACTAAACCACCATAGCATGGGGCACACACACACAACGTACCCGGTGAATGTATGTTTATATTTCAATAGCTTTTACAAGTCACGTGCTCGGCAAACGTAAGAACGTGCTCTCAGTCTCAGCTTCTCCACGACCACGATGGAGCCTTAAGCTTTTAGTTTTCAATATAATTTATATTTCAATTAACAGACAAGTCATTTTTCTAACATCACCCAAATATCATATTTCAATTAACAGACCATTCAATTTATATGAATAGTCAAATAGATGTTAGTATATTCGGGTGATGTTAGAAAATTATAACTCAAAAGTGTTCAATATAAACCAAACATGAAATTAAACCAAATCAATCTTTTTCTTAAACAAACTTGTAATGCTCATCTAAATATTTTTGAAACAAACTAGCTAGTGAGATGGAACACGATGAAATTACTGTATATAATGTCATATTAAATTTAACAACTATATATATTTTATATTTATATTAAGGTATAAAAATAAAATTATTGGACCATGAATCATCTTTCACCTTTCTCTTTGTGGTCAGCATTATTGGACCACGTAAAACAACATTAATAGTCCATAACGTAAAAGAACAAATCTACCATAATATTTTAAAGTTTCTTCTAAATAAATAAACTTTTGAGAGGCTGCAACGTATCATTTTTGAGGTTAACAATTTTTTTATTTTAATATCTTATTTTTACTTAAATTTACATTTGTCCCTCTAAATTTTAAAATTTTTGCATTGATTCTTTAAAATAAAAATATGATATCAATATATTTACTTAAAGTAAACATTTAATTAACATAAAATTATCTTCATAAATTGATTAAAAATATGTAAAACCATATTCTAATAGATAATTGTTTTTTCTCAATATCTCTTTTCAAATTCTTTAAATTTTTCATAATTAGAATTTCCGAAAAACTATCATATTTTAAAAATATATATTTTTAACTTTTTTTTTGTTGTTTTGATTTTTTTTGTGATCAAGTATATTAAAAGTATATCCTATATTAAAATTAAATTTTTCTATAATAAACTAATTAAAAAGGTAAATAAGATGTTCCAATGTTTTTTTTTGTATTGGCGACATGCCATGATGTCATTATATAATTTTCTATCATATTTGGTATGTCAATATTTTGATAACACAAGAAAATTTTATATATTTTAAAATAATTCACATCAGATAGTTTGAAATTACTTTTTACTTTTGAATCTCTACTTTTATTATATCGTAAGATCAAATTAACTCTGTAATTAAAAAGAACAGTCAAATAAATACATTTTTTTAAACCTAAGGAAACATCTTGAGGGTAATAAAACTTTATATATGAATTGTAACGTATGGTATTAAATATCAATAATTGATACAACAATTTTGTTAGTTTAGACCCAAACTTAACTAATCTTGACACACCATTGATAATTTTGTACTAATTTTTTTTCGCTATGTAACTAATATTAAAATATACATTTAAAAAAAAAAATGTTATGAACTTCATTTATTGTTAAGATAAAAATTAGTTCTGAAAAAACTAAATTTTTTTTTATGTCACATACAATCTTGATTTTTGTGTAGAGTATTTTATGCAAATACTCATAATTAAAGACATGAATAAAAAATAAATTTAAAACTATCATTCTGTTAAAAAATTGTAGAAACGATACAAATTTAGATATTAGAAGAATCAAATTCTATAAACCAAATATGTGATCAATCAATTTCAAAATCATTTAAATTTCACTAATTTTTTTACATGTGTTTATATATAAATTAGTGCATATTTCACTTTATAAATTTTATCTTTCCGGTCATGTGTGGACTCAATATTTTTTTTTACAATAGTGGATACAGACTACAATGAAAAGATAGAATACACTAAAATTCTAGAGCAAAATTGAAAATATAGTAATCAAATGAAAATATTTATATATCTCATCCTATAGTTTATTTTCATATTAAACATTTAAAAATGATGTTTGAATTTATATAAATAGAAATTGTGAGCATAAATCTTAAACATCATTTAAGTATATCAATATATATATATATAATATTAAAATAATTTTAAAAATCATCTAAATAGCTGTTCCGCGCAACGCGTGTATTTTCACTAGTTATCCAATAAACTATAGTATTTGCTGCCAGCCTTTGAAAAAAAAAAATACGACCAATGGAACATCAGGAAATGACGTGGATTTATCCACGTGGACAAACACGTAACCAACGTGGATTGGACAAACAAGTAACCAACGTGGAAATATATGGCCATTTTTATCCATGAACTTTTGAGGGTATCATTAAATATAAAATTATTAAAAACACACTCTTTCTTCCTTTTACTTAACTTTATATATTCTCTTTCATCCTTTTACTTAACTTTTATTAATTTTATACTTTCTTTAAATATAAAATTATTAAAAACACACTTTTTTTCTCTTCAAAAGTATCAACCAGTTGATACTTTTGATACTCTCTCTCTCCAAAAATACCCACTATCTCTTCTCTTTACTCAAATTTATTAATTTTATATTTCAATACACCCTACTATTTCAACCAAAAACACTATTTTTCTTCCTTTTACTCAAATTTTAATAATTTTATATTTAATGATACCCATAAAAAATCACCAATACGGATGTTTTAAATACCAGAGAGAAGTTTAATGCACGGAAGCTGTTCGTTGGTGCAGGTCGACATTACGGCACTCACGAAAGGTCCTAAAGGTTATTTTATCATCCCTTTTTCTTATGCAAAACTTTTGCTTTTAAAACCATTATTGCGATGTATTACTTACAATTCTAATAATCCAAATGAGTTACATTTACCATTAAAAGAATATTAAACAAAATATCGTGTTTTATTTCATTGGAATTTCATCTTAGGTATTGTAAAGCCTATGTATATCTCCAAACATTCGGGAAACTATGGTTTTGGACCATATAATTTAAACCAATATTATTTCCCGACATTTTCTTCACACGTTCAATTATCAGCACAAGAATTTTATTTATAGATCAGCCGTAATAGTTTCACGAGCCAGACAAATAAGAAATCTATATTTATCGTTTGCTTTTCAAATTTCTGCTTACTTTATATTTTTCTACGTTCGCTATACCAAATATGAAGGATAAAGAATATGAGTCCTGGTTTGCCTACTCCTTGGATATTGAGGACCATATATATCGGTTTAAGGCCAAAACCAAAGCTTCGGTACATAAATTAGTATTGCATAATTTGAATCATGGTTCACTGGAGAAGATTTGCCTCTGCATCATATATCAAGCGTTGAAGCAAGTCTTGGTAGTGCCTTTTCTCTTAAACCATTTGATCTCATCTACTATTTTTTTTCGCTCTATATAACTTTTTTTTTGTTTGGTTCTTAAAAGGAAAATAGTTTTTGCAAATGTTTTTTTCATGAGCACTTTAATATAGGGTATTTATGAAATCATTAGATTTCCGACCAACAAAGAAGGAGAAATCATTTGGCAATTGAATACTAAACGTCCTGCGACAAGTCTACAATTATACAACATATCGCTTAAACTAATTTATAATATTTCTTAACTAAAGAGCCACAAGTGTTTATATGCATCTGTTGTGTTGTGAGGTACGACACTTGACACATATGGTTATGGAGAACACGTGTTCTGTTCATGTAATCGCGAAATGTGCCACCTGATACCTACATGACGCCACACTTGTATGTACGTATATCTTCTTCGTTATGATATGGTCTAAAATATTATTTAAGTTTGTTTGAATTTCCTTTGAAAGAATTTTGCTTTTCAAAGATTACTTTCTTCTACTGGCTTATGTAATAAGGATTGTAATTTATAACCCGGAGATCCGAAAAGAAATTAAGCCAAAATCTAGATTAATACTAATTAATCAGGAAAATGAAACCTCATACCAAACTTTTGATTATACATATAAAATGATATATTTTTGAGAAAACCAAAAGAACAGAATGTGTGAAATGAGAATTATAGATATTAGAAACAAATATACAAAACGTAAATTTGGAAAAGGAAACAAGAATGTGATGAAGAAAACAAAATCTAATAAAAGAAATACAGAAAAATATACATAGAAAAAGACGTATAGAAAAGAAACCAATACGTAAAAAAAGAGAAGGAAAAAAGAAAAGAAATCAATACGTCAAATATAAATGAAAGGAATATAATTGATTTCTTTCTTCATATCAGTTTAAAGATGAATTCAATCTAGTAGATTGAAAAGCTAAATGTTAGATGGTCCATTTTAGGGATTACATATGCATAGCGTTACATTATTTCGACATACATTCATACAATTTTCTTCTATTGTAATAGACGTGATCTACTCTCTTTATAACTAATAGTGTTTTTTTTTGTTTTTTTGCTGACATAATAGACTTAGGTAGTGTTTAACTACAGATAGAAGAAATCTGCAATTGTAGTCTGTCTATTTTTTTTTTTTTTTTTGTCAAATTTGTAGTCTATTTACTTTCCAATAAATTTCCTTAATACATGACTATTTTCCAATTATTGTTCCCGAAAACTTTCAGAATCTGGATTATTTTTTTTGCTAACGTAACAGTTTTATTTTTATTAACAAAATATTTAAAAAAAAAATATATATATATATATATATATATATGTTGAAGAAAAAGGTTAGCATAATGGTTATTTTTGCAATTCCACATATTCTTCTCAATATTTAACTAGTGTCGACATCTCTAATAATTTCTACATTATATACCATCTTTTTTAGTAGTTTTTACTTTTTTACTTATCGTCGTTAGATTTTAATTTTTTTTTTAATCATTAAAAATGAATCGAATGTTAATTTCATCTAAGTAATTGAAAAAAAACAGGTAATAGAAAATGATAGAGTTTGTAATAATTAAATGATATTTTTTATTAAAAATTCAATAAACATATTCGAAGAAATAGAAGAAGTATTGCAAAAAAGAAAAATGGCAAAAAAACGAAAGAAATGTGCACTCATCTATATATGCATATATTATACCTACGTATAGCAAGCAAGGTGTGAAGATAAAAGATATAAATTCCAAATATGGAAATAATCTTTACCATTAATGGAAGTTCTCAAACACCCAAAAATTATGATTCTTAAACCCTATAAAAACACGAAATCAATCTCACAAATCATCAACAATCACCTTAATCCCCACTAGCTCTCTTCACTTACAAATAGCCAAATCTTTCTCTCTCCTTCTGTCTCTCTGTCTTAGACAATAAACACAAAGAATTCTCCAATGGACTTAGAACAGAAGACAAGAGGACTTGGCAAGTCATGTGCCCTTCTCATAGGTGAATAAATTGTCTCTCTCCTTCTTTTTTTTCAAAGATTGCAACTTCATTGAAATCGAAGTTTCTTTTACGTAATGTTTTTTTGTGTGTGTATATATAGTGATTGCGGGAATGGAGAGATATGCATTCAAAGGAGTTGCATCAAATTTAGTGACATATCTAACTGATGTAGTGAAGATGAGTAATTCAAGAGCAGCTAAAACAGTTAACACTTGGGCTGGTTTCACTTCTATGTTGCCTCTCTTCTCTGCTCCTTTGGCTGATGCTTATTGGGACAGATTCTTCACTATCCTCGCTTCTTCTTCTATCTACTTTGTGGTAAAAATCTCTTACAATACACAATATTTATATATTTGTATAGGTATTGGATCATTGAAGTTTTGTTTATTTCTTAAAACTGTGTTGTTGTTAATGAAATTGATTATATGTTAATATTGTTTGGTCTCGTATATGTCTATGTATATGCTTAATTAAGCAGTCATGAAGTGATTAACTGGTGGTGTGTCAAGAAATTGGGTGTAAGAAATTGGTTTAAACTGTATAAGGAAGTCAAAATTTGGGTGTTGAGGCATTGTCCGATTTAAGGAAGTGATCAAGTGATGATATATATGTATGTTACTAGTAGTGTTTGAAAATAACGGTTTAGAGTATCTTAAAGAGTTAAAAATCAGATATTGGGTTTTTATTATTTGGTTTTTTTTACCACTAATGTTGTTTCCATTGATCATTTGGTTAATAATGAAGTTTTGATTATAAATGTTGACATAGTGCTTGTATGGGTCTTATCTTATTGGCAAAAAGCATGCTTAGTGGGAAATTCGATTTTTTCTTTTGCTTTATATTTGAATTCTTATCTAATTGTTATATCTGTTTTTTTGGGTTCAAAGGGGCTAGTGGGATTGACATGGACGGCATTTGCTGGGTCACGTTCAGCTACTAAGACCATCTCTACTTATTTTCTCTACTCTTCACTATGTCTTGTCTCAATCGGTTTAGGCGTCTTAAACCCTTCTCTTCAGGCCTTTGGTGCGGACCAGCTAGACCACGAACTCGATAAGGATTCCGAGCTTCCCTCGGGTGATCAAAAGGACGCTAAAGCTACCCAAAAGACTCAGTTTTTCCAATGGTGGTACTTTGGTGTCTGCACTGGAAGCCTTATGGGTGTAACAGTCATGGCTTATATTCAAGACACTTTTGGTTGGGTCCTCGGTTTTGCTATTCCAGGAGTCGCAATGTTCCTGTTGATCTTGTTGTTCTTGTCGGGTTGCGGAATCTATGTTTATGGTCCTGGTACCGGTTTGAAGATGAAAAAAACTACTACACCTTTTGAGAAGATTCTTAAGTTCATCAAAGGGAGAGTTGTGAAGCAGAGAAGTAAATTTACACTTGTAGATGATGATGATTTGGATGCTATGGAGCTTGAGTAAGTCCCAAAAAAAACCGCAATTTTTTTAGTGAGGATTGGTCTTTTAAAGTTTTTAGTGACTTACGATGACCAGTTCTTACTCTCTGTTTCTTGTTTACGTAGGTTACAAGAGAGGCCTCTCTGTAAATGTGATAGCACTGAGATGGAAGACATTGAGACTTCTTCAACAGCCACCAAAGGATTGGAAGATGAAGAAAGCTCGAAAACTGTTTTCTCTGGACTTGACAACGTCAAGTTAGTGCTTCGCCTTTTACCCATATGGACGATGCTTCTCATGTTTGCTGTTATCTTCCAGCTACCAGCGACCTTTTTCACCAAACAAGGTATGACTATGAAGCGAAACATCGGGTCCAGCTTCAAAATCCCACCCGCGACCCTGCAAAGCACGATCACGTTATCTATCATCCTTCTTATGCCATTATACGATAAAATTCTCATACCTATTACCAAGAGAATCAAGAACAATAGTAAAGGTATCTCCGTGATGGAGAGAATGGGAGCTGGAATGTTCCTATCGATCATTGCCATTGTTATTGCGGCATTAGTCGAAAGGAAAAGACTGGACATAAGCCAAAAGATGAAGTCCTTACTTGATTATAATCCGGAAACAGTCCCGATGAGCATCTTCTGGTTGCTACCTCAGTATATCCTCTTGGGAATCTCGGATATTTTCACAGTCGTTGGGATGCAAGAGTTTTTCTACAGCGAGGTTCCGGTGAGAATGAGAACAATGGGATTTGCTCTCTACACAAGCGTCTTTGGTGTTGGAAGCTTTGTGAGCGCCGCGCTTATCTCAATCGTCGAGGCTTATTCTTGCTCAACAGGTGACCACCAAAGCTGGTTCGCGGATGATATGTCGGAAGCTCGGCTTGACAAATACTACTGGCTTCTTGCTCTTACAAGTACAATAAGCTTTGTGATCTACATAGTTCTGTGCAAGTACTTCAAGAGTAGCAGCGATCAAGGAGGTGAAGAAGAAGAAGCCGCTAAATGAGTTCCTTCGACACAATCGACTTAAACTAACCGTTTGCCACAAGATTCCACAAATGATCTAACTGTAGTAGCTCTTAACTAACTAGCAAACCCTAAGAGGAAGACATCTATAAAAAGGTTTATTTATAAGAAAAGATTTCTTCTGCTACAAATGAAAAAGATTCAAACATAATTGTTTCGTGTGTTTGGTTACTTATCATCTTCAATCCTCCCATCGACCAACAACATTTCTAAAATTAACAGAAACAAAACCAAAAGAGAAAGTATGAAACTTTGATTTATAGCTTTAATCGTGTGAGCTGATTCCATTTTGACCAGTTTCCTTAGCTACGTTGCTTTCTTCTCGTATCTCCTCTTCTTCATCAGAATCAAGAGTGAAGTTACTTAAATTCTCCATCTCAGCTCCGAGAGGTCGATACTTAGAGTGATCTTGACGGAGATAACCTTTCTTGTTCGCAACAACAGAGAACAATCCAGTAGCTAAAACCACCATTAGAGCCAAATGACAATTAAACTGAAGAGTTGCTATTGCTTTTGCTCGGTGATAATCATTGTGTCCTTTGCATTTGATCGTGAAATTGCCTCTGCTCTTCTCGTGAAATGTACAGTTATTAGTGATCAAATATGTGAAAAACGAGATACCCATTTGCAGAAACCATGTTCCTTGCAGAATCAAACCAATCCCACGACCTAATTTCGCGAATCGTTGCGTGTTTGCATCGGATCTCAGCTCAAAAACCGTGGAGAAGACACAGATCGCAATGGGTACGAGCATGAGATCGTAGTAGCGATTCTCGATACCAGAAGTATCTTTCTTTTGAAGGTAAAACATGAAAAACTCCTCGATGAAGCCAAAGAGAAGCACCAAACTCGTAATCGAAGACGGAAGAGCAACAAAAACAGAGTTTTTGGAGTTTACCAGATAAGTTAAAAGGGCGTACACCAGAAATAGAATCGCGACCGATAGGATCTGTAATTGGATCATCGACCCGACCCGATCACGAGACCCGATTGAGCTGAAGAGGGAGAAAATCGAGTTGGCAATAAACAGAGACGAAAGCAAAGCTACGGAGATGGAAGATGATCCGACAGATTTGGTCTCAGCCATAGGAGAAGATGGATCAGTAGCAGTAGATGGATTCGGATCCAGGTTCGACGAGTCGAGTGACTCCCAGACGCCGATTACTGCAAAACCGCCGCCGGAGACGGCGTAACTCAAGATACCCATGACTTCAATTCTCAGAGTTCAACAATCTTCCTTTGATCTATGCGATGCGAACCGCCATTGAAGCTAAACAGAAGCTCTATTCGGGTACGCCGGGATGATCCGACCCGAACAATAATTGGGATAGGTTACTGGGCTCCAAAATGGGCCTGTATGTTGGGCCCAAGTTTCCGATTTTGTTGGATTTGATATAAAAGGGACCCAAAACATTACTCTCTCGGGATATGCTCGTCTCTGAGAGAAATGTTGCTTCCTCTGTATCAGTATCATCATCACCAGCTCCAACCAATCTCTCCCAAATCCTTACCGGATCGAATTTTCCCGCCATTTCTAATTCCCAAATCCCTAGTTTCGCGATGCAATGTTCGTCGAGCGAGCTCCGTCGTCGTCAGTAGCTCTGCTTCCGATCGGAAAACTCTTCCCCAATCCGCCATCCAGAGAATCGCTGAGAAGCTCCGTAGCCTTGGATTCGTGGAAGAGAAGCATGATTCGCCCACTACGAATTATGAAGACTCTCCCGGAGAGATATTTGTTCCGTTGCCTAACCAGCTTCCGATTCACCGGGTCGGGCACACGATTGACACGAGCTGGAGCACGCCCAGTTACCCGATTCCGAAACCCGGGTCGGGTACTGCTATTTCCAGGTATCATGAGTTGAAGAGAGTGTGGAAGAAGGAAAATGAGATAGAGAGGAAGAAGGAGGAGAAGGTTCCGTCGTTGGCGGAATTGACATTGCCGGCGGCGGAGCTGAGACGGTTGAGGTCGGTTGGGATTAGGTTGACGAAGAAGCTTAAGATTGGCAAAGCCGGGATTACGGAAGGGATAGTGAATGGGATTCACGAGAGGTGGAGAACAACGGAAGTTGTGAAGATTTTCTGCGAGGATATTTCTGGAATGAACATGAAACGGACCCATGACGTCTTGGAGGTTTGTAAATGTTTACAAATTACACTAAAGCTCAGATTGATTTCGTAGAAGCTTTGGGCTCTAATGTGTAAGATTTGGCTTCTAGCTCATAGTTCAATCGAAATCTATGAATATGTCAACGAATGGCACATTCATACCAAAAATACATTAGGATGGTAAGGTTTTTATGTGTTCATATTTCTTGTGGTTGATTTTTGCAGACGAAAACTGGAGGCTTGGTCATTTGGAGATCTGGGAGCAAAATTTTGTTGTATAGAGGGGTAAATTATCAGTTTCCTTATTTTGTATCTGATCAGAGTTCGGCACATGATTCTTCTGTGGAAACTGCGTCAGGAGCATCATCTATGGATCCGGTAGCTGTTGATAGTAGAGAGAAACAGACTACTGCAGAATCTTCTGCCCTGAGTACTACTAATAAAATGGTTAAACCCTTGTTAATACAAGGCGTTGGTTCTCCGGGTAAGGTTCGGTTTCAACTACCCGGTGAAGTACAGCTAGTAGAGGAAGCAGACCGTTTGCTGGAAGGATTGGGTCCTAGATTCACTGACTGGTGGGCGTATGATCCTCTTCCAGTAGATGGTGATCTTCTGCCAGCCATAGTACCTGGCTACAGGAGACCATTCCGGCTTCTTCCATATGGCGTGAGTCCAAAACTAACTGATGATGAAATGACCACTATAAGGAGACTTGGTAGACCACTCCCTTGTCATTTTGCTTTGGGTAAGCTTGTTTTCACTTGATTATAGCTTCTTTTAGACAAGATTGTTCAACTTATGTTGGCTTACTTGTCTGCGACTTCTAGGTAGGAATAGAAATTTGCAGGGACTAGCTGTTGCAGTTGTCAAGCTTTGGGAGAAATGTGAACTTGTCAAGATAGCAGTGAAGAGAGGAAAGCAGAACACTAATAGCGAGCTGATGGCCGAAGAGTTAAAGGTAAAGTATCAAACTGTTTGTGGCTTGTATTGCGAACAATAGGAAATTATGCCGCTCATATAACTGAAGTTATCTATTGATGAGGCGAAAAAATATTTATGTTGCAGTGGTTGACTGGAGGGACTCTGATATCTCGGGATAAAGATTTCATTGTCTTGTACAGAGGAAAGGATTTCCTCCCATCTGCAGTTTCTTCAGCAATAGAAGAGAGGAGAAGGCAAACAATGATTGAAAATGCTAATAAGCTGACTGAAAATGCTACGAACAATACTGAACTAGAAGCTGAATATAAGAAGGATCATATACAAACCAATCAATTGAAACCAAGACAGCGGAAATCTCCTGAGGCAATCCTTGAAAAAACTAGTATCAAGTTGTCCATGGTATGCCCCATAACAGACATGTTCTACTTTAATCCATTGGGTTTGAGAGAACTCTTTTAGTTGTGAATGATTAATTTTCTCTTTAGGCTTTAGAAAAGAAAGCAGATGCAGAAAAAATTCTGGCGGAGCTGGAGAATAGAGAGAGTCCTCAACCGTCTGCTATAGACAAGGAGGGTATTACTGATGACGAAAAGTATATGCTACGAAAAATCGGCTTGAAAATGAAGCCTTTCCTTTTACTAGGTAGGTAATTGTTTTTCCTCTTTTTCCACTTGAAAGCAGCCTGTTCCCGTCTTTCATGTAAATATCTGTGGTAAATGAGTAACTGTCATCGTTGTCTCTTTGACATACTATATGTAATCTATCCTTTTCTGAAATATCTTGTTGTGTTCTCAAGGTAGACGAGGTGTCTTTGATGGAACAGTAGAGAACATGCATCTTCACTGGAAGTATAGGGAACTTGTGAAGATTATTTGCAATGAACGGAGCATTGAAGCTACTTACGAAGTAGCAGAAGTCTTGGAAGCAGAAAGTGGTGGCATACTAGTTGCTGTGGAGATGGTGAGCAAGGGCTATGCAATTATTGTGTATCGTGGAAAGAATTATGAGCGGCCTACATGTCTACGACCTCAAACACTTCTCAGTAAGAGAGAGGCGCTGAAGCGATCTGTGGAGGCACAACGTCGAAAGGTAAGTAAAATCAAGCTCTAAGAAAATATCTCATCTGGAAACTTCAAATTGATTTTGTTAATTTCTCGACTGATTTTCTAATTATTTTCTGCTCAAACTAATGCAGTCATTAAAGCTGCATGTGCTGAAACTTTCCAACAACATTGATGAATTGAACCGTCAGTTGGTAAGTCATATGTGTTGCTCAGCTTGATTTGCTTAAACAATCCTCGAAGATGTTCGTAACATTTCAAATGCTGGTTGAGGGCAGGTCGAGGACAGTACGACCAATGAAACGTGGTCAGATGGGGAATCAAGTAACAAAATGGTAAATTATTCAGTTTCAGTAAATTCACGTCTGCTCTTGATGCCTATGTGATTTTCTCAATTCTCCATATTGATGTAGGTCCAAGGAGAAACAGTAAATCAGAATATTGAACCTGAGAAATCAAGAGAAGAAATTGAACTCGGCTATTCTTCTGACATATCAGTTCCTTCCTCTGGTGAAGAGAACTGGGAGGTAAAACTCTTAGCTCCTACTCGAAGTTTCTTGCATATGGCTCCAATGTATATATATTTATATGCGTGGTAACTTGGCATCTAGTAAAAAGCTAGCAACAAGTATTTTTGAATATTAATATATTCTCTGGAGTACTAAACATGTGAGTCTGAATTCTGAGACTGTATTGTCGAATAGGATGTCAGCGAGGATGAAGTAAACCCATATATTACGAGTGGTCATGAGTCTCAAGAGAATGAATCTGTAACCGGCACGTCTCAGGGACATGAGGGCAACTCTCTTGATGCAACTGCAAATATATCTGTATTTGCAGAAACCGGTTTTGCCGAGGCTTCATTTCATGATAGATCCATGGTAGTGCCTAAAACTCTTCTCTTTCCTATGTGGGCCCTATGTGCTGTATGTAATTTACTTTCATTGCGTATTTTAGCCGCGCAACAACTTCGTGAATGCTGAACGAAAGGTACCAACCAGGCAAGAGCTGGGATCACTAAGTGGAAGTGGCTCACAAATCTCAGTACCGACAGAGAGCAAAAATGATGGGTTGGTTACAGATCTGTCCAATAGAGAGAGGCTTATTTTGAGAAAGCAGGCTCTTAAGATGAAGAAGCGTCCACCTTTTGCAGTAGGTGAGTATCTCAAATCCAATACTTTTAGTTATACATTGGATAAAGCTCTTTACATAATCTCAAAGGCCTGTAGTTACATAACCTACTTATATAGGTAGACACACTTGAAACCTTATAGTTACTATTATTAAGAATGACTGTAGTTCTCAGTAACAATTTTTCAAATTTCAATTTTGTAGGAAGAAGCAACGTTGTGACCGGTTTAGCAAAAACACTGAAGATGCATTTTCAGAGAAACCCTCTAGCAATCGTAAATGTCAAAGGGAGAGCCAAGGGAACATCTGTCCAAGAAGTCATCGCAAAGCTCAAGGTCGATTCATATCCACACTACAATTTTGAGAAACCAACCATTATTACTTGGTCTGTTTAGGGATTTGTTAAAAAATCGTGGTTTGTGCAGGAAGAAACAGGAGCTCTTCTGGTGTCGCAGGAGCCAAGTAAAGTCATACTTTACCGAGGTTGGGGAGCAGAAGAAGAAATGAAAAGCTTCTACCCAAACAACAATGTCAAAAACACCATAAATCTAACATCTTTACAAAGGTTTGTTAATGATCCTCCTCCTGTCTCTCCTGCACTCGTTGAAGCCATAAAACTTGAATGTGGATTGCAATGATGTTTTCAGTTATTACATGTAAAAGGTTAAGTGTGATTCTTATGTAAATTTCAGATGAAATGATAATAACTGTCCCCAAAAAAAAAATTAAATGTTCTTTCTCTGTACATACACGTATCATACATACGGTAGGAAACAAACTCGAAAAATTCAAAGCGCAAATGATTTTAATTATACTTCCTGACCGAACATCTCTAGCCTGTCCAAAAAAAATCTCTTTCTCTCACTCTCCCGAAAATTGATTTTTGTGTGTTTTGGATAAAGAACCTCAGAGCGTTTTGAGAGAAGGTGAGGTCGAGAGTGGCTTGACTCGGATGCTTCTGGTGTAGAGGTTGGTGAGTGCAAAGAGTAGCAGCACAAACACCACTTGAGCACTCACTATCCCGAAATGGCTTATACTATTACCAATCTCCATCCAGCTTCCTGTGTTTTTCACCTGAAATATGTTTTGCGACAATAAATTGTCAGTGAAGCTTTTAACCCAAATCTATATGCTTTTGACATAATTGATTGCGTTGGTTGCGTCTATGACATAATTTGATTGGGTTGGTTGCGTCTATGCTTACCAGGAAGAAGAAATGGATCGTCATTATGTCTGAAAATAAGATCACAAGGAAGTAACATCCCAGTCTTGGCACTCTCACTAATTTGGTTATGGCACTGAACGCACATCTGCAATTCACAAGTAGTTTAAAGGAAAACAAGAATGTTAATAGGATTTAAGAGAAGAGTGTTACTGAGTTTGGTTTAGCAATTTATACTCACATGACAAGCATGAACGGTATGAAGAGCTTGAATATAAGAAGAGCTGCCATCAGAAACGGCTGTAGATATGAAACAATCATCATAACATTTTATTGAGTTAAAAGTTATCAGAAAAAGATTCATTCATATGAGATACTTACGCTGAAGATTGTGATGAACCGATATACAGATGATATCTCAAAACTTGCTATACTTGCAAAATTCCCAGTTCCGAAGAAAGCGACATTGAACAAGACCATCTACAGAACACAAGCCAAATACAAATCATATAACTGCTATTTCGTCAGATGTAACAGAGCTCTTAACCTCACACTATAAATTCATAATAGGACCAAGGAAAACGAGAAGTTGACTTACAAAAATCAAAGGAATCCGCACATCAGATAACTGCAAGTATCTCTCGTCATTTCCAATAGTGACATGTTCCTCTGTGTTTTGTTCTGATAGAGATGAATCTTTCGCTTTGCTAGAATGATGAGATGCGTTCTCAAACAGTATCCATGCCATTAGTACGACTGCAAGACCACTGTAAAAGACAGCTTCGTATCTGCAAACAAATCGTGGAAACATGAGAACAGAACGATAATCCATATAACCAGTGAACTCTAATTTATACCCAAGTCTTGTAAGAGACATACCCAATAGACAGAAGAAGGAATGGAGGCGCGAAACCAAGAAATATTGAACTTAATCGTGAAAGGATGCCATTTCCTGAAAACAACGGAAGAACCATAGAAGAACCTGCAAAGACAGAAGACGGTTAATATCACCGATAACCTATACAGAATGAAACACATTATGCAAACAGAACATAGGTCTGAAGACATACCAGCAACTAACCAGTTTATAAACTGGTGTGACGAATGTAGTTCTTGATTCTGTGTTCGGTGCTTTGTAGACAGAAACACCATCACCGACGAAACTCCAACCAAGAAAATCTGTTCCCATTCGTACAATGAAAAGGTGAGCCATTTGACGCAGAACCAAAATCTTAAGTTATAAAAGTAGAAATGGTTTATACCTGAATGCAATATAGCATGGAGCACATCGGCTTCCTGCTTTCATGAAAAGTGATACTCTGCCAAAATTTGTTCCCTTCTGCATGTGTGTCTAGCCACTTTGCAGCAAGGCTTATTACTATGATTATAGCTCCACTTATAACTCTGCAACCAACAGATGGTACCAACATGAAACAGTGACCATTTCACAACTATAAGTTGATGCTACAGAGAGAAGATGGTTATTTTGTGTTCAACATAATTTCGATTCTTTTAATTCAATTGAATATGATTATCCAATGGGAGTGAAGACTTGTTCTAGATGAGTTTCATTCTCAAAGCATTTGTGTCATGTAAACCACAAAACATAAGAAAAATAATCAGAGGAAATTTCAAGCAAGGGTAGGAAAAGGGACTTACACTAAGTTATTATTATCAGGAATTTCAGCTGGCATGAGAGTGAAGACAGATATGAACCAACAAGAAAGACAGACAAAAACTGGTATCCCAGATCTCCAAGGAATTGAAAAGTGAAGCAAAATTGAAGCCACAACACCGGCTATAAAAAAAAACCAAGTGTAAAGCTTTCTCTCAGTGAAGCTATGAACCTGCAGGAGGTTGAAAGGAACAACCGATCAGGGCAATATTAGTCTCTCTATTTCAGAAAACCTATTAAGACCATCCAATTACACATACCAATAATTCCACAATGACAACAGACACAGCTGCAGCAAATAGAAGTTTGAGGAAGTAGCCAGCCTTCCTCTCTCTCAAATATCTCCACAATCCTCTTATTAATCGATATTCACTAAATATCTGTGTCCATAGAAATATTGTCATTCCAATATATGCATGGTAAAGTGGGGGAGAGTGCTCCACCAAATTTAACACCGAGAGAATTGTCATCAGCAGAAAGCCTGATAAATATGCCTGCATCAAAATGATCAAAATATATGAGAGTCAAAAATTTCGCAGAAAAAGTACAAATACTCAACCATCACAAACAAAGAAACCTTGTTTAACCAAGAAAACCGAATAACGGCTTAAAGAGAAGAGTGATCTTTTCAAGAAGTTGAAGCGTTTAATCTTATATGTCTGCCTTACTTTTCCAGAGTCTTTTTTCTGCACAGATAATTGCTCTTTTCTGGACAAGTCTCCTGATAGTGAACTATAACATTTCAGGACATGCAGGGCAAGTACAATCATCCACCCACTGTATCCAAGGGTGATTACAGTCATCAGCATTAGCCAGTCATACGTCTGGAAATAATGAAGACCCTCTAGTGACAAGTTTCTGAGGTCCACAGCCAATTTCATTGCAGCTTCATAACTTTTGGCGGAAATTAACTCATCAATCTGACTCAACGATGATGAATGGTGAACCAACGGCTTGAATGGCTTGAAAAATAAGGAATTTGACATTTTTATATCTGATTTCGTCAAGGAGACCATACACTAGACAAAAGGCAGCAGATAAGCAATTCTAAGGGGAAAAAATCCAAACACAGAGAGAAAGCTATTTTGACTTCTGGAACACGAATAAAGAATGAACAATATCCAAAGCTTGAATGCAGAGAACGACATCAGAGAAGTGATACTACTGTAAGAAATTATAATCATCAGCAGAAGGTATGCTAGCATTGGATTGTGAATAAAAGGATACGTGATTTACGGAGAAGCTGATTAAGGATTTGTTTGGTATTGGCTAGCACAGCTTCAACTTCTTCTGCCTGAAAATACATAAACGATAAAGCACCATAAGTCTCGACCTCCAAGCCATGTACTTATTTAAACTATTTATATTCTTATTCCTATTTTAAACCAGTTCCCTATCGATAAAAATAAAAAATAAAAAATAAACCAGTTCTCTATCGAGTTTCGACCCATGAACACACAATAGGGAACTGGGATTTTATGATGAAACAAATGTAGCATAAACAATTATCTAATCTCTTTCAGAAGACAGAAGAGTTCACATGAAGAATAAAGCGTACCTCATTCAACTTCATATAACCAAGTGGTAGGTTCCCAACCGAGTTCACTGGGCCTGGCAAACCCAAGAGCGTTGACTACAGATAGTAACAGAGTAACCGACGAACTCAAAAAATAGATTCACATATAATTTCTTTGACTGCAAAGATAAAAATGAGGGCAAAGTCCAACCATAAGTGGTGCTATGTCAGCTTGATTGACGTCTACTCTCTCAACACGGTTAAGGCCCCAATCATAAGGTGTGGGCATATCATGTGCATGCTTGTCAACAAATGTAGTAACAGAATCAGAGTGACTGCTTCCAGATGATGGTTTGGGATATTTAATCCCAGCTCCCCAAGCAACTAATGGAGTATCAGTGTTTGTAGGATGCCCATCTCCATGACTTCCTATGAGTAAAATCAGGTTTATATAGCATCATTACCACCATTACGCCCTAAATGATAATTAATGAGAACTTTAACACAAAAGGAATGACGCAGGCAAAAGCAAACCTTTGTCGCTCATCCCATGATCAGCGGTGAAGATATACGAAGTGCGATTGTCTCTGTAGTAATCCTCCAAGAGATGGTAGACCCTTTCAGCTATCTTATCAACAACTTTGACATTGTTGAGATAGATCGATGAATAAGGCCGATGTGC
Organism: Arabis hirsuta; assembly: GCA_964056655.1. NCBI lineage: Eukaryota > Viridiplantae > Streptophyta > Magnoliopsida > Brassicales > Brassicaceae > Arabis > Arabis hirsuta. Next base: position 32,719,697 of record OZ053306.1, read on the forward strand.
ATGACCGTTGGAATCGCAACCAAGAAGGTGCAGAAACACAACAAGTTTGTCCTGATGGAGCAGCTCTTTCAACTTTGGATCTTCATGAGACCTATTGAGAAGGCTCTCAAATTGATCGAACGACCACTCATCCAAAAAGGAAGCATCTACACCAAAAACGAACATCTCAGTTCATTCTAGTGATAAACAAATTGACTAGCTGCTGCGTATCACAAACAACAAGCAAATTGACTAGATAGTCAACTTTATTTCCAAATACCGATACATATAAGGCTTCACTCTCAAACGACAAAACGAACCTGTTGCAAAGTCTTCATACTCGTGAGGATAAGAATTCCAGGTGCTGTGAGGTAAGGCACTGCAGAAGATAGGAATAATATCCGGACTCCCATAAGCAAATGTATGCCTGCTCCGGTTAAAAACAGAATCAAATTCAACAGGATTAGCTTTCCATCCTGCAAACACACAGTATCATTTCTTCAACCATTCACTATCTACTCTACAGAGATCAAAGCAACCAAATACTAGATAAGTAGTAACTACAAGCATAAATACAGACTGAAGAAGAAGAGGAGAACCTTTTGTGACAGCACTAGGATCTTCATAGAATCCAGCAATAATAGCAACATGTCCAGGTCTAGATTCTGTGGGAGGTCGAGCATGAGAAACACCCCAACGCCCTTGATTCTTTATTACATTCCTCAAGAACGGTGCTCTGTAATTCCCGTCAACGTCCGGCTCAAAGAACTTGTCAGCTCGTAAACCATCCGCTTAAGAAACACATTTCAGTGTCAAAACCAATTAGGGAAAACAAAAACAAAAAGCAGATTCAGTGATGAAGAATACGAACAGATGAGAAGAACAAGTCGCTTCGCCGGTGGCTCAGAGAATCTCGGAGGCACTGGATCCATCCCGTGGACTATCGGCGTTTTGAAGTAAATGTCGAAGATACTTAGCATGTAAACGGCGTGAAGAGCTACGCCTAGAACCACGAGCCATGTTTCTCGCCTCTTTAGCCATCTTCTTCTGCTCGCGACGACGACGCTTGTTGCTCGATTCTGATCAGAACCTCCCAAGATCCCGTCGCTCCTCATAGATCTTCACAGACAGAGTTTTTTCTCCTGAATTTTCTTAAATCTCGATCCTTTTCAATTTTTCAGTGTTTGTTCGTTAGAAGCTGTAGCTAAAAGCCCAAGAAGGCCCAATCTACTAATGATTAGGAATTTGAGATTTTATTAACAGTAAAAGAGAATGAATAATCCAATGAGTTCCATTGATCTCAATTTTATTACAACAACATAGATATGAATACAGAGAGGAATTACAAAAAGTAGAGAATAAATATAGCAACAATAATATGAGATGAGTCTCTGAAATCCAGAAACACCACACAAGAGAGAAAGAAAAATGACTTGGACTTTCTCACCACCATTTTTTTTTTTCACTTTTGATACAAAATCTCAGTTCTTGACTGTGGTCACATTTTTCAGAAGCATTTCCACAACATCTTTGGAAATCCTCGAAGCTTCGTTCTTCAACTGTTCAATTTTGGCATCAGTCTCCTGCTCCAGCCTCTTCACATTCGCACCAGAATCTCCACTGGTCTGTTTTCACAAATATATGGTTATATTAGCAAAAAGACACTACTTTTTGTAGATTGTCTGAGAATAATTTCTATATCTTTTTTAAGATTTTTTTTTACCTCCTCAAGTTTCCTCTGGAAGTCTTGCTCTGTTTTAGCTTTGTATTCGGCAATCTCTTTCTCAGCCTCTTCCTTGGCTTGCTTCAGTCTTGCCATTTTTGCTGCAACCAAGAAACAAGTCATAAATCAATTTCAAACATATAATCAAACCCCAATTTGGAAAAACTTGTACTTACCGCTTCTTGCAGCATTGACAATGTGTTGAGCTTCTTGTTCAGCAGCAAGCAACTGTTGGATCCCACCTTGACCTCTGCCGGATTCCATCTTTTATCCCACAAAATCTGTTAAATAAAAGGTCAACTAGTTAAGTTTGTGGATAAGAAAACCCAAACAGCACAAATTTGAATTGCCAAAAAGCCAAATCATTTTTTACACAAACTACTAGATGATTACAAACAACAAAACTTTGCAGAAACCAAGCATGATCTTAACTGATCACTAATTGGGGGCGATTATATCGATTACTACAATTCCTAAATACTACTACCTATAAGACAGTCCATTTCGATAGTTTCTGTTAAATTTGAGATCACAACAAGTTCGGAGAAACATATATTAATTCAAAGCAGATCCGTTAAATCTAGCAATCCATAACTCAGAATCAAAACAAACAAAATAGATCTCAGCGACCAAAAGAGTAATGAGGATCGAAGATCACAGAGTCAATATAATCGATGTAATAATTCAGCCATCTTTAACAAAAATCCAACCTCTTAACACATCATCATACCAACAATCCTAAAACGTTAAATCCCCTGCAGATTGGCCCTACTCTTCTTGGAATTTCCGGAAGTAGGAAAACCACGCCGATACATTTTGACTTCCGATTGAAATCCGATCTATTAGAAGAGAAGAAGAAGACAGAGACATACCTTGTTCCAAGGACGAGAGGAGAGAGAGAGAGATACAATCGGAGAGAGGATCTGATTACACGTTTATCCAATCTACCACTTACTTGAATGACTAACCAGAGTAGTGGGTCCACGTTTAATAGAAAGTTAAGCCCACTTTACTAATGGGCCACGTATTAAAATCAAAAAGCCCAAATTAATCATTGCATTTTTTATAAGCAGCATTTATTGAATTTAATAAACGTATTATTGCTCTCTTTCTTTCTCTCATTCCTTTGGTTACATCCAAACAAATATTCCTGACAGTGGTAAGACGAACCCTAACCATTTCCACGTTTTTTGTTTGTGATGCTTTGAATTCGAAAAAAAAAGCTACAGATTTTGTTTGATCTTTCTTCAAATCCATGGATATGGAGAATCATCGCTCTGGTTTCACATACATGGGTCGAAAATTCAGCGATTTAAGTGTCAACGATAACTCCTCTGCTTTCAGCGATTGTAACAGCGACAGATCCGGCGAGTTCCCGACTGCTTCCTCCGAGAGCCGTCGTCTTCTCCTCTCTTGCTCCTCCGATAATTCCGATGATCTGATCAATCATCTCGTAGCTCATCTCGATTCCTCATGCTCGATCGATGAGCAAAAGCAAGCAGCTATGGAGATCAGGCTATTATCCAAGAACAAACCTGAGAATCGGATCAAAATCGCTAAATCCGGTGCGATTAAACCGTTGATTTCTCTGATCTCATCTTCGGATCTTCAACTTCAAGAGTATGGAGTCACTGCGATTCTGAATCTCTCGCTTTGCGACGAGAATAAAGAGCTGATTGCTTCTTCAGGTGCGATTAAACCGCTTGTGAGAGCGTTGAAAATGGGAAACCCAACGGCTAAAGAAAACGCTGCTTGTGCTCTTCTCCGATTATCTCAGATTGAAGATAACAAAATCGCGATTGGAAGATCAGGTGCGATTCCTCTCTTAGTGAATCTTCTAGAAACAGGAGGATTCAGAGCGAAGAAAGACGCATCAACGGCTTTGTACTCGTTGTGTTCAGCTAAAGAGAACAAAACCAGAGCTGTTGAATCTGGAATCATGAAGCCGCTTGTTGAATTAATGGCGGATTTCGGATCGAATATGGTTGATAAATCGGCTTTTGTGATGAGCTTGTTAATGTCGGTGCCGGAATCGAAACCGTCGCTTGTGGAGGAAGGAGGGATTCCGGTGCTTGTTGAGATCGTTGAGGCAGGAACACAGAGACAGAAAGAGATTGCTGTGTCGATATTGTTACAGCTTTGTGAAGAGAGTGTTGTCTATCGAACCATGGTGGCTCGTGAAGGTGCGATACCACCGCTTGTGGCTTTATCTCAGGCGGGAACGAGTCGAGCTAAGCAAAAGGCAGAGACTTTGATTGAGCTTTTAAGACAACCAAGATCTGTTAGTAATGGTGGTGGAAGATCGTCGGAAATGTGAGTTTTTAGAAAAATTTATTACTTTTACACCTTTTTTTTTTCTTCTACCTGTTAATGGGAAATTATACAATCAACAAAACCAACCAGAAAAAAAAAAAAAGGGGAAAGAAAATTAAAATTGTAAATAGTTTGTGCACTAAAATGTAGAAAAATTAGTTTTTTTTTTGTTTCCCTCTGTAATTTGTCTTCTTGAGTTTGGTTTTGTTTTTGTGATCCAGTTGATAAATTTGGGTTTGGTTTGAACAGTTTTTCACTTCATTACTAATTTACCCGTATCTCTAACTATGGCTTTGAATAACAAAAATACTTGGAAATTTGCTGAACAATTTTAGGGAAAAAACAAAAAAACAGAGCATGTTCTTCTTCATATTCAAGTAATATAGATTAGTAAAAGATCAAAACTAAAATACCGAATTACAATGAAACAAGATTATCAACGTAATTTGCATAAACGTAATGATAAGATTAATGATTGGAAGGCATTTGGGTTACAACTTGTGTGATAGTCTGCTTGTCTAAGTTGAAATGCCAAGTAGTGAGTCCAAGCACATTATCTGTAGTTGGTACAAAAACAATCTCTCCCTCACAAATACCAACCACACGCAAGTATTCATAAAACCCTCTAAAGTAATTAAAACTCCATGGCAAGTTATACAACCTGGACGACCATTCGTGTTTCTCTGCATCCTCGAGTACCCAAACACTGATTCCCGTAATGTTTTCAACAAGAGCTAGCTTCCCTTGGAAATCTACCAATGTCGGAATCGACAAATGGCTAGGACTAGGAGGGAGTTCAATATGTCGGAGTTTCTCAGAGTTGAGGTCAAAAGTACTAACCACTAGTATACCTCGGTTGTTGTGGGCATGGATAGTACAAAACACCATTAATGCATACACCTATTGGACATACCGAGACAGGACAATATGGATAAGGTATGTCTTGTATCTTTCTCCACGAGTTTCCATCTCCCACGGTAAAGATCCAGAATTGATACTCAAGATTCCGACAATCAGCTAATATGGAAATTACTTTGAACCGATTAGAGATGGGTTCGTATCCAAAAAGCAGATACTCGTTAAAGTCTGTTTTGGTCCAGGTTTGGTATTGAGGTAAGCGAAAGAGCTTCCCAAAAATTACATATAACATGTTGGTTACAATTAATCGAATAGCAGATTAAGCCGCGGACCGGAGGAGATCTGATCCATAATCTATTCCCAGAGACGGTCATAAGATGGCTTGCGACTGTAGATGAACAAGTAGTCGTTGTTGCTGAGTAGAGTGCAAACTTATTCGCGGTCGCGTATGAGAACAAGAGACCTGGCTTGTTCGAGGAATAAGAAAAATGCGAATCGACAAAGTTTTGACTTCGGATGATTGATGAATACTGTTTCGCTAAGCACTTGAACTTCATGACGGGCTTGTAAGGCAATCTTGTGAGTATCTCTATTATGAGATCAAGAGGGATCGATACTGAGTTTCTTCTTCTTCCACATTTCTTTTTCTCCATACTTTGTTTTCTTAATCAAAATTTTGTTGCCAGAGAACTTCTTTTATGTCCATAGAGGGGTGGCCAAATTAGGGTTTAGACTTGAGTTTCTTATGTTTTTAGTTGGGTTTAGGTTTTTTGGTTGGGTAATATTGTACTAAATAAATTAACGTTTTGATTGTTTCGTTTTCACATTTTTTTATATTTCTGTTCAAATACGTTCCTAATTCACCATTCCATGTGTAGAGTCGCTGACTACTGACTAGGGCTATGAATACATAACAAGAAAACACTATTATATGGCAAAACTATTCAACAGATTTGTTTTTTAAATGAAAAGAAGAGAAACATAGACATGTTATTGGGAATTAAACTTAGAGAACAAGTGACTGACATTCCACCAGGCTGGGGACAGCAAAAGAAAGATGAGAGAACATGTTCATGTTTATGTCAACACTAGTAACATGTTAAAAGACAAGATCCAAGAAACAAGAAAACATGATTTATATATAGTTACTATTGTAATCTCATCTAGCAGCCTGGAATCACTTCCTTTTGACCCTCTGGTTACGCATTGAGTAAAGAAGAAAAGAAAATATCAAAACCTTGGTTAGCTTTGATGCGTATGAATCAATATTTTTCTTTTAAGATCGTAAATTAAACTCACCTGCGAGATTGATCGCATGGTTAGCTTGAGCATCAGCATCAGAATTGTATTCCTACAAATAAAAAACAAGATTACAAACCAGACAGCTTACAATTATCGAATGATCTAACACCGAATCGAAAATTATCCAAACCGGAATAGATACTTGGTTATAATTAGCTATAAAACTCTCAAAACAAGACATGACTTGAAACTGAATGTTATGCAAATTAAACAAAAGGATTTGGTGGCTTACTCTCATTATGTGTTCAATGTGAAATGATTTAAACTGGGTCTTGAGCTCTTTAGCCTGTTTGCAAAGCTCAGCCATTTTTGGGTGTTTGGTCTTCCATGCATCTTGAACCTGTTTCATTGATGAAAATCCAGTTACCAAAACAATTAAGATATTAACACGCATTATCCGAACAAATGAAGATAAAAGGTAGAAGTCTATCTGGACCTGCATACAGACAAGCATTGAGTCTCCTACGATGCGCACATTTGTAAACCCTTTCGCGAGAGCAACCTTCATACCAAGAATCAAAGCTCGATACTCTGCAACGTTGTTTGTAGCAGTGCCTACACCTTCACGTAAATAGAAGAGGACACTTTTATCTGAAGCACGGAGAATAGCTCCTGCACCAGCTTTTCCTGGGTTTCCTTTTGAAGCACCGTCAAACTCAATGGTAATTGTATCCTGAGGTAGAAGTAAAAAGATGCAAACACCAAGCATGTGAGTGAAATAATTTGTTGGGTGGTAATTACATTTTTAAGCATGGGTGGTAATTACATTTTTAAGCATTAGCTGACTTACATTATTGGAAGGAATAACCAGAGGAACCATGTCCTTTTGTATCTTAAGATGCTTTGGCGGAGGACTCGAGGAAAAGAAACCCGTTTGATCACTTCCCTGAAAGATCAAAAGTCACAAGATTTTTCATCATCATCTTTCAAGACCTTGTGAAACACACGATTACAATTACATAGTATCCGCAAGTGAATTGAACAATGTGCCTACTTTGAACTTACAAGATTTTCTGTTTTGACTGTTTCTTGCATTCTCTTAATCGGAAAAGGTTTGTTGTCGAAAGTCCCTCCTTGGGAAGAAGATGGTTGCTGAAATGTGAACAATCTTAACGCAACTTGAATAATCTTAAATCACAAAAGAAACTGCGCACTAACATCTTACTCTCTTATTCTTTGTCAGTCTCTCATAAACGAATGTTACTAAGATCAAATCACTGATTCAGTGTCTAACCTGAACAGGACAAGGAATGAGTTTCCCAAAAACATCATCTTTGGCATAACTTGCATTGATAGAAAAGAGAGCATTCTTAATTCCAAACGACGATATCAAGTCTTCTGCTCCTTTTGGCCAACCATATCCTTTGTACACACTCATCGCAGGATGTGAAACCTTACACGTCAAAATCCAAACAAACGAAAAAACATGTAAGAAAAAAAAAGAAGAGAAAATTCAACAGTGAGCAAGATTGAGTCAAATTAGAAAAAATGTTAACAAAAAAAAAAAAAAAAAAAGAGGCAGAACAGAGAGAGATTACAGATGATCCAGATTGGTCTTGGCATTCGCTCAATGTTCTATATACACCAATGATGTCTCCCTTACGGACAATGTAAAACGCGTCTTTCTCATCCTCCATTGCAGAATCTATAAATCAATTAACACTTTCGATCAAAAAACCCTAAAATCCCAAATTTTTAGTAACCAAACGAAACCCAAGTTATCGAAACTAGACAGAGGATTAGGATAAATGCAAGAGAGACGACGAAGCAAACCTTCAAGTAAACCCCTAAAACCTCTACACAAGCGAACAAAGGAGTGGAAAATCAAAGAAACTGAGAGACAAGGAAATTCAACAGAAACCCAGGATTCGAAGATCCAACGCGAATCGAGCGAGAGATTTCAACAAATAAAATTCGAAGATTTGCTTTTCGAATTTCAAAATCAGAAATTGAATAATGATGCTTGAGAGTAGTGGCGATGGAGCGGCGCAAAATAGAAGAAGAAAGACAAATGGATGGGCTTTGGCGGGAATAAGCCCAATGTATTTAGGGCTAAAGATTTGGAAATCACGTGTCGTTCGGCGTCACTAGAAACAAACTGCTTGCCGTTTTAGCTTACCGCTTACTCAACAATGTTTTTGGTTCTCTTTTTTGTCTTTCTTCTGCAAGTAGCTCTAATTATCTCAAACTGAATTCGTTTTGGGTTAGGAGAATATAAATCATTATTTTGTAACAAACGATACATGTATGTCATGCATTTATAAATATTACATATTAATGCCGTAGGTGATTAAGGTTCATAGCTTACAGTAATGACACAGTCATTCAAAGTACTTCATCAAATTTAAATGATCTAATTAGATGGGATTCGGAGATAAAGAGGGATTGGATTTTTGGTAGCCGTTGGAGAATCCCATACTGAAAATGCACTTTCAGAATTCATCCATTTATCAGTCATTTCAGGATAATGACGATCAAAAACATCTTTAAGAGTTTCTGTAGTATTCACCCATTCAAGTCCTTTCTTTGTATAGATAGTCTCATTGAAATCGCTCGTGAAAAATCTATCCGCTTCTAATCTCCTGAAATTTTTTAAATTCATATACAATATTAAGGGCTTTTAATTTAATGTCTTGTATAAAATAATTTTGTAAGAAAATAAAAAAATTAATGCTAGAAAATACCTTGTGGCCATAAGGAGGAAAATGTTAAACGCCGTCTCGCTGATAGCGAACCCTTTGATTTTCTTCTCTGCCATAAGTCCCACCAGAAGATCAAGCTCATCTACATCACCACCGTACACGTCATCTAGCAATTCAATCGCTTCCTTATCGCCCGTTAGATCTTCCCACTTTGTTATTGGAATCATAAACATAGCTCTCCTAAAATCGTTGTACCTTGCAACATTCCTCTCCCTGTCCCTATAGACTATAAAATGACGAACCCAATTCATGTGATCACTCATCAAACGATTATAATCCTATCAAAACACAATATAACGGTTGGGATCGGATTGACTTACTCTCTAAAGCGGCTAAGTCGATGTGGTCCGGACGATCGTGACCGTTGGGGTCTTGTGGAACAAGATCCCTAAACCACTGTGGATAGTTCATTAGCTCAAGTGCACCACATGCTTGGTGACCCATTGAGACCATTAGCTTAGTGAATCCAATATGAGATATGGTTTGTTCTCCCTTACGACCAATCAACTTTTCAACAGGAATCCTAAATCCAAAAAATAAACCTAACTTTTAAAATCTTTAAATATAGAAATTTCAAGATATGGACAATTAGAGAGCTCAAATTAAAGTTATACTCTGCAATCAATGGTAGTGATTTATTAGTCCCCGGTACAACATCAACATCACGCATTTGGAGTTGATCAGGTAAGAGAGAGTGCATTCTATATACGCTAGTGAATTCTTCGGTTAACGAATATGGCACTCCATGATTTTCCGTTTTTTTCATACCCACGATTCCTCCCAAAATTGAACTGCCTACATGCCCGAATGAATCTTTAAACTTCTTTCCAAGTAGTCCGTACCTTAAGCACAAAAAAATTAAATATGTGTTAATTTAGATGGAGAACGTATCACATGATTATAGATTTATAGGTAAAAATGTACTACAATATTCACCAATTTGCTCGCATCCCAGCAAGTAAAGTATCGGTTTTGAGAAGCTCGACGGTCCAATCTATGGTGTGAATCTTGGCAATCACCGCTGATGTCACTAGCCTAGCGTAGCGATACAAATCTTCGTCTTCCAAATCCATATCCTCTTTCTATTATAAAATGGAGATTTTTTTTTGTCAACATATAAAATAGAGATTTAAAAGTAAACTAATTAATTATCATTTTTTCAAATTTAATTTTAAAACATATAACTAACCTTGAGGGCGTCACATACGGCGTTGTGCTCTTTGATGAAGAGAGCTTGCAAGACAGATACACCAACCCAACTGTTACGTACGTCGCCGGAGATGGCTAAACCGTCGTTGTCGTGGAGGAGCAGACCCGTTTCCTCCGATATCTTTAGTTTTCCATCTTTGTAAGTTCTCACTCTCTCCAATGCCTTCGAGTTACTTCCATAGATGACGCTCGAATCCCTAAAGTAAAACTCACTCATATCATATGTTTATATATTGAACAATCTATAAATTGTATAATATATGGTTTATATGCATGCATGGATGCGTGTACGTCCGTTACGTAAATTTTTAAAACGAATCAAGATATAATTCAAACCAACATAAAAAGATTCAAAATTAGGAACTAAATAATCTCTCAAAAATGAATTTTGCGATCTAAACTAAGGCTAAAAATAAAATGCAAGGTCTAAGAACACCACCAACAAGAGTCTCTGACATGGTATCTAAGTAATTATAAAATAATAAAAAAGAAACAAGAGAGAAAAACCGCTCTAAGAGAGATTCTCAACATTTTGAAAAATCCCCTACCATTTTGTTGTTTCATTATTGGTTGATTGTTTTTTAATATTTAAATAAATCATTGAATTTCATAAAAATTGCTAAAATGATATATCTGTTTTTTGCCACTGAGGATGCTCTAACCAACGTATCGAAAAAGGTGTATAGTATAGTATGTGCAATAGATAATATAGGCTACAATAATTTACTTACCACCAAGGTGTACGAGTATTTAGCGAACCGGTCTTGATGTCGAAGAAACCGGTCGGGACTTCCTTGGTCTTAAAGAATCTAAAGGAGTTTAAGGGACACTCGTTCGCTACTTCTTTTGGAGCCACGAGCTCAATCTAAGTTACCAATGAATAAACTAATTTAATCGTTTGGTTATTTAACATATTACTAGTGGTTGAAAAATTAATGAACGAACCTGATCAGTTTCTTCAAGATGATCAACCCAATCATGGATCATGAATTGAATCCATGAAGCTGCAATCATATTAAATTGTTTTCCTGTGTCGATCATCTTTCTTCTTGCTAATAATTTTGTCGCCACCACCATCGGGTCTGGCTTCAATAACTTCAAAAGAAATCACACAAGTAAAAACTCTGAAAAGTGCATCAATATAGAAACTTCTCAACAAAATGTCCCTTTATATTAGTACGTCAATTCACTGAAAAAATTCCAAACTATTTTTATTCTCCAAACTAAAACCATAGTGACACTTTTCTGTACACACACTCATATTTAAATATGTAGTTAAATTTTACGTACCTTTATTTTCTGATCAACGGGAGGACAATTTCTTCCGATGAAGCTAAATTGGCTACCGACACCTTCGTTAAACGGATCAGTGAATTTTCCATCAGCAGTCCGGTACGGATAATCAGCCGGATTAAACCGGGTCCCAACCGGAGTTCGACCGACATTGATAAGATTATATTCTTGGTGAAGATGTCTACGCAATCCAAGGTAGGCTAAACCCAAGAAAACCGGAAGCTTATGCCATGGAACAACCTTATCCACTGCATGCACGATCTGCACCAGAAAAACATCGGATCATAACTATTTTTCGAAGCATTATAAACCATCCAAACTTAATGCAGCAGCTAACGTTTACCGATAACACAAATATATTACATAAAATTTCCTAAAAATGTATTTTGTGGAAAGGAATATATTTTGTTGTTTCTTACGTCCATATATACTACAGTTAAATTACTTACAAGAAGTAGAAAACGATCGAGGAGGGACATTCTTGAGTAAATCTCATGAAAGTCTTTGTGGATGAATTTAAGCAAAACAGAAGAGATTAGAGAACTAATTACTTCCATCCTCTTAAATTTGATGGTGTTATTACAGATATATTGTACTATGAGAACGTAACAAGAGAATTGTTTGAATATAATTGTGAGGGTTGTGAGAAACTATTAGCGTGTCTGTTATGTATTTATAAGCAAAAGCCATGAGAAAATAGAAGACTATTCAAATACAGACACTAATTAATTAACCAAAATCAAATCGATTCATTTGATTTAATTAAATCAAACTTAAGGAGGTTATAACCAGACTTACTGGAGACTCTTAGTTGGGTAGGTGTATAGTTAGCAAACACACAATAAAAGAAAGGTTGCCAATTCAAAATTGATTCGTCAAAATAAGTACCATAGAGCCATCATCAAGTTGTTCCATCTTAGGATACTTTTTGTTTGGTAGCTACCTAATTTGGAGAAAATAGATCAGGATACAATTTTACATTGGATGAGTCTACACGTATATCAGAAAACGTCCGAGTCTTTGATATATATCCCACCATGCATATTTGATTATAAATTATATATATATAGAGACCAAGAAAATTTCTTGAATCAAATGTGAAAACAATTCCATTTGTGTTAATATGCATGCACGTTACTAAGAAATTAATATAATTAAGCTGAATTTTAGATAAATGAAATTATATACATTCAACTTCACAAAAGTTTTTGTTTAAAAAAAAAAAAAAGAGAATTTTCAAAAAATGCCACTTTCCAAGTGTCACTTTACAAAAATGCCACATTTTTTAAAATTATTTTTTCATTATATAATTTATGTTTGGGTTAACTATGTTATATTAAAGTTTAATTTTGAGTGTTTAGGGGGTTTTAGATCTCAAAACATTTTTTAGAGTTTAGAATTTTAAGATATATATTTTATAAATCTATAATTTGTGGCATTTTTGTAAATGGACAATCCTAAGTGGCATTTTTGCAAATATGCACACAAAAAATGGTATTTTTGTAATTGTCCAAAAAAAAATCAATTCAATTCCGACAAAAAAAAAATCAATTTTTACCTTTTTTTGTTTGCTTTACATGACTTATCCAAAGTTGATAATTCTACATTTATTATAACTTTTGTTTTTGTATAAACTTTCAATTATGTTCGTCAAATTTGGTGTTGGCACGATCCGCTGACTCTTGAATTTACGAAATTAGTTTGTGGTTTATTATTTTCATAATGATGATAAAAATAATATAAATAGTTTCTTCTAGTAGATTCATTTTTTTTTCTTTTCTTTTTTTTTTTCTTTTTTTTTGTCAACCTTCTAGTAGATTCTTTAATTTCTCTTGTTTTCTCAAATAGGTTTATAACAGATTTTAATTTTAAGTGACGTCATTTCGAATTTATCTCTAAGAAACCCCATAAGTATTTTAATTTGTTGGAATATTATTAACTTGCGAAATAGATGTAGAACCCCATAAAATAATACAGTTGCAACATATATAAGTTTATTAAATACAGAAATAGGTTACAAATATCGTTCAAGGCTTCAAGCTTCAGTTGTTACTCTAAAAATCTTTGAAACCCAGTCAATCATAAAGTTAAAAAATACCTCTAAAATCAATGTACGTATGTGATTTGAAACTTGTGAAAAGTATGTATATTAGAAGTTGCAATGGCGTAACTAGAAATTGTTTTCATCAGAGGCATATTTAAAAATTACTAAATATTTTTAATATAAAAAACGTTCAAACATCATAGTTAGAAACACCTAATGGAGCATAAAATAATGTATCAAACATGGACATATTTAAAAATTCTAAAAAAATTAGTCAAATTTTTTTTTATAGTGAACAAGTGTCCCTTTGCTAATACTCTGCATTCGCCCTTGAGAAGTTGGCGTGAGTTTTTTTTTACGAACATAAAGAAATTGTCAAGTGAGGAGAATAGTGAATACATTGAATAAATAATATTCCGATATACATTTCTTTTGGTTTCGTGGACGTAAACGTAATTGTGTAAGAATGGTCTACGTAAATTTTATTTAATCATTTTATATTCCGATATATATATAATTGCAAACCGCAAAACCCTAACGGATCTATATACGCTTGCTTCCAATATATACGCTCATTTTAGGGATCGAACTCAAATTATACAAGTTTCATAAACTATGTATAGATTTAAACTTGTTTCAATATGATAGATTCAACGTATTTTTTCAAAATTTCCGTCCACGAGGACCACGACAAGTAAATAAAACTACTGGTCCAAATACTAATTAAATTTTTTTTTGATTAATGAGTTTGAGTTGGATTAAAAAAAATACTTAGGATTCTTTTGAAAATGTAGCTCATATATACTTGATGTGCCATTTGTTTAATTTGAAACCACAGAACAAAGAGCATGTAATTAAGCATGTTTACGGTTAAAAAATAGTTTATTTTCAGTCATCAAGAACAAAAAAGGTTTTTTTTTATATTTCCCTTTCTATATATACTAGATTTTGATTCACGCCAAACGTGGAATTAAATATTGAAATATATTTTCTAATTGATTTTAATATTTAGATGTGTATTCTAATATTTATAAACATACAAAATAATATGTATTGTGCATCAATGTAATAAAATTAAATTTTTACTAAACATATTTCAATGTCATATGTTTTGATCAATTTTGCATAAAATATTAAAAGTAACACAAATATTAATTATTTCAATTTATTTGAAGTGTCAAATTGAGTTTTATTATTTGTATAAATAGTAGAGTATGCAATAAATCAAATAAATTTTAGATTTATATAAATTTGTCGGACGTAACAAACAAAAAAGTATGTTTTCTAATAATAAAATGTAAAAATATTTGTAAGTGTAGTTATCATCTACAAATAAATAATATTGTTACAAATATAATAATAAAAAGTTTTTTAGTATATCAAATTTTTAAAAAATAAATAGATGATATAGTAAGTCTAAATATTATATTTAGTTAAACATAACTCTGTAAAATATATATTAATGAATTTATGTTATAAAATTAATAAAAATATATAAAGATTTCCACCATAACATACAGTTTTAATTAAAATATTTTCATTAGTTAATTTAAATGACATATTTTTTAAAACCCTCATTGGATAATACATATGATTTTTTCACCAAATGTCTATTCAATTATTATATAGAGGATTAGTGGCATTTTAAAAAAAAAAATCAAAATGATGACAATTTTGAAGAGTGGCATTTCTAAAAAATTATGCATTTAGTCTAAGTATCATGCAAATTAAATTTTGTAAGATAAATTATATTTATCTATACTGGAGATATATCTTTGTTATTTTTAATTTCTCCCGTATATAAAAAAATCATGAATTTTTTTTTTAATATTCTAATCCCGTATTTAACGCATGTCAAAAAAATCTAATAGTCATTGAAAATAAAACATTCTCACATATAATTTATATTTATTAAATAAAATCTTCCATATTAATTACCATATATTTTTTGCTTCCATATTGTTTAATAGTTATATATTTTATATGTGTTATAAATTTAGTTTAATTATTTACACATTATTAAAAAAGTTTAATAATTTTCCTTAAAAGTTCTTTAAACCCCTTTTTGGATGACACCTAGAATTTTAATGGGGCAATTACAAAAAGTGGCTGCACATTTGCAAGAATACCACTTCGGGTGTCCATTTACAAAAATGTCATTAATTATAGATTTATAAAGCATATATCTTAAAATTTTAAATCCTAAAAATGTTTTGACCCCTAAAACTCCCTAAACCCTCGTAACTAACCCTAATAGAACATAATGAACTCAAATATAAATAATATGAAAATTTTTTTTTTGAAAAAGTGACATTTTTATAAAAATTTTAAAAATATGGTATTTTTGTAAAATGGCATTTGAAAAATGGCATTTTTTGAAATTTCTCAATTTTAATATAGAGAGGATATGACAATTATTCATGAGAAAATAGTATTTCCTTTGAAATACATTGGTCATGAGCAACAGCCGAAAAAAGAATGACAAAAAGTGGTAAAATTTTATTAAAATAGAAATGCAAAAATGTGCAAAAGATAGATTTTATGTTCAACAGAAGAAGTCGACACTCTCTCTGCTACACACTCGAATTCAGCGCACGTTAGACTGCAGCCACGGCTCCGATGAGTTTTTTCAGTTATGAAGCGGCGGCGCGTAACTGTCGTTATCGAAATCGATGGAGCATTTAGTGGAGACCGGCAAGGAAGGTGCAGCGAACCTCATCGAGTAATCTCTGTAAGGAAACTCGTCGTCAAAATGTCCGGTTTGCTTTCCGTCGTCGAAATTCAAAGAGTAGCTCAACGGATCGTACCGGAATTTACCGTGTTCCGATCGATTAGGGATTGCACCGCATCCTCCGCCGCTGTTTCCACCTCCTCCGCCGCAGCAGTGGTTGCGTCCGAATCTGCGAATAAAAGTTTTCCATCTAGGTCCAGCGACGATCTCCGACCACTCCCTCATCTTCCTCCACCCTCGAATCCACCACCGTTCGTCTGGCTCGAGTTTGTCGACGGTCCTGATCCGTTGCCACCACACAGATCCGCCGCGAGTGGACGGCTGAGATGAGGCAAGGCAGGGCATAAGGAAACAACAACCTCGCTTCGCGAACAACGCTTCGTGCATATCGTCGGTAGATTCCATTTCAGAGACCGGTGAGGATTCGTGCCTCATTCTCAGAGATTGATCCGAATCGATCTCTCTCTCTCTCTCTCTCTCTCTCTCTCGCTCTCTGTCTCCTTAGATCTTCGTTCCTCTTCTCATCTCCAACACTAAACCCTAATTTTCTTTCCTTCTTCTTCTCTATTTCTCTCTGCAATGAACCCGTCTCTTGAGCTGGAATAAAAACAGAGCACGAAACGGCTTAACCGCCACCGGTTCACAGAAACCCACTCTAACCGATTTGGTTTTGTCAATTAACCGGGAAATTTGAGCTGTTAATAGCTGCTAATTACGGTTTTAACTCATTTGATCCCAAATTTAGATCGATACAGTATACCATTTCCTTTTTTGTTTGTTTACAAATAAACCGCCATTAAAATTGGTTTGGTTTCTCTCTGGTACAAAAATGGTTCGGTTCCCTTCATTACTTGGAATGTTAGCTCTCAATGGATGTTCTCTTCTTGGAGGAGATTCATTGCAGGTGAATGTTCTAACCAAATCCACCTAATCTTTTTTAGCATAATGAATATAGTAAGTAGGATAATATCTTTACTTGTATCACACGTACTCAAACTCAAAATCCGGATCTACTTTAATAGGATAATCTCCAACTGTTCTAGAAACTATACCACAGTGGTTTTGCATGATTCCTCAAGTAAGCTTGTTTATGAATAACAATACCAATGAAGAGAAAATGACTTGTAAAACTCTACAGACTTGAGAAAGTTTTTTTCCCTTTGCAGGTTCAATCGGAAGAAGGATATCGGTCAGCGGTTTGTTTCAGATCATCGAGCTGTGTGAGAACATATTCAAGCTTCTGGAAGCAGATCTCATTAGCTATTCTTGCACTGTAATCGCACTTCTCAAAGGGACGGTACTCGCACGCACTTTTGATCTCTTCCCTCAGTGTCCCTTGAATATCCTGCAAGTTCCACAAGAAACATTATGATTAACAAGACCAAGAACCTGAAATTAGCCTCCCAGCAAAAAACCTCATCTATTTGGTCACGATTATGATCCCTAATCTAGACTACTGTCAAATGAGAGAGTGCATATGTTCTCTGATCAGTGAGTTTCTTAAAAACACTTGAACTCAAATGAACTTAGAAGATATCAACATCCACCATTCGAAAACCTTAAGGCCAAGACCCAAGGATATATGTCAAATCCTAAGAAGCAGAAAAGGAAGACATAAGTTTAGTACAGGAGAGATTGTAATACATGAAACCAAAACTTCAACGAGTTCATGAATCACGCAACGGGATGCAACACCCATCTTGAAATTTGATGATTTTACTAAACTAAACATGGAATCAAACAAAAGTCCAAACAAATTCCTCTATATTGATCAGAAAACGTATCGAACCCTAATCTACACTTGCGCGAAACAAGCCCAAGCGTTATTTGATCAGCTAGGTTCATAAAACACTAGCTGATCAAACAACGAGACCAAATGCAAGCAAGCAAGCATATAAGTATCCACCATTCATAGACCTTAAACCCAAGACTCGAGAAGAAATGCCAAAAACCCCAAAAATGTAGTGAAAGAGGGACTGAGTAAGCAACACTAATCAGTTTCAAATAACATTCTTCAACCAATCCACTAATTCATAGACATCAAGCTCAAGAGATTTAATGCGAAATGGCAAATTTAGAAGTGAACAAGAGATTGAGTAGGCAAAAACCTTCATCGATTGCATAAACTCTCGGCAATGACTGTTGACGAACTCTTTCTTAGGCCCAGAAGGGCTCGCGAGTTCTTCCATCACTCCACCTGCTAATTCCAAAACCCTAACTACTCGCTGCGCCCCAGAAAACAAAAAAACGCATACAGATTCACATCAAATAACTCCATAATCGAATCTACGGAGAAAAAAAGCGAATCTTCTGCAAATCTTACCCTCTCGACATTCTGGAGTCGCTGCAACGAAGTATTCTGCGTCTGCGGATCCATCAGACGATTTCTCTAAAGCACAAAGAGTAAACGAAACTGAGTTACATCACAATATCGTCAAATCCACTCAATTACATACACTAAATAGGCAAATCGGAGTACCTGAATCGCGCACGGCGAGATGGAGATCGGCGACGGAGAAGTGGATCGACGAGACTGGAGAAAAGCAAAGAAAATAAGAGAATTTAATTGAAGTAAAACGGCACGAATGTTACTTCAAGAGTCCTGGAACAGCGCGTAGTTAGATTGTTGAATTACGAAAACACCCCTTCGTTAAGATAAAATCTTTGTGATTCTCTTTTATAACGGATAAAATAACGGAAATAAATACCAAAACAAGAAAGAGCTGTGATAACTCTTTCGTAGCTTCTTCTTCCTCTGTGACTACCAATGGCTAACATCATAGACCTAAACACTCTCACAAACACTTTACCGGCGGTTCCGAAACTACCCGGGAGTCGAAAAACTGGAAAATCAAGCTCCTTTGCTCTCAAGAAAATCGGAGAATTTCAAGAACCGGATTCGGTACAGATCACAAGACGGATGACATTGGGATTTACCGTTTCGGTAGGTCTAACCGGTGTTTTCGGCGAAAACAATGTTTCTTTGGCACAAGACAATAATGGCTTTTGGATCGATGGTCCTCTTCCAATTCCCCCTATCTACAACAGTAAGCACCATTTTGTACCAAAGTCTTGATTCTTAGTTGAGAATTTCATACCTTTGTCTCGGTTCTTGATTGTTTTTTGGTTTGGTTACAACACCACCGGAAACTACTCATTCAATGTCCGGTTTTGTTTCTTGTCTGATTCATGTGTGTGTACAGAAATCACAAACGAGCAGACAGGAACAAGAACGTTCTTGAAGAAAGGAGTGTATATAGCTGATATTGGACCGAAAGGGAGAATGTACAGAGTTAAAAAGAATGCTTTTGATTTGTTAGCAATGGAGGATTTGATCGGACCAGACACTTTAAACTATGTTAAAAAGTACTTGAGGCTTAAATCCACGATCTTGTTCTTCGATTTCGACAATCTCATCTCTGTTGCTCCCACTGAAGACAAAAAATCTCTCACTGATTTAGCAAACAGATTGTTCGACAACTTTGAAAAGGTGACATTACTAATCAACACCGATCTTAATCTGGTTTATTCAAACCGAAGAGAGTGTTGTTTCTACTTTCTATTGTAACAAATACTTTGTTTTTTTCTTTCCTGACACAGCTTGAAGATGCAGCAAAGATGAAGAACTTAGGAGAGACTGAGTCGTGTTATAAAGATACGAAGTTTCTTCTCCAAGAGGTTATGACTAGAATGGCATGAAGCCGGTTTGGTTTTCACCGGTTTAGTTGCTATTGAAGATCATTCATGGTTGATAACTCTATGGTCGTGAAATGTAATATACTGCATAAGCCAACCAAAAACAAAAACTTGAAAGCTAACAAAAAAAAAGTGTATTACAGACCTATATATCAATTGGATTTTGATGTGAGAGAATCACATAAACCGACTAATTTCTTGCTTAAATCTTACTTGTGTATCAAGGTTTTTATTGGATTTTTATATTTTATATAAATATATAATTTTAAATCATTAATTTTGTCAGACAGTGAGTTGAATATTAACTAATTATTTTAAGTTAGAAAATTTTGTTTATTTTTTTAAAAATGTCAAATTCTGATTGGATAGATTTGATCAACTTTGACAAAAAAAAAAAAAGAAAACAGAAATTTTGATCAAATTATTGGACTTGTAAACTCTACAAAGTTGAGAAAGTTTGTTTTTGTTTTAGATCATGGAGCTGTGTGAGAACATATTCAAGCTTCTGGAAGCAGATCTCATTAGCTATTCTTGCGTTGTCTCCGTCACCTATTTGGACTTGTCATGAATATCCTTTCCCAAAAGTTAAATGATGCAGCTGCTAATGGGATTTTCAATTACCACCCAAAGTGCAAAGAATCAGAGCTCACTCACCTTCGTTTTGCTGATGATTTGTTAATATTCTCTGATGGATCCACCAAGGGTCCCTGCAAGGAAGTGTTCTGCGTCTGCGGATCCATCAGACGGTTTCTCTAAAGCACAAAGAGTAAAGGAAACTGAGTTACATCACAAAATGAGTCGGCCCATAACCCCAACACACATCTTGATACCAAGGAACAATTTTCCAGATAGAATCCATATTCGTCAAAACAAAAAGCCTGCTTGAGGAGGAAGAACAAGATAATAAATTTTTATTTATTTAGAAACAGAGACACATCTCTGTCTTAACCAAACTAATTGTAAACTAAACCAACGTTAACCAAATCTTATTAGAAACAGAGACATCTCTGTCTTAACCAAACTAATTGTAACTAAACCAACGTTAACCAAATCTTATTAGAAACAGAGCATAAGAAACAGAGACATCTCTGTCTTAACTAAACTAATCGTAACTAAACCAACGTTAACCAAATCTTATTAGAAACAGAGCATACGAAGCGGAGACATCTCTGTCTTGTCTCAGGTTGAAAGAGGATCGCGGGGGGAGCCTGCGACCACTTGCGATGAATCCCGCATTTTCGCCTGCCGAGCTTTCACCTTCGTCCTGTGCTCTCGGAAGATGATGACTAGCGCGAAGACGATGGTGAATATAAGCTTCAGTAACGGCGAGTCACGAAGAAGTTCCTCACCGAAGACATTTGCAATCGCGAGCAATGAGTCGCCAGCTCCTATACCCGGTAGCTTCCCTAAGCCTTTGGACGTAGAAACGACGTGTAAGTAAACCATGATAACCGCCATTGTTAGCTGCCAATCAACGGACGTCTTCTGAGCCTTCGCCAACTCGGCCAGATAGGTGACGATTGCCTGAAGTGCCCACTGCACCCCGGCTCGCACTGCCGGCGGTGTGCGAGGCTTCTCTGGCTTCGGCTTCCCATAAGCACGTACGAACAATACCAATACGCATATTAAATACCCCACCAAAGCTATCACCACGGCTGTTGCTTTGTAGAGAGTCACTTTGTCATGGCTGCTCCATATTGAGTCCATGACCTTAGATAACCCTAGTAAGTACCCTGCTCCCACAAACAAGAACACCGATTGTACCATGATTAGCCACGGATGCTTTTGGTATACGCCATTTAGTTTTGAGCATAGATCATCCAAGATTTGGACGATTACACTTAGGAATTTCATCAGATTGTCAAAAGACCCTTTGAGGATTACGTTCTTAGCCATTCTTTTCTTTTTCTTTTCAAGAATTTGATAAATGAGAAGAGGTTTTGCTTAATCAGTAAACTCTTTGTGCATAACCAATGTGTGTGTGTGTGTTGTGTATATATAGATAGATAATCACATTTTTTTCTTTTTTAAAAGTAAACTACGAATCAGTTGTAGTTTTTTTTGCTAAATCAGTGCAAAACTTCTGAAAAAATGTTGTTAGCGACACCAAATTATGATAAGGATTACACTTACACACACTTTTCCTTGATTTAGTTCCTAAGCAGACACCTTTTTTTAAGAGACTCCTTCCCTACACTTTCCTTTCTTCTTGTGATTGAAGAAGACTAAAATACCACACAAACCCATTTGCCAAAGAGATGTGACTATATCGTTTTATCAAGTATAGGAAGTGTTGTACAGCCAAGTGTGTTTCCTGTTTGAAGTAAATGGCGATATATATTACAAGAGATTGCAACTTTCTTACATCAGTTGTGAATCGTGATTGTCTACTCAGTTGTGAATCGTGATTGTCTACAATAACTATTTGTAGTAAATAGTGCTAATGTTACTTCAACCATGTCACGATTGGCGGCAAGTTGGAATCAGAATTAATTAATTAATTAATTAGTTTAGCAAAATTTAGAACATTTTTGATATAATGCTATTTGTCAGATTGTAATTTTCATATCATAACTATTTGTCATTACTATTTGCAACTCTTGATCTTGTGTAACCACTGTGGGAAAAACAGGCCTGGATGTTCTTTCAAGAGTTTGTCTAGGCGCTTATTATAACTAGAACGCGATTATTATAACTTGTTTTTTAAATTGGTCAAAAAATTCAGTTATAGAATCTAAATGGTCTTGTTTCTGCGTTCTTTTTAATCACTTCCTCTTCTTAATTTGGACTCGAATCCCTTCCATGTGTCTTCATCTCCATTAGTGAAAGAAAATTAGTAAGTTTTAACGCGTAATACTTTCTCTTTCTTTTTTGCAAAATGTACAAACGAAGTAAAAAGTAAAGAAAACTTGCAAGTTGAGAATTGATATTCTAGTGTTACCAAGTTTAGTAGAGTAAAGAAACGCAAAAAAGGTGTTTAGGTAGAGTAAAGAAACTTATTTGGTTTTATTATTCAGTCAAATTAACAATTTAATAATCGGTAAACTAAATTAATTTTTTTTTATACATACACTAAATTTCGACTCCAATTGGTCGAACAGACGCCGAACACTTGACTATCCCTTAGCAAAAATCTAGAGTGTATAGATAGATATATAAGCTAGGGTTGGAGTTAGACTGGAAGTAGCAAAGTCCCGTATATTGGCAAATTACACACATTTTTTACCCAAGACTCAAGAGACATTGATAGTTTAGCCGCATTAACTATTCCAAAATGTATAGTCGATATATATATATATATATATTGGAAGTTTGTTTTATTGATTTTGGAGATATTTTATACACTGTCAATGTTCATTGTTTATTTTACCCAAAATTACAATCAAATTATTCAAAGTACCACATAAAAAATGTCTATACTTATAAATGAGAAGTCACTTTTCCTATCTGGTGGTCTCACATCGAGTTTAAAATTTACTTTACCGAAGATACTCCTAATGAAACCGATATATTTCTCACTAGTGTATTACCCGCACCGTGCGCGGAATAGTGATATTAAAAAGATTTATATATCATATGAGATTTAAGAAATTAGTAGATGAAATACAATATATTTAAAATACAATAAAAATATATAGTTAATACATACACCTCCAATTTGTTTTATGAAGTCATTTGTATTATGTTTCGTCTTCGACAAGATAAAAATAACAAAATAACAGTATTTTAATATTAAAGTTAATCATTTACATTCATCACACAATCAATTATTTAATAATAACTAATAAATTTAGACTATTAAAAAAACTTATAAATAGTTAATATTTTCTTTTATCAAAGTGGCATGCGTTTTCTATCCCCTTGGCAAGATTCAGGGAGCTACAAGATATTCTGCCTCATTTCTCACTGCAGCTTATCTCTCGTTCTCTTAATTTGAAAGCGGATTGCCTGGCCCGCTCTGCACATTCTCGAACTTTAGAATTTTCTTATGTAAACAATTTCCCGCCTAGTTGGATTTCCAATAACGGTTGAGTATTTTAATTAATGTTTGGTTGACAAAAAAAATATTTTCTTTCATCAATAAATCCAACGTTTCATTAAAAAATAAATCTAACACTCAAGTATTCGTATATTAAACAAACCATAAAATCAAAATGAGCTTTTTACTTGAAAGCATGGTCGATGTTGAGCCTGTCATAATTCTACTTATGCAGCTTCGATGGATCTCATTTTTCTTGAGATTATGTTTAAATTTCAGTAGATCAGTGGTAAATGGCTTCATAAGGAGCCTAAGATTAAGTGTTTCGAGCTTCCTCATCCTAAATTTATTAATCTTTTGTAAAAAAACAATTGAACGTCGTTTTAGTTAAACATAATATTTAACGGATAGTTAACACTGTTAATTAATTTTGTTAATCAATTTAACGGTGTGGCTAATTTGTCCTAATCAACAAAAATTTAAGATTTTTATGAAAATCAACCAAGAATTGAGGATTTAAATGGACCACCTCAAAATTAAGAATTTAAATGACCTAAATTTAAAATTTGGGAATTTAAATAACCTTTTTCTCATTTAATAATTGGTAAACTAAATTAATATTTTTTTGTGGAAGGCCACTTGCCCAATGGTTCGGTGAAGAGTTCATTAATGTTTTTATACCATGAGATATGGAGTTCGAACCCCAAAAGATGCGATTTATTGATATTGATACAATTATGCAGATTAATGAAGACAAGATTACATGAAATCTTCAACGTGAAACAAGATATAATCGTTTGGCGTGAATCAAGGCGGAATACTTGTTCGTTGTAGAATCGTCGATGTAACAATTCTCTTGTAATTGAATAATAATAAATCTAGATGTTTAAAAAAATTAATATTTTTTATATATACACTAAATTTTGACACCGTATACATAACAGTTGGGTCCGTGTCTCTGTCTTGCAAGCTCTCTTCATCAAGGAGCTCTCTTTAGATAGTTATATGTTTTTAAAATTAAATTTGAATTATTTTTCTCTTTTTAAAATTTTTTTAAAAAAATCTCTATTTAAATGTTGACAAAAAAAAAATCTATCAGAAAAAGGATATGAATTTGGAAGATGAAGATTTGTACCGCTCCGCGAGGCTAGTGACTTGCAATGATGGCCAAGATTCATACCATATAGATTGGACCTTCGAGCTTCTCAAAACCGACACTTTACTTGCTGGGATGCGAGCAAATTGGTGAATAATTAATTATACATTTTACAATCTTATAATCATGTCACACATTTTTCCATAGTTAATTTTGTGTGTTTTAGTTACGGACTACTTGGAAAAAAGTTTAAAGATTCATTCGGACATGTATGCAGTTCGATTTTGGGAAGTGTCGTGGGTATGAAAAAACGCAAAATCATGAAGTCCCGTATTCTCTAACCGAAGAATTCACTAGCGTATAATCGAATGCACTCTCTCTCTTACCTGATCAGCTCTAAATGCGTGAGTTGATGTTGTTCCACAAGACTCCAACGGTCACGATCGTCCGGACAACATTGACTTAACTGCATTAGAGAGTACGTCAATCTAATCTCAACCGTTCATTTTCTTTACATTGTGGTTTGATCGGATATTATTGCTCAGTGAGTGATCACATGAATTGGTTTTGTCATTTTATAGTCTATAGGGACAGGGAGAGGAATGTTGCAAGGTACACCGACGATAAGGAAGCAATTGAAGTATTTGATGACGTGTACGGTGGTGATGTAGATGAGCTTGATCTTCTGGCAGGACTTATGGCAGAGAAGAAGATCAAAGGGTTCATTATTAGCGAGACTGCGCTTAACATTTTCCTCCTCATGGCCACAAGGTAATTTTTTCAAGAGATTAGAAGCGGATAGATTTTTCATGAGCGATTTCAATGAGACTACTATCTATACAAAGAAAGGACTTGAATCGATGAATACTACAGAAACTCTTAAAGATGATTTTGATCGTCACTATCCTGAAATGACTGATAAATGGATGAATTCTAAAAATGCATTTTCAGTATGGGATTCGCCACCGGTTACCAAAAACCCAATCCCTCTTTATCTCCGAATCCCATCTTAGATCATTTAAATTTGATGATGCATTTTGAATGACTGTGTCATTGTAAGCTATGAACCTTAATCACCTACAACATTAATATGTAATATGTATAAATGCATGACATACATATATCGTTTGTTTGAAAATCCGTTGGTTTAGAGGTTGCTCCGGCAACTTGTGACCAATCCCCACGGGATGGTAAAATCTAGCTCCAGCACATAAGCTGTATACTATTCATGACATATGAAAATGTGACTAATTAAGAAGACTGTTGAATTATTTTTTACTACTCTTTAGTTACTGCATTGTTTTTTACTAAACTAGTAAACTAATCCTAAAGCAACTTTTGCTTTATAAAATGGTTCGTGAGTCTCGATGACAAAATACATCTCGTTTAAATTTTGTATTTCTGCATGCGTGCGCATTTGATCGTTTACCTACAATCATTTAAAAGTGTTCGACGTGCAAACAACATAAAGAAAAAGTTAAACATATACTTGCAATTTGTTGAGTTTTGCAGTTTTAAAGACCAAGGAAAAGGGAAAAGACTAGTAATTTTTTTTTGTGCGGGGGTCATATTTTACTGGGCTAAAATAAATATTAATTGTAATTTCAAGTTATAAATAAACGATTAATTGAAATTATATAAGTTTTTATCAAACAAAACAAATTATATAAGTTATTATGTGCATTTTGACAAAATAATATAAAAATTGATGAGTATAAAACAAAATGGGCAAGAGGTTGAAAATAAAATTTATAAAAAGGTTAAAAAGGAAGAAGAAAATTTGTATACTTTTAAAAATTTGTAATACTTAAAAATTAGACACCATCAAAGTCTTCCCCTCTCTCTCTCTATCTCTTAAACAATTAAAATGTTACTCATTAAAAGTAAGACTTGTTGAACCAAATTTTACCGCTATTCATTACATTACTATCTAGTTTCGACTAAAGTACAAAAATAATCCTAGCTAATTCGCCTTTAAAAAGATGGTTCATGATGACTCCTCTTGACATTGGATCACAATTACGTACGTTTTATTTTTATTTTATGATATAGTATTGGTTGCGTATATATGTGATTAACGTAAACACCATTTTAGAAAGTATAATTCAACATATACACACATGTAAATGTTGGGTTTGATTTAGTCTACGGTCAATTCAGTTTAGCAATAAGTTCCGATTGATTAGGAGTCAATTAGTGGACCTAGTATTTCGGATTGTATTTGCTAAGTTCCTGCAATTTTTGTTTCACGTTATTGTAAGAAGACTGAGTCTTCATCTTTGGCTATTTAAATGCCAAGTATCTTTGTTAATAAAGTATCGAAACATTCAGCTTTAGCTTGTGTGTTCTCTGAAATCAACAGTAAATCGTAAACGCACCACTTAAAAATGTTCAATATGCACACAACACATATACTATAAAAAGGTTATACAGTAAAATCTCTATAAATTAATAATATTGGAACTTTTAAAATTTATTAATTTAGAGAGTTATTAATTAATCGATAAATTAATATTTAATAATTTATAGAGAAATATCTATTTTAGGTAAGATTTAAAAAAAAAAATCAAATGATACTATATTAAAATTTTTAATAAATCCATTTGTAAAACTGATATGTATTAACTCGAGATTCTGATTTATATTTTTGATTATTGCAATAGAATGAATGTTAACATCATAATATACTATTCATCTAAAAATAATACACATTATTAAATACAAATTTTTTAAAAAAGATTATTCACAAGTTTATGATGCATATTATGCTATATTTGGAAAAAAATTATGTGTACAAAATAATTATCGTGTCTATAATTTTTTATAAATTTTGGATACCGAGAAAACAATCATAAATTTTTTTTAGATATAATAAATAGAATAAAAAATCATTAGAGCCAAAAACTTGTATATATATGCATAATTATACATGATTATTAATTTACACTATTTTAGGACCATATTTTTCATAAGAGTCAAAAAAATTATTATCTTATCATTTTATTGAATTTTGTTAATTTTTACATTAATCCGACTCAGGACAAAAAAAAATTATTAATTTATGATGATTATTAATTTATAGAGTATTAATTTATGGAGGTTTTACTATATATATATATAACACTGTCTTCCACGTACAACAATTCTCTTTTTTGGGAATTTGAATTGAACCAACTTTCATCGAATGAACCACGCGATCCGAATAATCATATAGAAAATCAAACCGAACATACTAGTCTAAGTAAATTTCATCCATATATTAATTTATTCAACAAATGAAAATGTTACTAATTACTTTAACAAAACAAGATGTCACTAATTAAGAGATAAGACTACTGATTACCATGCCTTTCCGTTCTTCACAACGTTAGTATCTAATTTTTACTAAACTAAAATAAGATATATGGATCATGAGTCATGATGAGTCTTACGGCAATTGGATGCGAGCATGTCCAAGGCAGTATCTCAGAGTCTCTTAAAGTACACAATATTTCTTTGTATCATAATAGATGATATTTTAGAGATTTTTTATTTGTTTTAAATTAGATGATATTTTTAAATTTTAACGTAAAATTAATTGTGTTTTATAGTTTTTGACTGTTTGAATTATGCATATTTTTTATTTAATTATTTTGAAATTAATGATAAAACATATTTTATATTAAAAAAATAAATAATTAAATAATTTTTTAATTTATGTGTAGAACCCTTACACATAGAAAAAGAAAAATAAAAAATAATCAAAATTTTATTTATTCATTATAACAAAACCATTCAATAGTCAATAATTATCAAATAACCAACATCAATTCAACCATTCCAAGTTCACAATCCAGCAACTTAAGAAATCTAGCAAAAACATAAAACACCAAATTGAGACACTAGATTATCTCCTCTTCCTTGTCTTGTATCCACGATCACACTTTTTCTTTACCTGCATCACATGGTTATAAGAGATGCGTGAGTATTATCACAAATACTCAATGATACGGTCATCCCTTCTACTTGGCTATACACACATGCATAAGCAAAAGATACAATATCAGGATAAACAATCAACACGCATAACTTAACAATCACACGAGAAACAGTCAATACGTCAAACTGACGGTAATCAAAATTGTGTGTCGATCTCCTGCACAAAAACTGTCAACAAACACATTCAGTAACACGAAATCATCCATATCAACAAGAATCAATCATCAAATCATCACACAAACGCATTGGGATCCATTTCTTTACCTAGATAAACCATGGTCACGTACTCATGCGTTTCAAATTTTATATTTATTTATTAATGCAAAGTGGTAAGAGACGTTTGAGAAACTCTTATATGGAACACTTGTCACTTTCCAATGGCTTTATTTATGTTTTAAATAAATCAAATATACAATATGTTAAAAATAGTATATAAGTAGTTTGTATGTATGCATTTTTTATTTTTTATTTTTTATTTTTTAATAAATCATAAAATAAAATTCTGCATCTTTTAACCTCCATTATATATATGTTAAAATTATAATATTGAAACGAATTTTGTTTCATATTATTAAGTTAGCATAATAATATCAAGTTAATATTTTTTTAACTAATACGATAGTATTAAATATATAAAAAAATATGAGATTTAAATTGTATATTATAAAATATTAATATTATATTAATGAGATACTCTAATAAATATCTCACGCTTAAATTTTGTAACAGTCATAATATTAATATTTAATTAATGAGATGATTAATGAGTATCTTTGCATTGGAGGTGATCTAAAAGTCACAATCACCTTGTTTTTTTTAAAGAATGGAGTGATTGACGACGCGTTAACCACATTATAAATAGCACAACGCATGGAGAGAGGTAAGAAGCAAAGAGATCTTAAACCAAACATAATGAGTGATTCTGGTGATGGTGGCAAGAAGGTGTGCGCGGTTGAAGGAGGGAATAATAGTACCAGAAAAGTCGAAGAACGTCAATGTAGCAGAGAAGTCGTAGGACGTCTAGTTGACAAGCTAATGGGAGATGAGGAGTTTAGCTCCGTCCTCTATACGCTTTATAAAGAACGTAAAAAGTTCATCAATCTCAGATCCCAAATTTGGGCAGGGGAGATATTTTCCGGATCGTCTAATCGTGATGAAGTATTGGCTAATGTGAGTCAACGCCTGGACACAGTGGAGCAGGAAACGAAGAAGACTATCTTTAAAGCCTTGGAAAGTCACAAAATGGATTAGATAAGACCACATGTGTTTTTTCATGAATGAATAAACAAAATGTAAGCATGGCTTGTAAAGAAATTCACAGAAAGTTATATCATAATGTCCTTTTTAATTTCTGTCTATGTCTCTTCGATTAGATTTATGGTCAATTTTTTGTTCATAAAAATGGGGAGCAACAACTCTAGATCCCATACATTAAAACCAAGAGAGAGAATACAGAGTTGGGATCTAGCCTCCTTCGTCGGCGTCGGGATCTAGCCGGCGCTGCGCATCCGCCTCCTTTGTGGTCTACGGCGCTTCATCCTTGGCGAAATCCCGATTCCGTAGAGTTTCATGCGGCCTGTTCTCTTGCATGCTGAATCTGGGCTCTCTTTGTTCCGGTTGTGGGTCTAAAGGCTCGGTGTGGTCTGGTGATGAGCGGTTCTTGAGCGAGTGTTCTCCCCCATGTGGCGGATCCCCTTGGATCTAGCCATACTGCCGAGTTCTACCGGTAACCTCTCTTCAGGTTGATGGATCGTTGGCCCGCCTCACTCGGCATGGTGAGTACGATTTCGGTGCTCTCGGCATCTATGCCGTCAGAACCGGCCAGGAGTCCACACCGGTGGCCGTAAATCTCTGGTGGTTAGATGGTTCCTACATTATAGAATTAGGGTTTCTGTTTTGGGTTTTGTAATGGAAATGGGCCGGCCCATTTACTTGTATGAATTGGGGTTTCTGTCTGGCCCGTTAAGGGATTTAGGCTGGGCCCACTGTTAAACAGTGATCACCATGTAAAAACCAAAAATTAGATAATGAAGTTAAAAAAAAAAATCTAGATCCCCCAAAACCATAGTCAACACCCAAATATACCAGAATTGTAATGAAAACTGTACGCAAATACCCAGAAAAAGGTTATGTATTTTAAATCTTCTCAATTATCTTTATTTCACCTCATCTTCAAAGTCTCAAGAAACGAGATGTTCAAATATCGATGGTTCATATTTTTACTTATATTTTAGGAAATCTATCTCCTAGCTTTTTACTAATATTTTGGATAATAGTTTTAAAATGCATTATCATAGGCCAATTGTAATTATATACATATATATCTCAGGAAATAAACAAGAATATACGTAATTTCGATCTGACTTCCGTTTTCAAATCAGTGAAGATGAAGATTTAATGGTTCGGAGAAGAAAAAGAGGGGAAATGCTTATTTTGGCTAAACGAAGAAAGCAAAAAAAGTAATACAAATACAAATGTTTTTGTTTTTGATAAACATTTTTTTCACAATACAAATGTTGACAGTTTCAATAGAGATTCGTTACTAAGATCGGTTAACTTTTCATATGTTTTTTTTATAACCCGGGTGTCCGGGTTTTTATTACCCGACTAATTCTCATGATAAGAGTAACCGTCGAGTAGTCTACTCACCGGATTTTCTAATGAATCTAAAGCATTTTACCATTTTTACTGACCAAATAGAGGTGAAAACATTTATACGGGGAATCAAACTCAGGTTCGAAAGATTTACCTCTTTCCCCAAAACTTTTTTTATCACAAGGCCACTAACTTTTCATAAATACTCAAAAGACGTTTACAACGTTTCTAATTCTCGTTTTGTTGTACACTGAATTAATAAGGTTTATTTTGTCTAAAACATAAAGGTAATTAGAGATTTTTTTTTGTGACAAAAAGAGATATATTTTTAAATAAATGGAAATTAAATTTGCTACGGTTTCTAAATAATTGTTTTTCTAGTGTTTTAACACATTAAAAAAACATATTAATTTTTAACAAAAAATATTTGGTATTTTATGCTAAACAATTTTCAATAACGTTTAGCCAATTGTAATTCAACAAAATCAATTAATGTTTTAAAATTCATAATTCACCGTCATTACTTAATAAAAATGCATAAAAATGATAAAACATTAATCTTTTAAAAATAATTTTTTTTTCAAAACATCAAAAAAATTGTGGGAGTTTAGTTAGGGGAATTCTAGTTTTACCACACTTGCATTGTTACTTTTGAAAAAACGAGTGCTTCATTAATGAAAATGACTCATCTGCTTGATTAATTTGCTTCCCACTTGCAATATTTAGTTCCTATGTTATTTTATTTGTCTTTTTCTTTTGTATAAATATTCAGGGCACTAGAGTTCTTTGAAAAAATTACTATTTGTTTTTTTTTGGAAAATATGTATATCTGAAAGGTCCAATACTAACATGCGCATTCATTTAAAGATCTGATAATTTTAGTCTTATCTTGCGCAGACATTTCTTTAAATACCGGGAATAGCAAATACGCGTCGTTTTGCACGATTCATAAAAATCTCAATCCGCTATAATCCATCCAAATCACTCGAACAAAAGAAGTAAATTTCAGGCAAGACAGGAGATCAATAAACAATCTAACAGATTCATAACATTGAATATTCGTAAAATCAAATTCTGACATATACTCTCTCACGAACGGCAATTATCAACACCGCCACATATATTCCAATTAAACATCCTCCAGGATTCGGATATTACACTTTGTACCCTAAACTTTACTTTATACAGTAAAAGTACCCCACCAACCCCAGCTATATTTTTTACGATATGATTTGAGGGGATCCTTTGTATATTAAAAATAACTTGAGGGGTGAAGTTTCAAACATTTTTCGTCATTGACAAGACTTAGAACGATGAAAGAAACAAGGAATTAAGGCAGAAGCAGGAGATCATGAGCTTTTGGAGTGACGTGTAAAGGGCGATTGTGAGTGCGATTTTCCTTCCTCTTCGCGTGCCTCTACCAGGTAGGCTCCGGCGGCCGCCACCGCATCTTGGCCATGGTGGAACCTACTCCGGAGACTCCCGACGCGGTGGAATCACCGCCAGAACGGGAAAAAACGCCGGAAACTCTTCAGAAACAAATCATGGACATCGATTGTTCAATCAAAAACAGAGCACGAATTCAGTTACGTTGAAGTTGACGGAGGTCATGCGGTAGCGATACCGGACGATATCACCGACGAGGCAACACCGCTCTGGGAAGACTTTCTCATCGGAAAATTCGTCTCAACGTCGCCACATATCGCAAAAGTTCACGTAATTGTGAACAAGATCTAGAACAAAATAGATGCCATGCTACGACAATCAAATTCAGAATAAGGGACAAGACGGTTCGAGCTCGGGTCATGCAAAGGCGAATGTGGAATATTGCAGATGTTCCTTTCTAAATGGTCCCCGATAATTGCGGAGCAACAACCAGACCTCAAGTCCATTCCACTATGGGTAACCATCAGTAATATTCCTCAAGGAAGGGCCTGAGATTCTTGGCAAGTGCGGTGGGAGAGGCAAAACGCCTACATCCGGATACCGAACTGTGTAAGAGCTTCGAGGAGGCCAAGGTATTTGTGGAAGCCCATCTGACCAAAGATCTCCCACAGAGTTGATGCGGTTGTTCTTTACAAGTACCCTTGCTTGCCGCCGAAATGTACAAGATGCTCAGATTGGGGACATCTAGCAAATGTTTGCATTGAGAGCGTTATTGTGAATCAAATGACCAACCAACCCAAAACTTCAGAGGACAAAGGATGTTCAGGGGATAACAATATGCAGCCTGCAGTTGATGAGCCCTGGCTTACGGTCTCTCCGGCAAAGTCAGGACGCCATCTGGACTCGATACCCTCTGAAATGGAGGTTGTCTCGCCGTCTCGCTTCTCTGTACTTGAAGAGGAAAATGTGGATCACGAGAGGGAAGAGGGTGAGATCAGTCAAGAGACTAACAAAAGACCTCTCACTGAGAAGAAGGGAAATATTGGATACAAACCCAGGTGCAAAGAGCGCCAGGGGCAAGAAAAATCATTAATGGTAGGATTTACATGGAATGTTAGGGGACTAAACAAAACATCAAAGCATTCCATTATCAATAACTGGGTGAGAAGTTGTGATTTTCAGTTTGGATGTGTTCTTGAAACGAGAGTGAAGGAGAGCAAAGATTGTGCAATATATTTTTGGAGATTGGTCAATGATTTCAAATTATGAGTATCATCGCCTGGGACGTATATGGGTGGTGTGGGGAGCAAAAGCACGACTCACCATTGCATATAAGAGTAGCCAGATAATCACATGTTCAGTTCTTCTTGAAGGAAAAGAAGATGAGTTCTTTTGTTCCTTTGTCTATGCGTTAAACGTAGCAGAGGCACGCAAAGAGCTATGGGACGATATCCGGAATCACCATGAGTCACCAATGTTTAGAAACAAACCTTGGATGCTTTGTGGAGATTTCAATGAAACATTGGAGATTGAGGAGCATTCTAATGCTACTCCGGTTACTACTGGAATAAGAGCCTTCCAAGATACGGTTAGACATTGTTCTTTATTGGATCTTCACTACCATGGGCCAAAATTCACGGGGTGCAATAAGCAAGAAAAGGGGCTAATTTGCAAGAAATTGGACCGTGTGTTGGTTAACGATCAGTGGCTTTGCCAATATGAGAGTTCATATGCTGTGTTTGAGTCTGGTGGATGCTCGGACCATGCTAGAGGAAGAACTGAGTTGGAAGCTGAGCGAATAGGAAAGAGACAACCTTTTAAATTTTCAAATGTCCTCACCACACTGCCTGAGTTTCACTCCACTGTTGTTGCGAATTGGGAAAGCAATGATCCCTTATTTGTTTCCACCTCCGCCTTATTTCGGTTGGGGAAAAAGTTAAAAGCCTTGAAGCCTGCTTTACGTGCATTGAGTAGGGAAAAGTTGAGTGACTTATTTCGGCTCACTAAAGCAGCTTATGAGGAGGTATGTAAAAAGCAGAAAGCCACACTTGAAAACCCAAATGATGCTACGATAGCTGCAGAGAACATATCTTTTGAAAATGGCAACATTTGGCAGATTTGGAAGAGAGCCAAGCTTCATTGGCTTGAGGTTGGTGACAGAAATAACGCTTACTTCATTCGATCAGCTCAGATTCGACGAATGCAAAACACGATCCGAGAGATCATTGGTCCACAGGGTAACGTCTTTAAGAGTCAAGAGGACATTAAGACGGAAGCTGTACGGTTCTTTGAAGAGTTCTATAATCTTGAGCCTGAAGATCTTGAGATCATCCCGATTCATAAGCTTCAGGAGCTGTTAAGGTTTCGATGCTCGGTGCAAGACCACGACATGTTGATCAAGGCGGTCAACGAAGAAGAAATAAAAAAGGTAATTTTTTCAATGCCTCGACACAAGTCACCGGGACCGGATGGTTACACGAGCGAATTCTTTCAGGGGGCTTGGGATATCATGGGCAAAGATGTGGTCGCTGCTGTCCAATCTTTCTTTATTAAGGGTTTTTTACCAAAAGGGCTCAGCGCTACAATCTTGGCATTGGTACCAAAAACAGAGGCAGCTCGGTTAATGAAGGATTACCGACCCATCTCGTGTTGTAATCTGCTTTACAAGGCTATATCGAAGATAATTGCAAACCGTTTCAAGAACATCCTCCCACAGTTTATTAATCTAAACCAATCCGCGTTTGTGCAACAAAGATTGTTGATGGAAAATGTTCTACTAGCCACGGAGATGGTCAAAGACTATCATAAGGACAATATATCACCCCGTTGCGCGATGAAGATTGATATCTCCAAAGCTTTCGACTCGGTACAATGCGATGAAGATGTGTCTCTGTTTAGATTTGGTTAACGTTGGTTTAGTTACGATTAGTTTAGTTAAGACAGAGATGTCTCTGTTTCTTATGCTCTGTTTCTAATAAGATTTGGTTAACGTAGTCATCTTTAAGAGTTTCTGTAGTATTCATCGATTTAAGTCCTTTCTTTGTATAGATAGTAGTCTCATTGAAATCGCTCATGAAAAATCTATCCGCTTCTAATCTCTTGAAAAAATTACCTTGTGGCCATGAGGAGGAAAATGTTAAGCGCAGTCTCGCTAATAATGAACCCTTTGATCTTCTTCTCTGCCATAAGTCCTGCCAGAAGATCAAGCTCATCTACATCACCACCGTACACGTCATCAAATACTTCAATTGCTTCCTTATCGTCGGTGTACCTTGCAACATTCCTCTCCCTGTCCCTATAGACTATAAAATGACAAAACCAATTCATGTGATCACTCACTGAGCAATAATATCCGATCAAACCACAATGTAAAGAAAATGAACGGTTGAGATTAGATTGACGTACTCTCTAATGCAGTTAAGTCAATGTTGTCCGGACGATCGTGACCGTTGGAGTCTTGTGGAACAACATCAACTCACGCATTTAGAGCTGATCAGGTAAGAGAGAGAGTGCATTCGATTATACGCTAGTGAATTCTTCGGTTAGAGAATACGGGACTTCATGATTTTGCGTTTTTTCATACCCACGACACTTCCCAAAATCGAACTGCATACATGTCCGAATGAATCTTTAAACTTTTTTCCAAGTAGTCCGTAACTAAAACACACAAAATTAACTATGGAAAAATGTGTGACATGATTATAAGATTGTAAAATGTATAATTAATTATTCACCAATTTGCTCGCATCCCAGCAAGTAAAGTGTCGGTTTTGAGAAGCTCGAAGGTCCAATCTATATGGTATGAATCTTGGCCATCATTGCAAGTCACTAGCCTCGCGGAGCGGTACAAATCTTCATCTTCCAAATTCATATCCTTTTTCTGATAGATTTTTTTTTTTGTCAACATTTAAATAGAGATTTTTTTAAAAAAATTTTAAAAAGAGAAAAATAATTCAAATTTAATTTTAAAAACATATAACTATCTAAAGAGAGCTCCTTGATGAAGAGAGCTTGCAAGACAGAGACACGGACCCAACTGTTATGTATACGGTGTCAAAATTTAGTGTATATATAAAAAATATTAATTTTTTTAAACATCTAGATTTATTATTATTCAATTACAAGAGAATTGTTACATCGACGATTCTACAACGAACAAGTATTCCGCCTTGATTCACGCCAAACGATTATATCTTGTTTCACGTTGAAGATTTCATGTAATCTTGTCTTCATTAATCTGCATAATTGCATCAATATCAATAAATCGCATCTTTTGGGGTTCGAACTCCATATCTCATGGTATAAAAACATTAATGAACTCTTCACCGAACCATTGGGCAAGTGGCCTTCCACAAAAAAATATTAATTTAGTTTACCAATTATTAAATGAGAAAAAGGTTATTTAAATTCCCAAATTTTAAATTTAGGTCATTTAAATTCTTAATTTTGAGGTGGTCCATTTAAATCCTCAATTCTTGGTTGATTTTCATAAAAATCTTAAATTTTTGTTGATTAGGACAAATTAGCCACACCGTTAAATTGATTAACAAAATTAATTAACAGTGTTAACTATCCGTTAAATATTATGTTTAACTAAAACGACGTTCAATTGTTTTTTTACAAAAGATTAATAAATTTAGGATGAGGAAGCTCGAAACACTTAATCTTAGGCTCCTTATGAAGCCATTTACCACTGATCTACTGAAATTTAAACATAATCTCAAGAAAAATGAGATCCATCGAAGCTGCATAAGTAGAATTATGACAGGCTCAACATCGACCATGCTCTCAAGTAAAAAGCTCATTTTGATTTTATGGTTTGTTTAATATACGAATACTTGAGTGTTAGATTTATTTTTTAATGAAACGTTGGATTTATTGATGAAAGAAAATATTTTTTTTGTCAACCAAACATTAATTAAAATACTCAACCGTTATTGGAAATCCAACTAGGCGGGAAATTGTTTACATAAGAAAATTCTAAAGTTCGAGAATGTGCAGAGCGGGCCAGGCAATCCGCTTTCAAATTAAGAGAACGAGAGATAAGCTGCAGTGAGAAATGAGGCAGAATATCTTGTAGCTCCCTGAATCTTGCCAAGGGGATAGAAAACGCATGCCACTTTGATAAAAGAAAATATTAACTATTTATAAGTTTTTTTAATAGTCTAAATTTATTAGTTATTATTAAATAATTGATTGTGTGATGAATGTAAATGATTAACTTTAATATTAAAATACTGTTATTTTGTTATTTTTATCTTGTCGAAGACGAAACATAATACAAATGACTTCATAAAACAAATTGGAGGTGTATGTATTAACTATATATTTTTATTGTATTTTAAATATATTGTATTTCATCTACTAATTTCTTAAATCTCATATGATATATAAATCTTTTTTAATATCACTATTCCGCGCACGGTGCGGGTAATACACTAGTGAGAAATATATCGGTTTCATTAGGAGTATCTTCGGTAAAGTAAATTTTAAACTCGATGTGAGACCACCAGATAGGAAAAGTGACTTCTCATTTATAAGTATAGACATTTTTTATGTGGTACTTTGAATAATTTGATTGTAATTTTGGGTAAAATAAACAATGAACATTGACAGTGTATAAAATATCTCCAAAATCAATAAAACAAACTTCCAATATATATATATATATATATCGACTATACATTTTGGAATAGTTAATGCGGCTAAACTATCAATGTCTCTTGAGTCTTGGGTAAAAAAATGTGTGTAATTTGCCAATATACGGGACTTTGCTACTTCCAGTCTAACTCCAACCCTAGCTTATATATCTATCTATACACTCTAGATTTTTGCTAAGGGATAGTCAAGTGTTCGGCGTCTGTTCGACCAATTGGAGTCGAAATTTAGTGTATGTATAAAAAAAAATTAATTTAGTTTACCGATTATTAAATTGTTAATTTGACTGAATAATAAAACCAAATAAGTTTCTTTACTCTACCTAAACACCTTTTTTGCGTTTCTTTACTCTACTAAACTTGGTAACACTAGAATATCAATTCTCAACTTGCAAGTTTTCTTTACTTTTTACTTCGTTTGTACATTTTGCAAAAAAGAAAGAGAAAGTATTACGCGTTAAAACTTACTAATTTTCTTTCACTAATGGAGATGAAGACACATGGAAGGGATTCGAGTCCAAATTAAGAAGAGGAAGTGATTAAAAAGAACGCAGAAACAAGACCATTTAGATTCTATAACTGAATTTTTTGACCAATTTAAAAAACAAGTTATAATAATCGCGTTCTAGTTATAATAAGCGCCTAGACAAACTCTTGAAAGAACATCCAGGCCTGTTTTTCCCACAGTGGTTACACAAGATCAAGAGTTGCAAATAGTAATGACAAATAGTTATGATATGAAAATTACAATCTGACAAATAGCATTATATCAAAAATGTTCTAAATTTTGCTAAACTAATTAATTAATTAATTAATTCTGATTCCAACTTGCCGCCAATCGTGACATGGTTGAAGTAACATTAGCACTATTTACTACAAATAGTTATTGTAGACAATCACGATTCACAACTGAGTAGACAATCACGATTCACAACTGATGTAAGAAAGTTGCAATCTCTTGTAATATATATCGCCATTTACTTCAAACAGGAAACACACTTGGCTGTACAACACTTCCTATACTTGATAAAACGATATAGTCACATCTCTTTGGCAAATGGGTTTGTGTGGTATTTTAGTCTTCTTCAATCACAAGAAGAAAGGAAAGTGTAGGGAAGGAGTCTCTTAAAAAAAGGTGTCTGCTTAGGAACTAAATCAAGGAAAAGTGTGTGTAAGTGTAATCCTTATCATAATTTGGTGTCGCTAACAACATTTTTTCAGAAGTTTTGCACTGATTTAGCAAAAAAAACTACAACTGATTCGTAGTTTACTTTTAAAAAAGAAAAAAATGTGATTATCTATCTATATATACACAACACACACACACACATTGGTTATGCACAAAGAGTTTACTGATTATACGCAATTATGCATCTTTTGGAGTTCGAACCCCAAAAGATGCGATTTATTGATATTGATGCAATTATGCAGATTAATGAAGACAAGATTACATGAAATCTTCAACGTGAAACAAGATATAATCGTTTGGCGTGAATCAAGGCGGAATACTTGTTCGTTGTAGAATCGTCGATGTAACAATTCTCTTGTAATTGAATAATAATAAATCTAGATGTTTAAAAAAATTAATATTTTTTATATATACACTAAATTTTGACACCGTATACATAACAGTTGGGTCCGTGTCTCTGTCTTGCAAGCTCTCTTCATCAAGGAGCTCTCTTTAGATAGTTATATGTTTTTAAAATTAAATTTGAATTATTTTTCTCTTTTTA
This sequence comes from Arabis hirsuta, assembly GCA_964056655.1. NCBI lineage: Eukaryota > Viridiplantae > Streptophyta > Magnoliopsida > Brassicales > Brassicaceae > Arabis > Arabis hirsuta. The sequence goes on from OZ053306.1 coordinate 32,759,971, forward strand.
AAATTTTTTTAAAAAAATCTCTATTTAAATGTTGACAAAAAAAAAAATCTATCAGAAAAAGGATATGAATTTGGAAGATGAAGATTTGTACCGCTCCGCGAGGCTAGTGACTTGCAATGATGGCCAAGATTCATACCATATAGATTGGACCTTCGAGCTTCTCAAAACCGACACTTTACTTGCTGGGATGCGAGCAAATTGGTGAATAATTAATTATACATTTTACAATCTTATAATCATGTCACACATTTTTCCATAGTTAATTTTGTGTGTTTTAGTTACGGACTACTTGGAAAAAAGTTTAAAGATTCATTCGGACATGTATGCAGTTCGATTTTGGGAAGTGTCGTGGGTATGAAAAAACGCAAAATCATGAAGTCCCGTATTCTCTAACCGAAGAATTCACTAGCGTATAATCGAATGCACTCTCTCTCTTACCTGATCAGCTCTAAATGCGTGAGTTGATGTTGTTCCACAAGACTCCAACGGTCACGATCGTCCGGACAACATTGACTTAACTGCATTAGAGAGTACGTCAATCTAATCTCAACCGTTCATTTTCTTTACATTGTGGTTTGATCGGATATTATTGCTCAGTGAGTGATCACATGAATTGGTTTTGTCATTTTATAGTCTATAGGGACAGGGAGAGGAATGTTGCAAGGTACACCGACGATAAGGAAGCAATTGAAGTATTTGATGACGTGTACGGTGGTGATGTAGATGAGCTTGATCTTCTGGCAGGACTTATGGCAGAGAAGAAGATCAAAGGGTTCATTATTAGCGAGACTGCGCTTAACATTTTCCTCCTCATGGCCACAAGGTAATTTTTTCAAGAGATTAGAAGCGGATAGATTTTTCATGAGCGATTTCAATGAGACTACTATCTATACAAAGAAAGGACTTGAATCGATGAATACTACAGAAACTCTTAAAGATGATTTTGATCGTCACTATCCTGAAATGACTGATAAATGGATGAATTCTAAAAATGCATTTTCAGTATGGGATTCGCCACCGGTTACCAAAAACCCAATCCCTCTTTATCTCCGAATCCCATCTTAGATCATTTAAATTTGATGATGCATTTTGAATGACTGTGTCATTGTAAGCTATGAACCTTAATCACCTACAACATTAATATGTAATATGTATAAATGCATGACATACATATATCGTTTGTTTGAAAATCCGTTGGTTTAGAGGTTGCTCCGGCAACTTGTGACCAATCCCCACGGGATGGTAAAATCTAGCTCCAGCACATAAGCTGTATACTATTCATGACATATGAAAATGTGACTAATTAAGAAGACTGTTGAATTATTTTTTACTACTCTTTAGTTACTGCATTGTTTTTTACTAAACTAGTAAACTAATCCTAAAGCAACTTTTGCTTTATAAAATGGTTCGTGAGTCTCGATGACAAAATACATCTCGTTTAAATTTTGTATTTCTGCATGCGTGCGCATTTGATCGTTTACCTACAATCATTTAAAAGTGTTCGACGTGCAAACAACATAAAGAAAAAGTTAAACATATACTTGCAATTTGTTGAGTTTTGCAGTTTTAAAGACCAAGGAAAAGGGAAAAGACTAGTAATTTTTTTTTGTGCGGGGGTCATATTTTACTGGGCTAAAATAAATATTAATTGTAATTTCAAGTTATAAATAAACGATTAATTGAAATTATATAAGTTTTTATCAAACAAAACAAATTATATAAGTTATTATGTGCATTTTGACAAAATAATATAAAAATTGATGAGTATAAAACAAAATGGGCAAGAGGTTGAAAATAAAATTTATAAAAAGGTTAAAAAGGAAGAAGAAAATTTGTATACTTTTAAAAATTTGTAATACTTAAAAATTAGACACCATCAAAGTCTTCCCCTCTCTCTCTCTCTCTCTTAAACAATTAAAATGTTACTCATTAAAAGTAAGACTTGTTGAACCAAATTTTACCGCTATTCATTACATTACTATCTAGTTTCGACTAAAGTACAAAAATAATCCTAGCTAATTCGCCTTTAAAAAGATGGTTCATGATGACTCCTCTTGACATTGGATCACAATTACGTACGTTTTATTTTTATTTTATGATATAGTATTGGTTGCGTATATATGTGATTAACGTAAACACCATTTTAGAAAGTATAATTCAACATATACACACATGTAAATGTTGGGTTTGATTTAGTCTACGGTCAATTCAGTTTAGCAATAAGTTCCGATTGATTAGGAGTCAATTAGTGGACCTAGTATTTCGGATTGTATTTGCTAAGTTCCTGCAATTTTTGTTTCACGTTATTGTAAGAAGACTGAGTCTTCATCTTTGGCTATTTAAATGCCAAGTATCTTTGTTAATAAAGTATCGAAACATTCAGCTTTAGCTTGTGTGTTCTCTGAAATCAACAGTAAATCGTAAACGCACCACTTAAAAATGTTCAATATGCACACAACACATATACTATAAAAAGGTTATACAGTAAAATCTCTATAAATTAATAATATTGGAACTTTTAAAATTTATTAATTTAGAGAGTTATTAATTAATAGATAAATTAATATTTAATAATTTATAGAGAAATATCTATTTTAGGTAAGATTTAAAAAAAAAAATCAAATGATACTATATTAAAATTTTTAATAAATCCATTTGTAAAACTGATATGTATTAACTCGAGATTCTGATTTATATTTTTGATTATTGCAATAGAATGAATGTTAACATCATAATATACTATTCATCTAAAAATAATACACATTATTAAATACAAATTTTTTAAAAAAGATTATTCACAAGTTTATGATGCATATTATGCTATATTTGGAAAAAAATTATGTGTACAAAATAATTATCGTGTCTATAATTTTTTATAAATTTTGGATACCGAGAAAACAATCATAAATTTTTTTTAGATATAATAAATAGAATAAAAAATCATTAGAGCCAAAAACTTGTATATATATGCATAATTATACATGATTATTAATTTACACTATTTTAGGACCATATTTTTCATAAGAGTCAAAAAAATTATTATCTTATCATTTTATTGAATTTTGTTAATTTTTACATTAATCCGACTCAGGACAAAAAAAAATTATTAATTTATGATGATTATTAATTTATAGAGTATTAATTTATGGAGGTTTTACTATATATATATATAACACTGTCTTCCACGTACAACAATTCTCTTTTTTGGGAATTTGAATTGAACCAACTTTCATCGAATGAACCACGCGATCCGAATAATCATATAGAAAATCAAACCGAACATACTAGTCTAAGTAAATTTCATCCATATATTAATTTATTCAACAAATGAAAATGTTACTAATTACTTTAACAAAACAAGATGTCACTAATTAAGAGATAAGACTACTGATTACCATGCCTTTCCGTTCTTCACAACGTTAGTATCTAATTTTTACTAAACTAAAATAAGATATATGGATCATGAGTCATGATGAGTCTTACGGCAATTGGATGCGAGCATGTCCAAGGCAGTATCTCAGAGTCTCTTAAAGTACACAATATTTCTTTGTATCATAATAGATGATATTTTAGAGATTTTTTATTTGTTTTAAATTAGATGATATTTTTAAATTTTAACGTAAAATTAATTGTGTTTTATAGTTTTTGACTGTTTGAATTATGCATATTTTTTATTTAATTATTTTGAAATTAATGATAAAACATATTTTATATTAAAAAAATAAATAATTAAATAATTTTTTAATTTATGTGTAGAACCCTTACACATAGAAAAAGAAAAATAAAAAATAATCAAAATTTTATTTATTCATTATAACAAAACCATTCAATAGTCAATAATTATCAAATAACCAACATCAATTCAACCATTCCAAGTTCACAATCCAGCAACTTAAGAAATCTAGCAAAAACATAAAACACCAAATTGAGACACTAGATTATCTCCTCTTCCTTGTCTTGTATCCACGATCACACTTTTTCTTTACCTGCATCACATGGTTATAAGAGATGCGTGAGTATTATCACAAATACTCAATGATACGGTCATCCCTTCTACTTGGCTATACACACATGCATAAGCAAAAGATACAATATCAGGATAAACAATCAACACGCATAACTTAACAATCACACGAGAAACAGTCAATACGTCAAACTGACGGTAATCAAAATTGTGTGTCGATCTCCTGCACAAAAACTGTCAACAAACACATTCAGTAACACGAAATCATCCATATCAACAAGAATCAATCATCAAATCATCACACAAACGCATTGGGATCCATTTCTTTACCTAGATAAACCATGGTCACGTACTCATGCGTTTCAAATTTTATATTTATTTATTAATGCAAAGTGGTAAGAGACGTTTGAGAAACTCTTATATGGAACACTTGTCACTTTCCAATGGCTTTATTTATGTTTTAAATAAATCAAATATACAATATGTTAAAAATAGTATATAAGTAGTTTGTATGTATGCATTTTTTATTTTTTATTTTTTATTTTTTAATAAATCATAAAATAAAATTCTGCATCTTTTAACCTCCATTATATATATGTTAAAATTATAATATTGAAACGAATTTTGTTTCATATTATTAAGTTAGCATAATAATATCAAGTTAATATTTTTTTAACTAATACGATAGTATTAAATATATAAAAAAATATGAGATTTAAATTGTATATTATAAAATATTAATATTATATTAATGAGATACTCTAATAAATATCTCACGCTTAAATTTTGTAACAGTCATAATATTAATATTTAATTAATGAGATGATTAATGAGTATCTTTGCATTGGAGGTGATCTAAAAGTCACAATCACCTTGTTTTTTTTAAAGAATGGAGTGATTGACGACGCGTTAACCACATTATAAATAGCACAACGCATGGAGAGAGGTAAGAAGCAAAGAGATCTTAAACCAAACATAATGAGTGATTCTGGTGATGGTGGCAAGAAGGTGTGCGCGGTTGAAGGAGGGAATAATAGTACCAGAAAAGTCGAAGAACGTCAATGTAGCAGAGAAGTCGTAGGACGTCTAGTTGACAAGCTAATGGGAGATGAGGAGTTTAGCTCCGTCCTCTATACGCTTTATAAAGAACGTAAAAAGTTCATCAATCTCAGATCCCAAATTTGGGCAGGGGAGATATTTTCCGGATCGTCTAATCGTGATGAAGTATTGGCTAATGTGAGTCAACGCCTGGACACAGTGGAGCAGGAAACGAAGAAGACTATCTTTAAAGCCTTGGAAAGTCACAAAATGGATTAGATAAGACCACATGTGTTTTTTCATGAATGAATAAACAAAATGTAAGCATGGCTTGTAAAGAAATTCACAGAAAGTTATATCATAATGTCCTTTTTAATTTCTGTCTATGTCTCTTCGATTAGATTTATGGTCAATTTTTTGTTCATAAAAATGGGGAGCAACAACTCTAGATCCCATACATTAAAACCAAGAGAGAGAATACAGAGTTGGGATCTAGCCTCCTTCGTCGGCGTCGGGATCTAGCCGGCGCTGCGCATCCGCCTCCTTTGTGGTCTACGGCGCTTCATCCTTGGCGAAATCCCGATTCCGTAGAGTTTCATGCGGCCTGTTCTCTTGCATGCTGAATCTGGGCTCTCTTTGTTCCGGTTGTGGGTCTAAAGGCTCGGTGTGGTCTGGTGATGAGCGGTTCTTGAGCGAGTGTTCTCCCCCATGTGGCGGATCCCCTTGGATCTAGCCATACTGCCGAGTTCTACCGGTAACCTCTCTTCAGGTTGATGGATCGTTGGCCCGCCTCACTCGGCATGGTGAGTACGATTTCGGTGCTCTCGGCATCTATGCCGTCAGAACCGGCCAGGAGTCCACACCGGTGGCCGTAAATCTCTGGTGGTTAGATGGTTCCTACATTATAGAATTAGGGTTTCTGTTTTGGGTTTTGTAATGGAAATGGGCCGGCCCATTTACTTGTATGAATTGGGGTTTCTGTCTGGCCCGTTAAGGGATTTAGGCTGGGCCCACTGTTAAACAGTGATCACCATGTAAAAACCAAAAATTAGATAATGAAGTTAAAAAAAAAAATCTAGATCCCCCAAAACCATAGTCAACACCCAAATATACCAGAATTGTAATGAAAACTGTACGCAAATACCCAGAAAAAGGTTATGTATTTTAAATCTTCTCAATTATCTTTATTTCACCTCATCTTCAAAGTCTCAAGAAACGAGATGTTCAAATATCGATGGTTCATATTTTTACTTATATTTTAGGAAATCTATCTCCTAGCTTTTTACTAATATTTTGGATAATAGTTTTAAAATGCATTATCATAGGCCAATTGTAATTATATACATATATATCTCAGGAAATAAACAAGAATATACGTAATTTCGATCTGACTTCCGTTTTCAAATCAGTGAAGATGAAGATTTAATGGTTCGGAGAAGAAAAAGAGGGGAAATGCTTATTTTGGCTAAACGAAGAAAGCAAAAAAAGTAATACAAATACAAATGTTTTTGTTTTTGATAAACATTTTTTTCACAATACAAATGTTGACAGTTTCAATAGAGATTCGTTACTAAGATCGGTTAACTTTTCATATGTTTTTTTTATAACCCGGGTGTCCGGGTTTTTATTACCCGACTAATTCTCATGATAAGAGTAACCGTCGAGTAGTCTACTCACCGAATTTTCTAATGAATCTAAAGCATTTTACCATTTTTACTGACCAAATAGAGGTGAAAACATTTATACGGGGAATCAAACTCAGGTTCGAAAGATTTACCTCTTTCCCCAAAACTTTTTTTATCACAAGGCCACTAACTTTTCATAAATACTCAAAAGACGTTTACAACGTTTCTAATTCTCGTTTTGTTGTACACTGAATTAATAAGGTTTATTTTGTCTAAAACATAAAGGTAATTAGAGATTTTTTTTTGTGACAAAAAGAGATATATTTTTAAATAAATGGAAATTAAATTTGCTACGGTTTCTAAATAATTGTTTTTCTAGTGTTTTAACACATTAAAAAAACATATTAATTTTTAACAAAAAATATTTGGTATTTTATGCTAAACAATTTTCAATAACGTTTAGCCAATTGTAATTCAACAAAATCAATTAATGTTTTAAAATTCATAATTCACCGTCATTACTTAATAAAAATGCATAAAAATGATAAAACATTAATCTTTTAAAAATAATTTTTTTTTCAAAACATCAAAAAAATTGTGGGAGTTTAGTTAGGGGAATTCTAGTTTTACCACACTTGCATTGTTACTTTTGAAAAAACGAGTGCTTCATTAATGAAAATGACTCATCTGCTTGATTAATTTGCTTCCCACTTGCAATATTTAGTTCCTATGTTATTTTATTTGTCTTTTTCTTTTGTATAAATATTCAGGGCACTAGAGTTCTTTGAAAAAATTACTATTTGTTTTTTTTTGGAAAATATGTATATCTGAAAGGTCCAATACTAACATGCGCATTCATTTAAAGATCTGATAATTTTAGTCTTATCTTGCGCAGACATTTCTTTAAATACCGGGAATAGCAAATACGCGTCGTTTTGCACGATTCATAAAAATCTCAATCCGCTATAATCCATCCAAATCACTCGAACAAAAGAAGTAAATTTCAGGCAAGACAGGAGATCAATAAACAATCTAACAGATTCATAACATTGAATATTCGTAAAATCAAATTCTGACATATACTCTCTCACGAACGGCAATTATCAACACCGCCACATATATTCCAATTAAACATCCTCCAGGATTCGGATATTACACTTTGTACCCTAAACTTTACTTTATACAGTAAAAGTACCCCACCAACCCCAGCTATATTTTTTACGATATGATTTGAGGGGATCCTTTGTATATTAAAAATAACTTGAGGGGTGAAGTTTCAAACATTTTTCGTCATTGACAAGACTTAGAACGATGAAAGAAACAAGGAATTAAGGCAGAAGCAGGAGATCATGAGCTTTTGGAGTGACGTGTAAAGGGCGATTGTGAGTGCGATTTTCCTTCCTCTTCGCGTGCCTCTACCAGGTAGGCTCCGGCGGCCGCCACCGCATCTTGGCCATGGTGGAACCTACTCCGGAGACTCCCGACGCGGTGGAATCACCGCCAGAACGGGAAAAAACGCCGGAAACTCTTCAGAAACAAATCATGGACATCGATTGTTCAATCAAAAACAGAGCACGAATTCAGTTACGTTGAAGTTGACGGAGGTCATGCGGTAGCGATACCGGACGATATCACCGACGAGGCAACACCGCTCTGGGAAGACTTTCTCATCGGAAAATTCGTCTCAACGTCGCCACATATCGCAAAAGTTCACGTAATTGTGAACAAGATCTAGAACAAAATAGATGCCATGCTACGACAATCAAATTCAGAATAAGGGACAAGACGGTTCGAGCTCGGGTCATGCAAAGGCGAATGTGGAATATTGCAGATGTTCCTTTCTAAATGGTCCCCGATAATTGCGGAGCAACAACCAGACCTCAAGTCCATTCCACTATGGGTAACCATCAGTAATATTCCTCAAGGAAGGGCCTGAGATTCTTGGCAAGTGCGGTGGGAGAGGCAAAACGCCTACATCCGGATACCGAACTGTGTAAGAGCTTCGAGGAGGCCAAGGTATTTGTGGAAGCCCATCTGACCAAAGATCTCCCACAGAGTTGATGCGGTTGTTCTTTACAAGTACCCTTGCTTGCCGCCGAAATGTACAAGATGCTCAGATTGGGGACATCTAGCAAATGTTTGCATTGAGAGCGTTATTGTGAATCAAATGACCAACCAACCCAAAACTTCAGAGGACAAAGGATGTTCAGGGGATAACAATATGCAGCCTGCAGTTGATGAGCCCTGGCTTACGGTCTCTCCGGCAAAGTCAGGACGCCATCTGGACTCGATACCCTCTGAAATGGAGGTTGTCTCGCCGTCTCGCTTCTCTGTACTTGAAGAGGAAAATGTGGATCACGAGAGGGAAGAGGGTGAGATCAGTCAAGAGACTAACAAAAGACCTCTCACTGAGAAGAAGGGAAATATTGGATACAAACCCAGGTGCAAAGAGCGCCAGGGGCAAGAAAAATCATTAATGGTAGGATTTACATGGAATGTTAGGGGACTAAACAAAACATCAAAGCATTCCATTATCAATAACTGGGTGAGAAGTTGTGATTTTCAGTTTGGATGTGTTCTTGAAACGAGAGTGAAGGAGAGCAAAGATTGTGCAATATATTTTTGGAGATTGGTCAATGATTTCAAATTATGAGTATCATCGCCTGGGACGTATATGGGTGGTGTGGGGAGCAAAAGCACGACTCACCATTGCATATAAGAGTAGCCAGATAATCACATGTTCAGTTCTTCTTGAAGGAAAAGAAGATGAGTTCTTTTGTTCCTTTGTCTATGCGTTAAACGTAGCAGAGGCACGCAAAGAGCTATGGGACGATATCCGGAATCACCATGAGTCACCAATGTTTAGAAACAAACCTTGGATGCTTTGTGGAGATTTCAATGAAACATTGGAGATTGAGGAGCATTCTAATGCTACTCCGGTTACTACTGGAATAAGAGCCTTCCAAGATACGGTTAGACATTGTTCTTTATTGGATCTTCACTACCATGGGCCAAAATTCACGGGGTGCAATAAGCAAGAAAAGGGGCTAATTTGCAAGAAATTGGACCGTGTGTTGGTTAACGATCAGTGGCTTTGCCAATATGAGAGTTCATATGCTGTGTTTGAGTCTGGTGGATGCTCGGACCATGCTAGAGGAAGAACTGAGTTGGAAGCTGAGCGAATAGGAAAGAGACAACCTTTTAAATTTTCAAATGTCCTCACCACACTGCCTGAGTTTCACTCCACTGTTGTTGCGAATTGGGAAAGCAATGATCCCTTATTTGTTTCCACCTCCGCCTTATTTCGGTTGGGGAAAAAGTTAAAAGCCTTGAAGCCTGCTTTACGTGCATTGAGTAGGGAAAAGTTGAGTGACTTATTTCGGCTCACTAAAGCAGCTTATGAGGAGGTATGTAAAAAGCAGAAAGCCACACTTGAAAACCCAAATGATGCTACGATAGCTGCAGAGAACATATCTTTTGAAAATGGCAACATTTGGCAGATTTGGAAGAGAGCCAAGCTTCATTGGCTTGAGGTTGGTGACAGAAATAACGCTTACTTCATTCGATCAGCTCAGATTCGACGAATGCAAAACACGATCCGAGAGATCATTGGTCCACAGGGTAACGTCTTTAAGAGTCAAGAGGACATTAAGACGGAAGCTGTACGGTTCTTTGAAGAGTTCTATAATCTTGAGCCTGAAGATCTTGAGATCATCCCGATTCATAAGCTTCAGGAGCTGTTAAGGTTTCGATGCTCGGTGCAAGACCACGACATGTTGATCAAGGCGGTCAACGAAGAAGAAATAAAAAAGGTAATTTTTTCAATGCCTCGACACAAGTCACCGGGACCGGATGGTTACACGAGCGAATTCTTTCAGGGGGCTTGGGATATCATGGGCAAAGATGTGGTCGCTGCTGTCCAATCTTTCTTTATTAAGGGTTTTTTACCAAAAGGGCTCAGCGCTACAATCTTGGCATTGGTACCAAAAACAGAGGCAGCTCGGTTAATGAAGGATTACCGACCCATCTCGTGTTGTAATCTGCTTTACAAGGCTATATCGAAGATAATTGCAAACCGTTTCAAGAACATCCTCCCACAGTTTATTAATCTAAACCAATCCGCGTTTGTGCAACAAAGATTGTTGATGGAAAATGTTCTACTAGCCACGGAGATGGTCAAAGACTATCATAAGGACAATATATCACCCCGTTGCGCGATGAAGATTGATATCTCCAAAGCTTTCGACTCGGTACAATGCGATGAAGATGTGTCTCTGTTTAGATTTGGTTAACGTTGGTTTAGTTACGATTAGTTTAGTTAAGACAGAGATGTCTCTGTTTCTTATGCTCTGTTTCTAATAAGATTTGGTTAACGTAGTCATCTTTAAGAGTTTCTGTAGTATTCATCGATTTAAGTCCTTTCTTTGTATAGATAGTAGTCTCATTGAAATCGCTCATGAAAAATCTATCCGCTTCTAATCTCTTGAAAAAATTACCTTGTGGCCATGAGGAGGAAAATGTTAAGCGCAGTCTCGCTAATAATGAACCCTTTGATCTTCTTCTCTGCCATAAGTCCTGCCAGAAGATCAAGCTCATCTACATCACCACCGTACACGTCATCAAATACTTCAATTGCTTCCTTATCGTCGGTGTACCTTGCAACATTCCTCTCCCTGTCCCTATAGACTATAAAATGACAAAACCAATTCATGTGATCACTCACTGAGCAATAATATCCGATCAAACCACAATGTAAAGAAAATGAACGGTTGAGATTAGATTGACGTACTCTCTAATGCAGTTAAGTCAATGTTGTCCGGACGATCGTGACCGTTGGAGTCTTGTGGAACAACATCAACTCACGCATTTAGAGCTGATCAGGTAAGAGAGAGAGTGCATTCGATTATACGCTAGTGAATTCTTCGGTTAGAGAATACGGGACTTCATGATTTTGCGTTTTTTCATACCCACGACACTTCCCAAAATCGAACTGCATACATGTCCGAATGAATCTTTAAACTTTTTTCCAAGTAGTCCGTAACTAAAACACACAAAATTAACTATGGAAAAATGTGTGACATGATTATAAGATTGTAAAATGTATAATTAATTATTCACCAATTTGCTCGCATCCCAGCAAGTAAAGTGTCGGTTTTGAGAAGCTCGAAGGTCCAATCTATATGGTATGAATCTTGGCCATCATTGCAAGTCACTAGCCTCGCGGAGCGGTACAAATCTTCATCTTCCAAATTCATATCCTTTTTCTGATAGATTTTTTTTTTTGTCAACATTTAAATAGAGATTTTTTTAAAAAAATTTTAAAAAGAGAAAAATAATTCAAATTTAATTTTAAAAACATATAACTATCTAAAGAGAGCTCCTTGATGAAGAGAGCTTGCAAGACAGAGACACGGACCCAACTGTTATGTATACGGTGTCAAAATTTAGTGTATATATAAAAAATATTAATTTTTTTAAACATCTAGATTTATTATTATTCAATTACAAGAGAATTGTTACATCGACGATTCTACAACGAACAAGTATTCCGCATTGATTCACGCCAAACGATTATATCTTGTTTCACGTTGAAGATTTCATGTAATCTTGTCTTCATTAATCTGCATAATTGCATCAATATCAATAAATCGCATCTTTTGGGGTTCGAACTCCATATCTCATGGTATAAAAACATTAATGAACTCTTCACCGAACCATTGGGCAAGTGGCCTTCCACAAAAAAATATTAATTTAGTTTACCAATTATTAAATGAGAAAAAGGTTATTTAAATTCCCAAATTTTAAATTTAGGTCATTTAAATTCTTAATTTTGAGGTGGTCCATTTAAATCCTCAATTCTTGGTTGATTTTCATAAAAATCTTAAATTTTTGTTGATTAGGACAAATTAGCCACACCGTTAAATTGATTAACAAAATTAATTAACAGTGTTAACTATCCGTTAAATATTATGTTTAACTAAAACGACGTTCAATTGTTTTTTTACAAAAGATTAATAAATTTAGGATGAGGAAGCTCGAAACACTTAATCTTAGGCTCCTTATGAAGCCATTTACCACTGATCTACTGAAATTTAAACATAATCTCAAGAAAAATGAGATCCATCGAAGCTGCATAAGTAGAATTATGACAGGCTCAACATCGACCATGCTCTCAAGTAAAAAGCTCATTTTGATTTTATGGTTTGTTTAATATACGAATACTTGAGTGTTAGATTTATTTTTTAATGAAACGTTGGATTTATTGATGAAAGAAAATATTTTTTTTGTCAACCAAACATTAATTAAAATACTCAACCGTTATTGGAAATCCAACTAGGCGGGAAATTGTTTACATAAGAAAATTCTAAAGTTCGAGAATGTGCAGAGCGGGCCAGGCAATCCGCTTTCAAATTAAGAGAACGAGAGATAAGCTGCAGTGAGAAATGAGGCAGAATATCTTGTAGCTCCCTGAATCTTGCCAAGGGGATAGAAAACGCATGCCACTTTGATAAAAGAAAATATTAACTATTTATAAGTTTTTTTAATAGTCTAAATTTATTAGTTATTATTAAATAATTGATTGTGTGATGAATGTAAATGATTAACTTTAATATTAAAATACTGTTATTTTGTTATTTTTATCTTGTCGAAGACGAAACATAATACAAATGACTTCATAAAACAAATTGGAGGTGTATGTATTAACTATATATTTTTATTGTATTTTAAATATATTGTATTTCATCTACTAATTTCTTAAATCTCATATGATATATAAATCTTTTTTAATATCACTATTCCGCGCACGGTGCGGGTAATACACTAGTGAGAAATATATCGGTTTCATTAGGAGTATCTTCGGTAAAGTAAATTTTAAACTCGATGTGAGACCACCAGATAGGAAAAGTGACTTCTCATTTATAAGTATAGACATTTTTTATGTGGTACTTTGAATAATTTGATTGTAATTTTGGGTAAAATAAACAATGAACATTGACAGTGTATAAAATATCTCCAAAATCAATAAAACAAACTTCCAATATATATATATATATATATCGACTATACATTTTGGAATAGTTAATGCGGCTAAACTATCAATGTCTCTTGAGTCTTGGGTAAAAAAATGTGTGTAATTTGCCAATATACGGGACTTTGCTACTTCCAGTCTAACTCCAACCCTAGCTTATATATCTATCTATACACTCTAGATTTTTGCTAAGGGATAGTCAAGTGTTCGGCGTCTGTTCGACCAATTGGAGTCGAAATTTAGTGTATGTATAAAAAAAAATTAATTTAGTTTACCGATTATTAAATTGTTAATTTGACTGAATAATAAAACCAAATAAGTTTCTTTACTCTACCTAAACACCTTTTTTGCGTTTCTTTACTCTACTAAACTTGGTAACACTAGAATATCAATTCTCAACTTGCAAGTTTTCTTTACTTTTTACTTCGTTTGTACATTTTGCAAAAAAGAAAGAGAAAGTATTACGCGTTAAAACTTACTAATTTTCTTTCACTAATGGAGATGAAGACACATGGAAGGGATTCGAGTCCAAATTAAGAAGAGGAAGTGATTAAAAAGAACGCAGAAACAAGACCATTTAGATTCTATAACTGAATTTTTTGACCAATTTAAAAAACAAGTTATAATAATCGCGTTCTAGTTATAATAAGCGCCTAGACAAACTCTTGAAAGAACATCCAGGCCTGTTTTTCCCACAGTGGTTACACAAGATCAAGAGTTGCAAATAGTAATGACAAATAGTTATGATATGAAAATTACAATCTGACAAATAGCATTATATCAAAAATGTTCTAAATTTTGCTAAACTAATTAATTAATTAATTAATTCTGATTCCAACTTGCCGCCAATCGTGACATGGTTGAAGTAACATTAGCACTATTTACTACAAATAGTTATTGTAGACAATCACGATTCACAACTGAGTAGACAATCACGATTCACAACTGATGTAAGAAAGTTGCAATCTCTTGTAATATATATCGCCATTTACTTCAAACAGGAAACACACTTGGCTGTACAACACTTCCTATACTTGATAAAACGATATAGTCACATCTCTTTGGCAAATGGGTTTGTGTGGTATTTTAGTCTTCTTCAATCACAAGAAGAAAGGAAAGTGTAGGGAAGGAGTCTCTTAAAAAAAGGTGTCTGCTTAGGAACTAAATCAAGGAAAAGTGTGTGTAAGTGTAATCCTTATCATAATTTGGTGTCGCTAACAACATTTTTTCAGAAGTTTTGCACTGATTTAGCAAAAAAAACTACAACTGATTCGTAGTTTACTTTTAAAAAAGAAAAAAATGTGATTATCTATCTATATATACACAACACACACACACACATTGGTTATGCACAAAGAGTTTACTGATTATACGCAATTATGCATCTTTTGGAGTTCGAACCCCAAAAGATGCGATTTATTGATATTGATGCAATTATGCAGATTAATGAAGACAAGATTACATGAAATCTTCAACGTGAAACAAGATATAATCGTTTGGCGTGAATCAAGGCGGAATACTTGTTCGTTGTAGAATCGTCGATGTAACAATTCTCTTGTAATTGAATAATAATAAATCTAGATGTTTAAAAAAATTAATATTTTTTATATATACACTAAATTTTGACACCGTATACATAACAGTTGGGTCCGTGTCTCTGTCTTGCAAGCTCTCTTCATCAAGGAGCTCTCTTTAGATAGTTATATGTTTTTAAAATTAAATTTGAATTATTTTTCTCTTTTTAAAATTTTTTTAAAAAAATCTCTATTTAAATGTTGACAAAAAAAAAAATCTATCAGAAAAAGGATATGAATTTGGAAGATGAAGATTTGTACCGCTCCGCGAGGCTAGTGACTTGCAATGATGGCCAAGATTCATACCATATAGATTGGACCTTCGAGCTTCTCAAAACCGACACTTTACTTGCTGGGATGCGAGCAAATTGGTGAATAATTAATTATACATTTTACAATCTTATAATCATGTCACACATTTTTCCATAGTTAATTTTGTGTGTTTTAGTTACGGACTACTTGGAAAAAAGTTTAAAGATTCATTCGGACATGTATGCAGTTCGATTTTGGGAAGTGTCGTGGGTATGAAAAAACGCAAAATCATGAAGTCCCGTATTCTCTAACCGAAGAATTCACTAGCGTATAATCGAATGCACTCTCTCTCTTACCTGATCAGCTCTAAATGCGTGAGTTGATGTTGTTCCACAAGACTCCAACGGTCACGATCGTCCGGACAACATTGACTTAACTGCATTAGAGAGTACGTCAATCTAATCTCAACCGTTCATTTTCTTTACATTGTGGTTTGATCGGATATTATTGCTCAGTGAGTGATCACATGAATTGGTTTTGTCATTTTATAGTCTATAGGGACAGGGAGAGGAATGTTGCAAGGTACACCGACGATAAGGAAGCAATTGAAGTATTTGATGACGTGTACGGTGGTGATGTAGATGAGCTTGATCTTCTGGCAGGACTTATGGCA
This sequence comes from Arabis hirsuta, assembly GCA_964056655.1. Lineage (NCBI taxonomy): Eukaryota > Viridiplantae > Streptophyta > Magnoliopsida > Brassicales > Brassicaceae > Arabis > Arabis hirsuta. Next base: position 32,776,127 of record OZ053306.1, read on the forward strand.
GAGAAGAAGATCAAAGGGTTCATTATTAGCGAGACTGCGCTTAACATTTTCCTCCTCATGGCCACAAGGTAATTTTTTCAAGAGATTAGAAGCGGATAGATTTTTCATGAGCGATTTCAATGAGACTACTATCTATACAAAGAAAGGACTTGAATCGATGAATACTACAGAAACTCTTAAAGATGATTTTGATCGTCACTATCCTGAAATGACTGATAAATGGATGAATTCTAAAAATGCATTTTCAGTATGGGATTCGCCACCGGTTACCAAAAACCCAATCCCTCTTTATCTCCGAATCCCATCTTAGATCATTTAAATTTGATGATGCATTTTGAATGACTGTGTCATTGTAAGCTATGAACCTTAATCACCTACAACATTAATATGTAATATGTATAAATGCATGACATACATATATCGTTTGTTTGAAAATCCGTTGGTTTAGAGGTTGCTCCGGCAACTTGTGACCAATCCCCACGGGATGGTAAAATCTAGCTCCAGCACATAAGCTGTATACTATTCATGACATATGAAAATGTGACTAATTAAGAAGACTGTTGAATTATTTTTTACTACTCTTTAGTTACTGCATTGTTTTTTACTAAACTAGTAAACTAATCCTAAAGCAACTTTTGCTTTATAAAATGGTTCGTGAGTCTCGATGACAAAATACATCTCGTTTAAATTTTGTATTTCTGCATGCGTGCGCATTTGATCGTTTACCTACAATCATTTAAAAGTGTTCGACGTGCAAACAACATAAAGAAAAAGTTAAACATATACTTGCAATTTGTTGAGTTTTGCAGTTTTAAAGACCAAGGAAAAGGGAAAAGACTAGTAATTTTTTTTTGTGCGGGGGTCATATTTTACTGGGCTAAAATAAATATTAATTGTAATTTCAAGTTATAAATAAACGATTAATTGAAATTATATAAGTTTTTATCAAACAAAACAAATTATATAAGTTATTATGTGCATTTTGACAAAATAATATAAAAATTGATGAGTATAAAACAAAATGGGCAAGAGGTTGAAAATAAAATTTATAAAAAGGTTAAAAAGGAAGAAGAAAATTTGTATACTTTTAAAAATTTGTAATACTTAAAAATTAGACACCATCAAAGTCTTCCCCTCTCTCTCTCTATCTCTTAAACAATTAAAATGTTACTCATTAAAAGTAAGACTTGTTGAACCAAATTTTACCGCTATTCATTACATTACTATCTAGTTTCGACTAAAGTACAAAAATAATCCTAGCTAATTCGCCTTTAAAAAGATGGTTCATGATGACTCCTCTTGACATTGGATCACAATTACGTACGTTTTATTTTTATTTTATGATATAGTATTGGTTGCGTATATATGTGATTAACGTAAACACCATTTTAGAAAGTATAATTCAACATATACACACATGTAAATGTTGGGTTTGATTTAGTCTACGGTCAATTCAGTTTAGCAATAAGTTCCGATTGATTAGGAGTCAATTAGTGGACCTAGTATTTCGGATTGTATTTGCTAAGTTCCTGCAATTTTTGTTTCACGTTATTGTAAGAAGACTGAGTCTTCATCTTTGGCTATTTAAATGCCAAGTATCTTTGTTAATAAAGTATCGAAACATTCAGCTTTAGCTTGTGTGTTCTCTGAAATCAACAGTAAATCGTAAACGCACCACTTAAAAATGTTCAATATGCACACAACACATATACTATAAAAAGGTTATACAGTAAAATCTCTATAAATTAATAATATTGGAACTTTTAAAATTTATTAATTTAGAGAGTTATTAATTAATAGATAAATTAATATTTAATAATTTATAGAGAAATATCTATTTTAGGTAAGATTTAAAAAAAAAAATCAAATGATACTATATTAAAATTTTTAATAAATCCATTTGTAAAACTGATATGTATTAACTCGAGATTCTGATTTATATTTTTGATTATTGCAATAGAATGAATGTTAACATCATAATATACTATTCATCTAAAAATAATACACATTATTAAATACAAATTTTTTAAAAAAGATTATTCACAAGTTTATGATGCATATTATGCTATATTTGGAAAAAAATTATGTGTACAAAATAATTATCGTGTCTATAATTTTTTATAAATTTTGGATACCGAGAAAACAATCATAAATTTTTTTTAGATATAATAAATAGAATAAAAAATCATTAGAGCCAAAAACTTGTATATATATGCATAATTATACATGATTATTAATTTACACTATTTTAGGACCATATTTTTCATAAGAGTCAAAAAAATTATTATCTTATCATTTTATTGAATTTTGTTAATTTTTACATTAATCCGACTCAGGACAAAAAAAAATTATTAATTTATGATGATTATTAATTTATAGAGTATTAATTTATGGAGGTTTTACTATATATATATATAACACTGTCTTCCACGTACAACAATTCTCTTTTTTGGGAATTTGAATTGAACCAACTTTCATCGAATGAACCACGCGATCCGAATAATCATATAGAAAATCAAACCGAACATACTAGTCTAAGTAAATTTCATCCATATATTAATTTATTCAACAAATGAAAATGTTACTAATTACTTTAACAAAACAAGATGTCACTAATTAAGAGATAAGACTACTGATTACCATGCCTTTCCGTTCTTCACAACGTTAGTATCTAATTTTTACTAAACTAAAATAAGATATATGGATCATGAGTCATGATGAGTCTTACGGCAATTGGATGCGAGCATGTCCAAGGCAGTATCTCAGAGTCTCTTAAAGTACACAATATTTCTTTGTATCATAATAGATGATATTTTAGAGATTTTTTATTTGTTTTAAATTAGATGATATTTTTAAATTTTAACGTAAAATTAATTGTGTTTTATAGTTTTTGACTGTTTGAATTATGCATATTTTTTATTTAATTATTTTGAAATTAATGATAAAACATATTTTATATTAAAAAAATAAATAATTAAATAATTTTTTAATTTATGTGTAGAACCCTTACACATAGAAAAAGAAAAATAAAAAATAATCAAAATTTTATTTATTCATTATAACAAAACCATTCAATAGTCAATAATTATCAAATAACCAACATCAATTCAACCATTCCAAGTTCACAATCCAGCAACTTAAGAAATCTAGCAAAAACATAAAACACCAAATTGAGACACTAGATTATCTCCTCTTCCTTGTCTTGTATCCACGATCACACTTTTTCTTTACCTGCATCACATGGTTATAAGAGATGCGTGAGTATTATCACAAATACTCAATGATACGGTCATCCCTTCTACTTGGCTATACACACATGCATAAGCAAAAGATACAATATCAGGATAAACAATCAACACGCATAACTTAACAATCACACGAGAAACAGTCAATACGTCAAACTGACGGTAATCAAAATTGTGTGTCGATCTCCTGCACAAAAACTGTCAACAAACACATTCAGTAACACGAAATCATCCATATCAACAAGAATCAATCATCAAATCATCACACAAACGCATTGGGATCCATTTCTTTACCTAGATAAACCATGGTCACGTACTCATGCGTTTCAAATTTTATATTTATTTATTAATGCAAAGTGGTAAGAGACGTTTGAGAAACTCTTATATGGAACACTTGTCACTTTCCAATGGCTTTATTTATGTTTTAAATAAATCAAATATACAATATGTTAAAAATAGTATATAAGTAGTTTGTATGTATGCATTTTTTATTTTTTATTTTTTAATAAATCATAAAATAAAATTCTGCATCTTTTAACCTCCATTATATATATGTTAAAATTATAATATTGAAACGAATTTTGTTTCATATTATTAAGTTAGCATAATAATATCAAGTTAATATTTTTTTAACTAATACGATAGTATTAAATATATAAAAAAATATGAGATTTAAATTGTATATTATAAAATATTAATATTATATTAATGAGATACTCTAATAAATATCTCACGCTTAAATTTTGTAACAGTCATAATATTAATATTTAATTAATGAGATGATTAATGAGTATCTTTGCATTGGAGGTGATCTAAAAGTCACAATCACCTTGTTTTTTTTAAAGAATGGAGTGATTGACGACGCGTTAACCACATTATAAATAGCACAACGCATGGAGAGAGGTAAGAAGCAAAGAGATCTTAAACCAAACATAATGAGTGATTCTGGTGATGGTGGCAAGAAGGTGTGCGCGGTTGAAGGAGGGAATAATAGTACCAGAAAAGTCGAAGAACGTCAATGTAGCAGAGAAGTCGTAGGACGTCTAGTTGACAAGCTAATGGGAGATGAGGAGTTTAGCTCCGTCCTCTATACGCTTTATAAAGAACGTAAAAAGTTCATCAATCTCAGATCCCAAATTTGGGCAGGGGAGATATTTTCCGGATCGTCTAATCGTGATGAAGTATTGGCTAATGTGAGTCAACGCCTGGACACAGTGGAGCAGGAAACGAAGAAGACTATCTTTAAAGCCTTGGAAAGTCACAAAATGGATTAGATAAGACCACATGTGTTTTTTCATGAATGAATAAACAAAATGTAAGCATGGCTTGTAAAGAAATTCACAGAAAGTTATATCATAATGTCCTTTTTAATTTCTGTCTATGTCTCTTCGATTAGATTTATGGTCAATTTTTTGTTCATAAAAATGGGGAGCAACAACTCTAGATCCCATACATTAAAACCAAGAGAGAGAATACAGAGTTGGGATCTAGCCTCCTTCGTCGGCGTCGGGATCTAGCCGGCGCTGCGCATCCGCCTCCTTTGTGGTCTACGGCGCTTCATCCTTGGCGAAATCCCGATTCCGTAGAGTTTCATGCGGCCTGTTCTCTTGCATGCTGAATCTGGGCTCTCTTTGTTCCGGTTGTGGGTCTAAAGGCTCGGTGTGGTCTGGTGATGAGCGGTTCTTGAGCGAGTGTTCTCCCCCATGTGGCGGATCCCCTTGGATCTAGCCATACTGCCGAGTTCTACCGGTAACCTCTCTTCAGGTTGATGGATCGTTGGCCCGCCTCACTCGGCATGGTGAGTACGATTTCGGTGCTCTCGGCATCTATGCCGTCAGAACCGGCCAGGAGTCCACACCGGTGGCCGTAAATCTCTGGTGGTTAGATGGTTCCTACATTATAGAATTAGGGTTTCTGTTTTGGGTTTTGTAATGGAAATGGGCCGGCCCATTTACTTGTATGAATTGGGGTTTCTGTCTGGCCCGTTAAGGGATTTAGGCTGGGCCCACTGTTAAACAGTGATCACCATGTAAAAACCAAAAATTAGATAATGAAGTTAAAAAAAAAAATCTAGATCCCCCAAAACCATAGTCAACACCCAAATATACCAGAATTGTAATGAAAACTGTACGCAAATACCCAGAAAAAGGTTATGTATTTTAAATCTTCTCAATTATCTTTATTTCACCTCATCTTCAAAGTCTCAAGAAACGAGATGTTCAAATATCGATGGTTCATATTTTTACTTATATTTTAGGAAATCTATCTCCTAGCTTTTTACTAATATTTTGGATAATAGTTTTAAAATGCATTATCATAGGCCAATTGTAATTATATACATATATATCTCAGGAAATAAACAAGAATATACGTAATTTCGATCTGACTTCCGTTTTCAAATCAGTGAAGATGAAGATTTAATGGTTCGGAGAAGAAAAAGAGGGGAAATGCTTATTTTGGCTAAACGAAGAAAGCAAAAAAAGTAATACAAATACAAATGTTTTTGTTTTTGATAAACATTTTTTTCACAATACAAATGTTGACAGTTTCAATAGAGATTCGTTACTAAGATCGGTTAACTTTTCATATGTTTTTTTTATAACCCGGGTGTCCGGGTTTTTATTACCCGACTAATTCTCATGATAAGAGTAACCGTCGAGTAGTCTACTCACCGAATTTTCTAATGAATCTAAAGCATTTTACCATTTTTACTGACCAAATAGAGGTGAAAACATTTATACGGGGAATCAAACTCAGGTTCGAAAGATTTACCTCTTTCCCCAAAACTTTTTTTATCACAAGGCCACTAACTTTTCATAAATACTCAAAAGACGTTTACAACGTTTCTAATTCTCGTTTTGTTGTACACTGAATTAATAAGGTTTATTTTGTCTAAAACATAAAGGTAATTAGAGATTTTTTTTTGTGACAAAAAGAGATATATTTTTAAATAAATGGAAATTAAATTTGCTACGGTTTCTAAATAATTGTTTTTCTAGTGTTTTAACACATTAAAAAAACATATTAATTTTTAACAAAAAATATTTGGTATTTTATGCTAAACAATTTTCAATAACGTTTAGCCAATTGTAATTCAACAAAATCAATTAATGTTTTAAAATTCATAATTCACCGTCATTACTTAATAAAAATGCATAAAAATGATAAAACATTAATCTTTTAAAAATAATTTTTTTTTCAAAACATCAAAAAAATTGTGGGAGTTTAGTTAGGGGAATTCTAGTTTTACCACACTTGCATTGTTACTTTTGAAAAAACGAGTGCTTCATTAATGAAAATGACTCATCTGCTTGATTAATTTGCTTCCCACTTGCAATATTTAGTTCCTATGTTATTTTATTTGTCTTTTTCTTTTGTATAAATATTCAGGGCACTAGAGTTCTTTGAAAAAATTACTATTTGTTTTTTTTTGGAAAATATGTATATCTGAAAGGTCCAATACTAACATGCGCATTCATTTAAAGATCTGATAATTTTAGTCTTATCTTGCGCAGACATTTCTTTAAATACCGGGAATAGCAAATACGCGTCGTTTTGCACGATTCATAAAAATCTCAATCCGCTATAATCCATCCAAATCACTCGAACAAAAGAAGTAAATTTCAGGCAAGACAGGAGATCAATAAACAATCTAACAGATTCATAACATTGAATATTCGTAAAATCAAATTCTGACATATACTCTCTCACGAACGGCAATTATCAACACCGCCACATATATTCCAATTAAACATCCTCCAGGATTCGGATATTACACTTTGTACCCTAAACTTTACTTTATACAGTAAAAGTACCCCACCAACCCCAGCTATATTTTTTACGATATGATTTGAGGGGATCCTTTGTATATTAAAAATAACTTGAGGGGTGAAGTTTCAAACATTTTTCGTCATTGACAAGACTTAGAACGATGAAAGAAACAAGGAATTAAGGCAGAAGCAGGAGATCATGAGCTTTTGGAGTGACGTGTAAAGGGCGATTGTGAGTGCGATTTTCCTTCCTCTTCGCGTGCCTCTACCAGGTAGGCTCCGGCGGCCGCCACCGCATCTTGGCCATGGTGGAACCTACTCCGGAGACTCCCGACGCGGTGGAATCACCGCCAGAACGGGAAAAAACGCCGGAAACTCTTCAGAAACAAATCATGGACATCGATTGTTCAATCAAAAACAGAGCACGAATTCAGTTACGTTGAAGTTGACGGAGGTCATGCGGTAGCGATACCGGACGATATCACCGACGAGGCAACACCGCTCTGGGAAGACTTTCTCATCGGAAAATTCGTCTCAACGTCGCCACATATCGCAAAAGTTCACGTAATTGTGAACAAGATCTAGAACAAAATAGATGCCATGCTACGACAATCAAATTCAGAATAAGGGACAAGACGGTTCGAGCTCGGGTCATGCAAAGGCGAATGTGGAATATTGCAGATGTTCCTTTCTAAATGGTCCCCGATAATTGCGGAGCAACAACCAGACCTCAAGTCCATTCCACTATGGGTAACCATCAGTAATATTCCTCAAGGAAGGGCCTGAGATTCTTGGCAAGTGCGGTGGGAGAGGCAAAACGCCTACATCCGGATACCGAACTGTGTAAGAGCTTCGAGGAGGCCAAGGTATTTGTGGAAGCCCATCTGACCAAAGATCTCCCACAGAGTTGATGCGGTTGTTCTTTACAAGTACCCTTGCTTGCCGCCGAAATGTACAAGATGCTCAGATTGGGGACATCTAGCAAATGTTTGCATTGAGAGCGTTATTGTGAATCAAATGACCAACCAACCCAAAACTTCAGAGGACAAAGGATGTTCAGGGGATAACAATATGCAGCCTGCAGTTGATGAGCCCTGGCTTACGGTCTCTCCGGCAAAGTCAGGACGCCATCTGGACTCGATACCCTCTGAAATGGAGGTTGTCTCGCCGTCTCGCTTCTCTGTACTTGAAGAGGAAAATGTGGATCACGAGAGGGAAGAGGGTGAGATCAGTCAAGAGACTAACAAAAGACCTCTCACTGAGAAGAAGGGAAATATTGGATACAAACCCAGGTGCAAAGAGCGCCAGGGGCAAGAAAAATCATTAATGGTAGGATTTACATGGAATGTTAGGGGACTAAACAAAACATCAAAGCATTCCATTATCAATAACTGGGTGAGAAGTTGTGATTTTCAGTTTGGATGTGTTCTTGAAACGAGAGTGAAGGAGAGCAAAGATTGTGCAATATATTTTTGGAGATTGGTCAATGATTTCAAATTATGAGTATCATCGCCTGGGACGTATATGGGTGGTGTGGGGAGCAAAAGTACGACTCACCATTGCATATAAGAGTAGCCAGATAATCACATGTTCAGTTCTTCTTGAAGGAAAAGAAGATGAGTTCTTTTGTTCCTTTGTCTATGCGTTAAACGTAGCAGAGGCACGCAAAGAGCTATGGGACGATATCCGGAATCACCATGAGTCACCAATGTTTAGAAACAAACCTTGGATGCTTTGTGGAGATTTCAATGAAACATTGGAGATTGAGGAGCATTCTAATGCTACTCCGGTTACTACTGGAATAAGAGCCTTCCAAGATACGGTTAGACATTGTTCTTTATTGGATCTTCACTACCATGGGCCAAAATTCACGGGGTGCAATAAGCAAGAAAAGGGGCTAATTTGCAAGAAATTGGACCGTGTGTTGGTTAACGATCAGTGGCTTTGCCAATATGAGAGTTCATATGCTGTGTTTGAGTCTGGTGGATGCTCGGACCATGCTAGAGGAAGAACTGAGTTGGAAGCTGAGCGAATAGGAAAGAGACAACCTTTTAAATTTTCAAATGTCCTCACCACACTGCCTGAGTTTCACTCCACTGTTGTTGCGAATTGGGAAAGCAATGATCCCTTATTTGTTTCCACCTCCGCCTTATTTCGGGTGGGGAAAAAGTTAAAAGCCTTGAAGCCTGCTTTACGTGCATTGAGTAGGGAAAAGTTGAGTGACTTATCTCGGCTCACTAAAGCAGCTTATGAGGAGGTATGTAAAAAGCAGAAAGCCACACTTGAAAACCCAAATGATGCTACGATAGCTGCAGAGAACATATCTTTTGAAAATGGCAACATTTGGCAGATTTGGAAGAGAGCCAAGCTTCATTGGCTTGAGGTTGGTGACAGAAATAACGCTTACTTCATTCGATCAGCTCAGATTCGACGAATGCAAAACACGATCCGAGAGATCATTGGTCCACAGGGTAACGTCTTTAAGAGTCAAGAGGACATTAAGACGGAAGCTGTACGGTTCTTTGAAGAGTTCTATAATCTTGAGCCTGAAGATCTTGAGATCATCCCGATTCATAAGCTTCAGGAGCTGTTAAGGTTTCGATGCTCGGTGCAAGACCACGACATGTTGATCAAGGCGGTCAACGAAGAAGAAATAAAAAAGGTAATTTTTTCAATGCCTCGACACAAGTCACCGGGACCGGATGGTTACACGAGCGAATTCTTTCAGGGGGCTTGGGATATCATGGGCAAAGATGTGGTCGCTGCTGTCCAATCTTTCTTTATTAAGGGTTTTTTACCAAAAGGGCTCAGCGCTACAATCTTGGCATTGGTACCAAAAACAGAGGCAGCTCGGTTAATGAAGGATTACCGACCCATCTCGTGTTGTAATCTGCTTTACAAGGCTATATCGAAGATAATTGCAAACCGTTTCAAGAACATCCTCCCACAGTTTATTAATCTAAACCAATCCGCGTTTGTGCAACAAAGATTGTTGATGGAAAATGTTCTACTAGCCACGGAGATGGTCAAAGACTATCATAAGGACAATATATCACCCCGTTGCGCGATGAAGATTGATATCTCCAAAGCTTTCGACTCGGTACAATGCGATGAAGATGTGTCTCTGTTTAGATTTGGTTAACGTTGGTTTAGTTACGATTAGTTTAGTTAAGACAGAGATGTCTCTGTTTCTTATGCTCTGTTTCTAATAAGATTTGGTTAACGTAGTCATCTTTAAGAGTTTCTGTAGTATTCATCGATTTAAGTCCTTTCTTTGTATAGATAGTAGTCTCATTGAAATCGCTCATGAAAAATCTATCCGCTTCTAATCTCTTGAAAAAATTACCTTGTGGCCATGAGGAGGAAAATGTTAAGCGCAGTCTCGCTAATAATGAACCCTTTGATCTTCTTCTCTGCCATAAGTCCTGCCAGAAGATCAAGCTCATCTACATCACCACCGTACACGTCATCAAATACTTCAATTGCTTCCTTATCGTCGGTGTACCTTGCAACATTCCTCTCCCTGTCCCTATAGACTATAAAATGACAAAACCAATTCATGTGATCACTCACTGAGCAATAATATCCGATCAAACCACAATGTAAAGAAAATGAACGGTTGAGATTAGATTGACGTACTCTCTAATGCAGTTAAGTCAATGTTGTCCGGACGATCGTGACCGTTGGAGTCTTGTGGAACAACATCAACTCACGCATTTAGAGCTGATCAGGTAAGAGAGAGAGTGCATTCGATTATACGCTAGTGAATTCTTCGGTTAGAGAATACGGGACTTCATGATTTTGCGTTTTTTCATACCCACGACACTTCCCAAAATCGAACTGCATACATGTCCGAATGAATCTTTAAACTTTTTTCCAAGTAGTCCGTAACTAAAACACACAAAATTAACTATGGAAAAATGTGTGACATGATTATAAGATTGTAAAATGTATAATTAATTATTCACCAATTTGCTCGCATCCCAGCAAGTAAAGTGTCGGTTTTGAGAAGCTCGAAGGTCCAATCTATATGGTATGAATCTTGGCCATCATTGCAAGTCACTAGCCTCGCGGAGCGGTACAAATCTTCATCTTCCAAATTCATATCCTTTTTCTGATAGATTTTTTTTTTGTCAACATTTAAATAGAGATTTTTTTAAAAAAATTTTAAAAAGAGAAAAATAATTCAAATTTAATTTTAAAAACATATAACTATCTAAAGAGAGCTCCTTGATGAAGAGAGCTTGCAAGACAGAGACACGGACCCAACTGTTATGTATACGGTGTCAAAATTTAGTGTATATATAAAAAATATTAATTTTTTTAAACATCTAGATTTATTATTATTCAATTACAAGAGAATTGTTACATCGACGATTCTACAACGAACAAGTATTCCGCCTTGATTCACGCCAAACGATTATATCTTGTTTCACGTTGAAGATTTCATGTAATCTTGTCTTCATTAATCTGCATAATTGTATCAATATCAATAAATCGCATCTTTTGGGGTTCGAACTCCATATCTCATGGTATAAAAACATTAATGAACTCTTCACCGAACCATTGGGCAAGTGGCCTTCCACAAAAAAATATTAATTTAGTTTACCAATTATTAAATGAGAAAAAGGTTATTTAAATTCCCAAATTTTAAATTTAGGTCATTTAAATTCTTAATTTTGAGGTGGTCCATTTAAATCCTCAATTCTTGGTTGATTTTCATAAAAATCTTAAATTTTTGTTGATTAGGACAAATTAGCCACACCGTTAAATTGATTAACAAAATTAATTAACAGTGTTAACTATCCGTTAAATATTATGTTTAACTAAAACGACGTTCAATTGTTTTTTTACAAAAGATTAATAAATTTAGGATGAGGAAGCTCGAAACACTTAATCTTAGGCTCCTTATGAAGCCATTTACCACTGATCTACTGAAATTTAAACATAATCTCAAGAAAAATGAGATCCATCGAAGCTGCATAAGTAGAATTATGACAGGCTCAACATCGACCATGCTTTCAAGTAAAAAGCTCATTTTGATTTTATGGTTTGTTTAATATACGAATACTTGAGTGTTAGATTTATTTTTTAATGAAACGTTGGATTTATTGATGAAAGAAAATATTTTTTTTGTCAACCAAACATTAATTAAAATACTCAACCGTTATTGGAAATCCAACTAGGCGGGAAATTGTTTACATAAGAAAATTCTAAAGTTCGAGAATGTGCAGAGCGGGCCAGGCAATCCGCTTTCAAATTAAGAGAACGAGAGATAAGCTGCAGTGAGAAATGAGGCAGAATATCTTGTAGCTCCCTGAATCTTGCCAAGGGGATAGAAAACGCATGCCACTTTGATAAAAGAAAATATTAACTATTTATAAGTTTTTTTAATAGTCTAAATTTATTAGTTATTATTAAATAATTGATTGTGTGATGAATGTAAATGATTAACTTTAATATTAAAATACTGTTATTTTGTTATTTTTATCTTGTCGAAGACGAAACATAATACAAATGACTTCATAAAACAAATTGGAGGTGTATGTATTAACTATATATTTTTATTGTATTTTAAATATATTGTATTTCATCTACTAATTTCTTAAATCTCATATGATATATAAATCTTTTTTAATATCACTATTCCGCGCACGGTGCGGGTAATACACTAGTGAGAAATATATCGGTTTCATTAGGAGTATCTTCGGTAAAGTAAATTTTAAACTCGATGTGAGACCACCAGATAGGAAAAGTGACTTCTCATTTATAAGTATAGACATTTTTTATGTGGTACTTTGAATAATTTGATTGTAATTTTGGGTAAAATAAACAATGAACATTGACAGTGTATAAAATATCTCCAAAATCAATAAAACAAACTTCCAATATATATATATATATATATCGACTATACATTTTGGAATAGTTAATGCGGCTAAACTATCAATGTCTCTTGAGTCTTGGGTAAAAAATGTGTGTAATTTGCCAATATACGGGACTTTGCTACTTCCAGTCTAACTCCAACCCTAGCTTATATATCTATCTATACACTCTAGATTTTTGCTAAGGGATAGTCAAGTGTTCGGCGTCTGTTCGACCAATTGGAGTCGAAATTTAGTGTATGTATAAAAAAAAATTAATTTAGTTTACCGATTATTAAATTGTTAATTTGACTGAATAATAAAACCAAATAAGTTTCTTTACTCTACCTAAACACCTTTTTTGCGTTTCTTTACTCTACTAAACTTGGTAACACTAGAATATCAATTCTCAACTTGCAAGTTTTCTTTACTTTTTACTTCGTTTGTACATTTTGCAAAAAAGAAAGAGAAAGTATTACGCGTTAAAACTTACTAATTTTCTTTCACTAATGGAGATGAAGACACATGGAAGGGATTCGAGTCCAAATTAAGAAGAGGAAGTGATTAAAAAGAACGCAGAAACAAGACCATTTAGATTCTATAACTGAATTTTTTGACCAATTTAAAAAACAAGTTATAATAATCGCGTTCTAGTTATAATAAGCGCCTAGACAAACTCTTGAAAGAACATCCAGGCCTGTTTTTCCCACAGTGGTTACACAAGATCAAGAGTTGCAAATAGTAATGACAAATAGTTATGATATGAAAATTACAATCTGACAAATAGCATTATATCAAAAATGTTCTAAATTTTGCTAAACTAATTAATTAATTAATTAATTCTGATTCCAACTTGCCGCCAATCGTGACATGGTTGAAGTAACATTAGCACTATTTACTACAAATAGTTATTGTAGACAATCACGATTCACAACTGAGTAGACAATCACGATTCACAACTGATGTAAGAAAGTTGCAATCTCTTGTAATATATATCGCCATTTACTTCAAACAGGAAACACACTTGGCTGTACAACACTTCCTATACTTGATAAAACGATATAGTCACATCTCTTTGGCAAATGGGTTTGTGTGGTATTTTAGTCTTCTTCAATCACAAGAAGAAAGGAAAGTGTAGGGAAGGAGTCTCTTAAAAAAAGGTGTCTGCTTAGGAACTAAATCAAGGAAAAGTGTGTGTAAGTGTAATCCTTATCATAATTTGGTGTCGCTAACAACATTTTTTCAGAAGTTTTGCACTGATTTAGCAAAAAAAACTACAACTGATTCGTAGTTTACTTTTAAAAAAGAAAAAAATGTGATTATCTATCTATATATACACAACACACACACACACATTGGTTATGCACAAAGAGTTTACTGATTAAGCAAAACCTCTTCTCATTTATCAAATTCTTGAAAAGAAAAAGAAAAGAATGGCTAAGAACGTAATCCTCAAAGGGTCTTTTGACAATCTGATGAAATTCCTAAGTGTAATCGTCCAAATCTTGGATGATCTATGCTCAAAACTAAATGGCGTATACCAAAAGCATCCGTGGCTAATCATGGTACAATCGGTGTTCTTGTTTGTGGGAGCAGGGTACTTACTAGGGTTATCTAAGGTCATGGACTCAATATGGAGCAGCCATGACAAAGTGACTCTCTACAAAGCAACAGCCGTGGTGATAGCTTTGGTGGGGTATTTAATATGCGTATTGGTATTGTTCGTACGTGCTTATGGGAAGCCGAAGCCAGAGAAGCCTCGCACACCGCCGGCAGTGCGAGCCGGGGTGCAGTGGGCACTTCAGGCAATCGTCACCTATCTGGCCGAGTTGGCGAAGGCTCAGAAGACGTCCGTTGATTGGCAGCTAACAATGGCGGTTATCATGGTTTACTTACACGTCGTTTCTACGTCCAAAGGCTTAGGGAAGCTACCGGGTATAGGAGCTGGCGACTCATTGCTCGCGATTGCAAATGTCTTCGGTGAGGAACTTCTTCGTGACTCGCCGTTACTGAAGCTTATATTCACCATCGTCTTCGCGCTAGTCATCATCTTCCGAGAGCACAGGACGAAGGTGAAAGCTCGGCAGGCGAAAATGCGGGATTCATCGCAAGTGGTCGCAGGCTCCCCCCGCGATCCTCTTTCAACCTGAGACAAGACAGAGATGTCTCCGCTTCGTATGCTCTGTTTCTAATAAGATTTGGTTAACGTTGGTTTAGTTACGATTAGTTTAGTTAAGACAGAGATGTCTCTGTTTCTTATGCTCTGTTTCTAATAAGATTTGGTTAACGTTGGTTTAGTTACAATTAGTTTGGTTAAGACAGAGATGTCTCTGTTTCTAATAAGATTTGGTTAACGTTGGTTTAGTTTACAATTAGTTTGGTTAAGACAGAGATGTGTCTCTGTTTCTAAATAAATAAAAATTTATTATCTTGTTCTTCCTCCTCAAGCAGGCTTTTTGTTTTGACGAATATGGATTCTATCTGGAAAATTGTTCCTTGGTATCAAGATGTGTGTTGGGGTTATGGGCCGACTCATTTTGTGATGTAACTCAGTTTCCTTTACTCTTTGTGCTTTAGAGAAACCGTCTGATGGATCCGCAGACGCAGAACACTTCCTTGCAGGGACCCTTGGTGGATCCATCAGAGAATATTAACAAATCATCAGCAAAACGAAGGTGAGTGAGCTCTGATTCTTTGCACTTTGGGTGGTAATTGAAAATCCCATTAGCAGCTGCATCATTTAACTTTTGGGAAAGGATATTCATGACAAGTCCAAATAGGTGACGGAGACAACGCAAGAATAGCTAATGAGATCTGCTTCCAGAAGCTTGAATATGTTCTCACACAGCTCCATGATCTAAAACAAAAACAAACTTTCTCAACTTTGTAGAGTTTACAAGTCCAATAATTTGATCAAAATTTCTGTTTTCTTTTTTTTTTTTTGTCAAAGTTGATCAAATCTATCCAATCAGAATTTGACATTTTTAAAAAAATAAACAAAATTTTCTAACTTAAAATAATTAGTTAATATTCAACTCACTGTCTGACAAAATTAATGATTTAAAATTATATATTTATATAAAATATAAAAATCCAATAAAAACCTTGATACACAAGTAAGATTTAAGCAAGAAATTAGTCGGTTTATGTGATTCTCTCACATCAAAATCCAATTGATATATAGGTCTGTAATACACTTTTTTTTTGTTAGCTTTCAAGTTTTTGTTTTTGGTTGGCTTATGCAGTATATTACATTTCACGACCATAGAGTTATCAACCATGAATGATCTTCAATAGCAACTAAACCGGTGAAAACCAAACCGGCTTCATGCCATTCTAGTCATAACCTCTTGGAGAAGAAACTTCGTATCTTTATAACACGACTCAGTCTCTCCTAAGTTCTTCATCTTTGCTGCATCTTCAAGCTGTGTCAGGAAAGAAAAAAACAAAGTATTTGTTACAATAGAAAGTAGAAACAACACTCTCTTCGGTTTGAATAAACCAGATTAAGATCGGTGTTGATTAGTAATGTCACCTTTTCAAAGTTGTCGAACAATCTGTTTGCTAAATCAGTGAGAGATTTTTTGTCTTCAGTGGGAGCAACAGAGATGAGATTGTCGAAATCGAAGAACAAGATCGTGGATTTAAGCCTCAAGTACTTTTTAACATAGTTTAAAGTGTCTGGTCCGATCAAATCCTCCATTGCTAACAAATCAAAAGCATTCTTTTTAACTCTGTACATTCTCCCTTTCGGTCCAATATCAGCTATATACACTCCTTTCTTCAAGAACGTTCTTGTTCCTGTCTGCTCGTTTGTGATTTCTGTACACACACATGAATCAGACAAGAAACAAAACCGGACATTGAATGAGTAGTTTCCGGTGGTGTTGTAACCAAACCAAAAAACAATCAAGAACCGAGACAAAGGTATGAAATTCTCAACTAAGAATCAAGACTTTGGTACAAAATGGTGCTTACTGTTGTAGATAGGGGGAATTGGAAGAGGACCATCGATCCAAAAGCCATTATTGTCTTGTGCCAAAGAAACATTGTTTTCGCCGAAAACACCGGTTAGACCTACCGAAACGGTAAATCCCAATGTCATCCGTCTTGTGATCTGTACCGAATCCGGTTCTTGAAATTCTCCGATTTTCTTGAGAGCAAAGGAGCTTGATTTTCCAGTTTTTCGACTCCCGGGTAGTTTCGGAACCGCCGGTAAAGTGTTTGTGAGAGTGTTTAGGTCTATGATGTTAGCCATTGGTAGTCACAGAGGAAGAAGAAGCTACGAAAGAGTTATCACAGCTCTTTCTTGTTTTGGTATTTATTTCCGTTATTTTATCCGTTATAAAAGAGAATCACAAAGATTTTATCTTAACGAAGGGGTGTTTTCGTAATTCAACAATCTAACTACGCGCTGTTCCAGGACTCTTGAAGTAACATTCGTGCCGTTTTACTTCAATTAAATTCTCTTATTTTCTTTGCTTTTCTCCAGTCTCGTCGATCCACTTCTCCGTCGCCGATCTCCATCTCGCCGTGCGCGATTCAGGTACTCCGATTTGCCTATTTAGTGTATGTAATTGAGTGGATTTGACGATATTGTGATGTAACTCAGTTTCGTTTACTCTTTGTGCTTTAGAGAAATCGTCTGATGGATCCGCAGACGCAGAATACTTCGTTGCAGCGACTCCAGAATGTCGAGAGGGTAAGATTTGCAGAAGATTCGCTTTTTTTCTCCGTAGATTCGATTATGGAGTTATTTGATGTGAATCTGTATGCGTTTTTTTGTTTTCTGGGGCGCAGCGAGTAGTTAGGGT
Source organism: Arabis hirsuta (assembly GCA_964056655.1). Taxonomy (NCBI): domain Eukaryota; kingdom Viridiplantae; phylum Streptophyta; class Magnoliopsida; order Brassicales; family Brassicaceae; genus Arabis; species Arabis hirsuta. Next base: position 32,793,820 of record OZ053306.1, read on the forward strand.
TTTGGAATTAGCAGGTGGAGTGATGGAAGAACTCGCGAGCCCTTCTGGGCCTAAGAAAGAGTTCGTCAACAGTCATTGCCGAGAGTTTATGCAATCGATGAAGGTTTTTGCCTACTCAATCTCTTGTTCACTTCTAAATTTGCCATTTCGCATTAAATCTCTTGAGCTTGATGTCTATGAATTAGTGGATTGGTTGAAGAATGTTATTTGAAACTGATTAGTGTTGCTTACTCAGTCCCTCTTTCACTACATTTTTGGGGTTTTTGGCATTTCTTCTCGAGTCTTGGGTTTAAGGTCTATGAATGGTGGATACTTATATGCTTGCTTGCTTGCATTTGGTCTGGTTGTTTGATCAGCTAGTGTTTTATGAACCTAGCTGATCAAATAACGCTTGGGCTTGTTTCGCGCAAGTGTAGATTAGGGTTCGATACGTTTTCTGATCAATATAGAGGAATTTGTTTGGACTTTTGTTTGATTCCATGTTTAGTTTAGTAAAATCATCAAATTTCAAGATGGGTGTTGCATCCCGTTGCGTGATTCATGAACTCGTTGAAGTTTTGGTTTCATGTATTACAATCTCTCCTGTACTAAACTTATGTCTTCCTTTTCTGCATGGTTGAGAACATCTGAGACGGGGTCTAATCCTTTCCGTAGGTGATGGTATGAGAACGAAGGTGTGGTCCGATAAATGGATAATGGAGAACCATCTGAGAAGACCGGTTAATAAGCAGAGTTTAATCGACTTGGAATTACACGTTTCATCTCTGATTTCTCCGGATGGAAAGTGGAGACTAGACTTGTTAAATGGGCTGTTCCCACCGGATGATGTATCAAGGATTCTTGCAATGCTGATTGGTCGGGGTGTTGATCGATATATCTGGGCTTATAACAATCACGGAGCGTACTCGGTCAAAAGTGGGTATTGGTTATCACCCTCTTTTACCTTCCCCGCCAAAGGGACCATTGGAACTTAGACAAGTAGAACTCAAACAGAGAGCTTGGCAGCTTAAAACACAACCAAAGATCCGGGTTTTTGTGTGGAGGGAAATTGCTGGAGCTCTTGCGGTTTCTGATAGACTTCGTACCCGAGGAATAGCTAATGGAACTGTCTGCAAACTTTGTCAACACTCAACTGAAACCATCAATCATGTTCTCTTTGAATGTAGTGTTGCTCAACAACTATGGAACATTGCAGAAGTTCCAAGTCCAGTTTCTGGTTTTTCTATGATTTTCGAGGATAATCTAGCCTATATATTGGACTTAATGGATGATTCAGGGCTCAGTGAGAAGATAAGAATATCTATACCTTGGATCATGTGGAATGTTTGGAAGAATAGGAACTCCATTCTTTACGCTCAAAAACAGATGGCTTTGAGTATTGTTATTCACCAAGCTTTCGAGGAGGCTTTGCTGTGGAAAGAGGTTCATACTACAATGAATGAAAGAGCCAACAATACTGCCATGACTCAGTTTCCACCTCACCGATGGTATAGGCGAATTAGTCTTAAGTGTAATCTGAATTCCAATTGGCTTAATGCTTCTTTGCATAGTGGTGGCGCTTGGATCTTGCGGGATCATACCGGAAATGTTCGGTTTCATGCACGAGAGGCTTTTACCTGCTCTCCGAACCGCATTGTGTCTGAACTGAGATGTATTATTTGGACGGTGCGGAGTTTGCGGGATCTTAGAGTAAGGGATGTGGTGATTGGTATTGATTGTAAACCAGTCATTGAAGCTCTGAATAAACCAGTGAATTGGCCACGATATCTGAGTATTGCTGGATCAAATATTTAGTATTTGTCAGAGCTTTGGGTCATGCTCTTTTGAAGAAGAATCAGTACGAGCTAACTATACTGTTCGCGCCATATCGCAAAGTGTTCTTCGCGATGGAAGATTCGACTCGTATTTAGCCCTTGGAGGACCAGCTTGGTTACAAGATCAGATTGCTTTGGAAGCAAGAAATTAATATCTTAGGCCCTTGTCATTGGGTATTGATGTTTGATTTGGCTTTAGGACTTTCGTTTTGCCTCTGTTTTTGATTTTGTTTTGATACTTGGAACTCATACTCTGTTTTTGCCATAATAATATTTACCAGACGTTTAAAAAAAAAACTTTTTAAACTTTGTAAATCACAAAATATTCTTTAGTAAGAGTTGTAAATTTTTGAACAAATGATACCCTAATGTTAGTCATGCATTTATAAATATTATTATTACTGTCGTAGAACATACGAACAACATTTACGCACAGAGGCTTAAGACCAAACTGGGGACCTGTGTCATGAACGCGTAACAAGAGCCTCTCGAGCCACACCAGCAACAATGGTGACACGGAGCACGGCCTGAGCACTAAGAGGTGAGAGGTTTGATTGGCAGAAGATTTGCCAAGTGGCTACATCTGAATGTTCCTCCTCCTCGGGTTCGACACGATGAGATATCTTGTACACTGTCTGAAGTTCCAGTAAAACTGTCCGTGCAGCCTCTCGGGATTCTGGGAGTTGGTCACTAAGCTGAGTCGCGGCTACTTGGACCAGTTTCTCGATTCCATATTCTCTAATACCTTCAATGCCCTGATCATAATATATAGCCAGAGAACAGTGATGTTGATGACAAGGAATGAATTTGAATGGTCATGCAAATGACATTGCATATTGAAGGGAACAGAGCAAGAGAATCGGTTATATAATATAAAGTGAAACTTTGATTACCAGCCGGGAAACACTTCGGGAAAAGCACAAGGATGCTTTTGCACGGATCCGAGGATTCCTATTCTTCAGACAAGGTTGAAGCTTTGGCAACAGCAAGTTAGGAGAAACATGTGTGGTCATCGCTACTAATGCTTTTTCGGCTGCCTCGCAAACAAATCGCTTGTCTTGAGAAGATTTAAGAAGGAGTTGAGTAAGCTGGAAAAAAAAACGGAATTTGATATTACTATTATAAGAACAAGTGTTTCCGCTATTTGAGGGGGATTCCAAGATTAGTTGCAACAGATGATTACCAGGGGATCCAATTGATCGATTATATGGTCGTTATACGAGCTGAAGATGTCTGCAGATGTCATACATGCTGTTTTACTTACAGCACTTCTTGGGTTCTTCAATGACTTCACGAGGAGCGGGATCACTTCCTCCCTGAAAAAGCTGACTTCGTGAGACTAGAAAATATCTGTCAAAGTGCAAGTCAAACTACTTCAAGTGATAATAACATCATAAGAACGAGCACAGAGAATATGACTTACACCATATGTAGCATATCTTCTTTGTGGTATACTGAAAGACGGCGAACGATATTAAGAGCACCACAGACCGAAACCCAATCCTTGGAGTCTAGTCCAGTAAGAAGTGACTGGAATATAAAACGAAAGATAATCGTCACGAAAACATCTCACATCCACAATAGTACTAGGTAAAGCACCTCACTTCCAAACTCCAAACAGATGAACAAAATTGCATCGCAACATTGCAAATGAGAATTTACAGTAAGGCATGGTTTAATAATACCTTCAGAGCTGCATCAACATCGGTTATGTTGTTCAAGTCTTCGGATTCAATATACTCAATTTCTATAACAACTCCTCTCTCTGCCTCGGGTTTCTCTATCTCAACGGAGTTTGGATGATTGTGATCCAAGGATACAGATTGTTGTGGTGGTCTATCTTCAGCTTTTCCATTCATTTTTCCAACACAAGGCTTAGTTAAGCCTGCTTTACAGTCTAAATTCCTCTCAGATACATGAAGATTCTTCAAATCTATTAAAGCTTTAGCAGCCATATGATAGAGTCGAGTTATCTCTCTACCTAAGAAGCATAAAGAATTCACCTTTAGAAGCAAAAACAACACTTGTTCAATCAAAATATAAAATGGAAATCAACAATTGTATCTACATTAGCTCACACAAAATCTCATGACAATAACAATGGATCAATGGTATTATCACTTCACCAAACACAAAAAAACTCTATAGTGAAATTGGTTTGATCCTACTTGTAATACTATGCAAATTCAACAGCAATAACATATAAAGAGCAGAGATCTACTACATTTCTAAGGCAACTTTCAAGCAATTACGAAATTAACACAAGTAAAAAACATAAGTAAAAAACCTCGATCTCACTGAAAAACTCTCAGAAAATCTCAATAATCCCAACGAATCCTCGAAATTCCAAATCCAACTCCGGCGAATCACTCGCCGTAACCTTCTACAACAGCGAAAATATCGAGAAACCCAGAAAATGACGAAAAATGGAGATGGAAATAGTACCCGCGAATCAAGCAGTGTCGATGAGTAAAGTAATAACCTGGAAGAGTAAGACTGAAGATCAGTTGAGTCGCGTACCTACACTCTCTGTACATAATCGAAATGCCAAAGGAGAGAGTCGAAGAAGACGAAGCTAATCACCGGCGAAGAACAGTTTCGCAAGTATAGTAGACTCGTCGTAGTCGTACTTAGGGCTGCGCACGAGACGGAACATGAAAATTTAGAATACCCATTAGCCGATCCGACTTTTAAGGGGTATTTAAAAAATAATACCCTTCAAAAATCGGATATCCTATAAAACGGATATTCATCAAAAATTCGTTGATCCGCCGGATACCCTATTTGTTATCTTTACCCGGTTAATTATAATATAATTTATCTAAATTAAATTTAAACAATTTGTATACAACAAAAATGGAGGTGTTATTACGAAAAAAAACAAAAATCTCTTAATAAACAACATATATAGTTCATAAAATATAATATTACAAAATTTGATACTTAAAATTTATAATATATTACCTCCAAAATTATCGATGATACTTCAAAAACACAAATTATTGACGTTGTGAGTATTTATATTGTGCTATATATTATACAATTTATTTTATAAATAAGTTTACCAAATATTAGTTATATAGAATACGGATATTTTTGGATCGGATAGCAAATCGAGTACGAGGATGGATAACGAGACGGGTAGTGAAAAAAAAAATGATATTTTTTACCTGACTTTATCCGTAGGTATCAAAATTATAGTACCCTTTATCCGACTCGAAAATTACGATTACTCTATTTTTCGAAGGGATATAAGCCGGATAACGGCTAAAGGACGGATAACGGATATTTGTGTCCAGCCTTCATCCTACTCGTTTTGAGCGTTCAAAGACGAGGTCGTTTTATGCATGGGACCCATATGTACGGCATTATATATTACTGTTTTTAATTATTGGTATTTTTAGAGTTTATATCCTACATGTAATTTCTCAAAATATCCTCGACTTAGAAATGGAATTTCCAAATATTTTATCATTTCTGTAAATGATTTGTGATTCTTGATTTAGCACTTATCACCCTAACAAATGTAGATTCTTTAAAATATAGAAAATATCAACCCTCGAAAAAATAAATAGTATTGTTTGTGAGTAGTTCATCTAGTTAACACATTGATGTACGAATATCTTTTGGTTGGAATTTTTTTTTTGTTTCTTGATATATGTCTAATTGATCTCACCCAATATGTGTTTCTATTGAATATCAGTTGGTTTTTTCCTATCTCTTAGCGTTTCCTTGTCATATTTCTATTTCTTAATTATAATAGTTAAAACCATGATTAGTGAAGAGGAAGAAGAGTTCACAACATAGCTGATAAAGAGTCCTTGTGTTCCTACAACTTTGATTTTGTGTGTCAGTTCGAGTTATATTTTTCAAAGTCGCTCCACTAATTGAATCACTCAGATATAGCTAGTTTCACTAATTAAAGTCTAAATTACCTTGTGACTAAAAAAGAAGAGGAAGAAGAAGAAAACTGCTTTAATATTAAAAATATAATAAGAGATTAATGATATAGTATCATTAACGTGTTTATTACACCTTCTCTGTGTTACTTTCCTCGTGATGCCAATGGTTTTTAATTTCTTTACCTTTCTTCTGACACAGTAACAACATATTTGACTACTCAGGTCCATTTTCTTCTTACTTTATACCAAGAATCACCCCACAAAGATAACACTAAATTTTATCTTCAATCTAAATAAGTATCTTGAATCATATCACTGGATCTTATTTACCATTTTTCTTTCATTTTCTTTTAGTAGTAAATTTTATTTTTAGGTAACAATCACCAAACTTCAAGAATAAGAAGAGCAAAAATAATTAAAAAAACATTTCTCATGATATTAAGCCTTTTTTGTGACAAAAAAAAAAAAACATACACAAAAAAAAAGCAAAGATAATTCACGTTTTTTTTTGTTTCTCTTTCTCTCTCCAAACAGAGCTTCGGGAAAAGTGGAGAAGGAAATTAATAAGAAAACCTTTTTTCTCACTTTCTCGCAAGTTTTCAATTTCTTCTTTCGTCTTCAATGTAAACAATGCTCGATTCCATTAACCTAATCGAATAATGGAACTAACTGATTCCACCAACGAACAACTCGGAGAGACCATGAGCGCCGCCGTCAAGGACGATAATCGCTCCTTTCTCGGCATCGATCTCAACGAAATCCCTACCGGCGCTACTCTCGGCGGTGGTTGCACCGCTGGTCAAGACGACGACGCAGAGTACGAGCCTGTTGAAGTTGTTAGGTCAATTCATGATAATCCGGACCCAGCGCCTGGAGCGCCTGCGGAGGTTCCTGGACCGGATCGGGATGCAGCGTGCGGCGCGTGCGGAAGACTGGAGTCGATGGAGCTCGTTGTAGTCTGCGATGCTTGTGAGCGAGGGTTTCATGTATGTTGCGTTAACGACGGAGTGGAGGCGGCTCCTTCTGCCGATTGGATGTGTAACGACTGTGTTAACGGCGGCGAGAGAAGCAAACTGTGGCCGTTGGGGGTGAAATCAAAGCTCATTTTGGATATGAACGCCTCGCCGCCGAGTGATGCGGAGGGATACGGAGGCGAAGAGACGTCAGATTCGAGGTACGTAGCCGTGGTTTTGTTTTCCGACGATGAGTTAGGGTTTATAGGAATTGAATTTTGGTTAAGATCGAGAACATATAAGCAAAACTTTGTTAAGCTTTCTTTACATGCATATGGACTAACAGTATCAAAAGGAAAGTGAGAAGCTACTGAAGAACTCGCTTGAATAGGATTTGGTGTAGTTGAATTTAGGTTTCCGAATCCAATTAGCGGTAAAGGATTATTGGTATAGTAGCTGTTGTTCAAGAGAGTTCTTTAGTAGCCTTTGATCTTGACTCTTATGTACTCTCTGTGCATGCCGAGGCTTTCTATACACATCATAGCTTTTGATGAATTTTACGACTATACCTTGTAGGAGATCTCGGTCTTTCTTTTTCAGTCATTTGTTTAGATTTTGTATGATAGGACTTTGTTTGTCCGGCCTTTTGTATTCTTCATGAACATGGGTTTGTCTAAGAATATCAGTAGAGGAAATTATAAAGCACTGATTTGGTCCTGTGCTTCCTTGTTCCTTCTTCTCCAGAAAGCATATGCTGGCCAGCAGTTCTTGCATGGGAAACTCTTTTGAATATGCAATGACGCATTCAAGTTTTTTAAGTCCTGCCAGAGGACATGCTAATCTCGAAGCTTCAGGGATAATGGCTCGTAATACCAAAATGAATATGGATGCATTGGGTTCACATAGTTTAGGTTTTGGCTTCCCATTAAGCCTGAGCAACAGTAGTTTGCCCACTAGATTTCCATCATTGGATCCAAGTGAGCTGCTTCTGCAAAATCTCAGGCATTTCATATCTGAAAGGCACGGAGTATTAGAAGATGGTTGGCGTGTCGAATTTAGACAACCTTTAAATGGTTATCATCTATGTGCAGTGTATTGTGCTCCGAATGGAAAAACATTTAGTTCTGTACAAGATGTTGCTTGTTATCTGGGCTTGGCAATTAATGGTAATTACAATTGTATGGATGCTGAAATCAGGAATGAGAGTTCTCTACTTCAAGAAAGATTGCATATGCCTAAGAGAAGAAAGACATTAAGATGGCCAAACAATGGTTTCCCTGAGCAAAAGGGCAGTTCAGTGAGTGCTCAGCTTAGGCGTTTTCCTTTCAATGGTCAGACGATGTTCCCTTTTGGCATTAAATCTGGAACTCCTTTTCAGGCTGGTGAATCTCTCAGCTCTGGAAATAATGGATGTGGTTGTGAGGAAACTAATGTAAGTGTAAACGTTAAATCTTTACTGGTTAATTTAAAAAAAAAAATTTAATCCTCATGTTTGTGTGTTTGATTTTCAGAATGGACTTCCGATGCAGTTTGAAGATTTCTTTGTTCTGTCGCTTGGACGAATTGATATAAGACAGTCTTACCACGATGTCAACATGATTTATCCAATAGGTTATAAGTCCTGCTGGCATGATAAGATCACAGGGTCTCTATTTATGTGTGAAGTATCTGATGGCAGTTCTGGACCTGTTTTCAAGGTTACACGGTCATCATGCTCTAAATCATTTATTCCAATTGGATCAACTGTCTTCTCCTGCCCAAAGATTGAAGAAATAGTGGAACAGAACATTAACAAACAAGGTGATCATAGAGACAGTACTCAAGAGCATGATGATGACGACACTAGTGTTGAGATCCTTCTTTCAAATCCCTGCCCACCTCTTGGAGATGATGTATTGTCTTGTTTAAGTGAGAAGAATTTCTCCAAGACATTCAATTGCATCCGCTCGGACGTTGATTCTTCTCATATAGACCTTGATAATATTTTATCCTACAATCAGGAGCATGGGGTTGAAATTGGCGACATTGTCGAGGAAGAAGCTTCATTGTCTGTCGCATGGAAAAAGGTGTCTCAGAAACTTGTTGATGCATGTTCCAATGTCCTGAAGGAGAATGGTTCCATGAACTTCCGCTGCAAGCATGTTAACAGAGGAACGAGGGAAATCAACTGGGATACCGTGAATGAGAAAGACAATGTAATTCTGTCGTTGTCAAGATTTTGCTGTTCCCTGGCTCCTCACAGTGTTGCATGTGGTGAAAAGGATAAAAGCGAGATTGCAACTCTAGTTGATGCGTTGTCAATGTGGCTGGATCAAAACAGATTTGGACTTGATGCAGATTTTGTACAGGAAATGATTGAACATATGCCTGGTGCCGAATCTTGCTCAAAGTATAGGTCTCTGAAGAGTAGAAGTTCTTCTTCTATTTCTGTAACTGTAGCGGAAGGAGCGCTAGTTGTCAAACCAAAAGGTGGGGAAAATGTCAAGGAAGAGGTTTTCGGTGAGAATGCTCGGAAAGCAAAGAAGCCTAAACTTAATGGTGGTCATGGTGTCAGCAATCCACACCCTCCTCCCGGGAGGCCAATGTGTTTAAGGCTTCCTCCTGGGGTTGTTGGTGACTTCCTTCAGGTACGAACATGTGTTTTCCCTAACGTAATCTACAATGTACCCCTCCATTCACCACGTCCTGCCACACATATATGATAGTCGTTTTTTATACTTTCCTAATTAGGTATCTGAAGTGTTCTGGCGTTTCCATGAAATTTTGGGTTTGGAAGAGGCTTTCTCACCTGAGAAGCTAGAACAGGAGCTTATCAATCCAGTGTTTGATGGTTTGTTTCTTGATAAATCTGAAAAAGAAGTTAACAGAAGTGAGATGAACTTGAATGATAAGGATTGTACGGCTTCTAAATCTTTGTCTTTGTTCGACAAATCTCGCCAACCTTTTTTGTCAGAAAATACATCTGCTTCTGTGCTAAAGGAGACTAAAACAGGGGATTCTGAATTTAAGACTTCAAATTCCTCTTGTGGGCCGTGCTTGGGTGCACTTCTAACAAAGACTCACATTTCACTTCTGCAAGTGCTAATATGTGAGCTGCAATCCAAGGTAGCTGCATTTGTTGATCCAAACTTTGATTCTGGAGAATCAAGATCCAGGCGAGGACGGAAAAAGGATGACAGTACGCTCTCTGCGAAAAAAAACAAGCTGCATATGCTTCCTGTTAACGAGTTGACTTGGCCTGAATTGGCCCGTAGGTACGTCTTGTCTCTTTTATCAATGGATGGGAACCTCGAATCAGCAGAGATTGCTGCCCGGGAAAGTGGTAAGGTATTTCGTTGCTTACAAGGGGATGGTGGTTTGCTTTGCGGTTCCCTTACAGGAGTGGCTGGGATGGAAGCCGATTCAATGGTATGTTTTTGTTAGTTTTCTAATTGTTTTCTGCGTAGATCTTGCTTCATTGCTTGTATTACTGGATGATGTGATCACAAATTTAGTTTCACTTTTGGAATCATCACCTATGTGCTGTTTTTCTTGTCAGACCAGTGTTTTATCATTTTCCATGAAATTAGTCAGGTTGATCTTTCTCAATCTTCTTTAAAGCGATGTTCCATTTGTAGGTCACTCTAGATCATTGGATTTATGTCTAGATATTAACTCTTTATCTTCAGTTACTTGCAGAGGCTATTAAAAAAATATTTGGTTCTTTGACAAGAGAAAATGATGTTCTTTCTGTGGAAGATGATGATGCCGATAGCATTGATGCTACTGAGACAAACACTTGCAATGGTGATATTCCAGAGTGGGCACAGGTTCTGGACCCTGTGAAAAAGCTTCCAACAAATGTTGGGACTAGAATCAGAAAGTGTGTCTATGAAGCTTTAGAGAGAAATCCACCAGAGTGGGCAAAGAAGATATTGGAACATTCCATCAGTAAAGAAGTATATAAAGGCAATGCATCAGGACCAACAAAGGTTCGAATCTCTGAAACCAATTATTTCCACTACTGAAGTACTTGCAGATTTAAATTGCATAAATTAAGTATTTCTTGTTTTCTCAAATTCACTTCAGTTCTCTGTCTCTTGTTCTTGCGGTAATATCAGTCTAATGATGCATATTATTTTTTTTAGACTCACCGTAATTCTAAGATAAGTTATTTCCCTCTTACCAGAAAGCTGTCCTCTCATTGCTAGCGGATGTTAAAGGTGGAGATTTGGTGCAGAGAACTGTTAAAGGAACCAAAAAGAAGACGTCTATAGGTGTATCCGATGTCATTATGAAGAAATGTCGGGCTGTATTGCGTAATGTTGCAGCTGCAGATGAGGATAAAGTATTTTGCACTTTGCTGGGGCGAAAGTTGCTGAATTTCTGTGATAATGACGATGACGGTCTCCTGGGATCACCTGCGATGGTTTCACGTCCCTTAGACTTCAGAACTATTGATCTGAGGTTGGCTGCTGGTGCATACAATGGATCCACTGAAGCTTTTCTTGAGGATGTTTTTGAGGTGGGATTCTCGTTCTGATTTTCTATTGCAATTGATAGCATGATTCCTTTTGTACGATCTAAGAATTAGTTTCTGAGTTCTTATAGTAAAAGTGCGATAATTTCATTTTGGTCGTTGCATCTTTATGCTGTTAGTTTCACACTAGTTTAGATTCATGAATATACAAGTATTGCAAGTACCAGCTTTATATTTGTAATATTTTTGCTTCTCTTTATGTCACAGCAGTATCAGGTAACCAATATTTTTGCTGTCTCAGCTGTTGGATAACGTTTTAGCTATGATTAGAATCGAAATGAATGCAACTTGATCTTTTTCCTGGATGACATGATAACTTTAACTTTCTGATTTGCAGCTTTGGAGCTGTATACGTGCTATATATTCGGATCAGCCTGACTGTGTAGAACTGGTTGAAACATTGTCTAAAAAATTTAAGTCATTATACGAAGCTGAGGTTTGTCTTCTTTCTCCTTCTTATGCTATGCTATGCTCTGCACATTAAGATATACTCATTACTTAGTAGCATCTTGAAGTCAGATGGTAGAGACAGTCATTTATATTTTTTGGCATTTTCGTTGAACAAATTTGTTTAGTCTTGTTTTTGTGAAAGTTATAGGCCTTTGAGATCAAAGAATAATCTGGAGATGTTCATTAATGCTATATGATTTAGAAGGGTTCTTCCTTTTGTGTGCATGTATAATTGTCGTTGTGCTCGCCTTTCTGAATTTGTATGCATGGTCTCGGTTTTCTATGAAAATAGTTGCAGTATTGAGGTGCAATTATTTTCACAAGTTTCAAGACTTTATTTGTTTGCTGTATAGGTTCTACCACTTGTTCAGAAACTTATGGACTACAGAAAATTGGAATGCCTAAGTGCAGAGATGAAGAAGGAAATTAAGGACATAGTTGTTTCAATAAATGAGCTTCCCAGGGCCCCGTGGGATGAGGGGGTATGTAAAGTATGTGGTGTTGACAAAGATGATGACAGTGTTCTCTTGTGTGATACATGCGATGCTGAGTATCACACATATTGTTTGAACCCACCTCTCATTAGAATTCCTGATGGAAATTGGTATTGTCCATCTTGTGTCATTGCCAAGCGCATGGCTGAAGGTGCTTTGGAATCTTACAAACTAATCAGAAAGCGGAAAGGTAGAAAGTATCAAGGAGAACTTACTCGAGCTTCTATGGAAACGACTGCGCACCTGGCAGATGTGATGGAGGAAAAAGACTACTGGGAGTTCAGTGCTGAGGAGGTCAGTTTTTGACCTTCTCTTTTATTTTTTACTCATTCATCCGACATGTCTCACCTTTCATTCCTATCTTGGAGATAAAGACCATGATTGGAATTTCATATGTGATCTTTAGCTTATGAGTTGCTACCATTATTATATTTGACCCTTGCACATGCTGTGGATTACGTAGGTATCTTTCGGAAGAGAGGAAGTCTTTAGATATTTATTTTGTACCCTGTCAAATTCCAGTTAAATTGAGTGAAATGAATAAAGAGTACTGAGAGAAAACTATTCTTTAAGCCAAAATTTGGAATGATGGCTATTGCCACTGCTCTCTGTCTTTGAATGCTTACAAGCATATGGTGCTGTTTCTGTTGATAATCTGGTTGACGTTTTTTTTGTTCTGATGCAGAGAATCCTGCTGCTTAAGCTTCTATGCGATGAACTGCTTAGCTCATCCCTTGTTCATCAACACCTTGAGCAGTGTGCCGAAGCAATAATTGAAATGCAGCAGAAGTTACGCTCTCTTTCCTCAGAATGGAAAAACATGAAAATGCGGGAAGAATTCTTGATGGCTAAACTCGCAAAGGTTGAGCCTAGTATTCTGAAGGAAATGGGCGAACTACAAAATTCAAGTAGCTTTGCAGACCACATTCGATGTGATCAACAACCACAGGAGGGTGTTGGAGTCAGGGTTACTCATGATGATCGCACTTCCTCTGCTGCATTTCCTAACAAGAATCTAGAGAAATCTTCGCTTGAGACAGATGCATTTCCTTACTCAGGTGTCATTTCCGGTGAGAGCAAGATTTCCTCCCCGAAAAAGGTTACATCCCCTGCGAGGCACGAGTTGCCAACAGCAGATGCTTCTCCTCATGTCACAGGTAATCTGTCTTGTGAAAAAGATACCTCAGAGACCTTGCATAAGTCAGTCGGAAGGAATCTTGAAACACACTCTGTGAAAGCCAATGCAGTGGAATTGCAGATTGCTCAGGATGCATCTTCTTTGGCTTCCCAAGAGTTGCAGGCTTGTCAACAGGATTTGAAAGCCACTAGTTATGAAATACAGAATCTGCAGCAATCAATCAGAAGCATAGAATCACAGCTTCTAAGACAATCTATACGAAGAGACTTTCTGGGAAGTGATGCTAGTGGTCGTTTATATTGGGGTTGCTGCTTCCCAGAAGAACATCCTCGTATTTTGGTTGATGCAAGCATATCTTTGCAGAAATCCGTACAAGTTGATTTGACAGGTTCAAAAGCCCCCTCCCCGTTTCTCCATGCCGTTGACCATGGAAGACTAATGGTTTCACCCTGGACGTATTATGAAACTGAATCTGAGATCAGTGAGCTTGTCCAATGGCTTCATGATGATGACTCGAAAGAAAGAGATCTAAGAGAGTCTATTTTGTGTTGGAAAGGGTTACGATTTGGAGATCTTCAAAAGGAAACGAAACAAGCTCAAGATTTGTCCCCGCCAGTATTGGTTGGGAGTCTTATGTCAAAGGCTAACATGTCAATGGAACAAAGATATGGTCCATGCATCAAAATAGAGACCGAAACCTTAAAAAAACGGGGGAAGAAGACAAAGGTTGCAGAGCGAGACAAACTGTGTAGATGCGAATGCTTGGAATCCATTTTGCCATCCATGATTCACTGCCTCATATGCCACAAAACATTCACAAGTGATGATGAATTTGAGGAGCACACCGAGAGTAAGTGTATTCCTTATTCATTAGCAACTGAGGAAGGCAAGGAAATCTCTGAAGCTTCGAAAGCAAAAGAGAGTCTGAAATCTGATCATCTTAATGTTAAGTCTAGCGCCGGCAAAAATGTAGCTGACATGTCCAATGTTTCTGAACTTGACTCTGGGTTGATAAGATATCAAGAAGAAGAGTCTATTTCCCCATACCATTTTGAGGAGATCTGTTCCAAGTTTGTGACAAAGGATTCTAACAGAGATTTGGTTAAAGAGATCGGTCTGATCGGTTCAAATGGAATTCCAACATTTCTTCCGTCGTCATCTCCTCATCTTAACGACTCAATGCTCATCTCTGCCACTTCCAATAAGCTAGCTGGTGGCGATTCAGGAGATCAGATCATTTTAACTGGTTCTGAAGCCCATGGTGAAGGCTTAAAATCTGAATCTGCGTTATTAGATAGATTTGTCACAAATGATCTTGGCAGTCCACTGAATAAACTGAGCGGACTTGGTTTTGGCTTCTCAGAGCAAAAGAATAAGAAATCTTCAGGTAGTGGGTTAAAAGGCTGCTGTGTGGTTCCACAGGCTTCTTTGAAACGCATAAGCGGCAAAGCTTTGCCGGTTTTCAGGTTCCTTAAAACCAACTTGCTTGATATGGATGTGGCAATACCTGAAGAAGCTTTAAGACCATCGAAATCACACCCAGACCGTAGACGAGCTTGGCGTGCATTTGTTAAATCCGCACAAAGCATTTACGAGGTTTAATCCTTGATACCTTTCCTCCTTTCTATCTATAGAAATACAAAACAAGCTCGATTTTCTAATGTCTATCCCTTTCATATTTTATTTCAGTTGGTTCAGGCAACAATTGTAGTAGAAGACATGATCAAGACAGAGTACTTGAAGAATGAATGGTGGTACTGGTCTTCTCTTTCAGCTGCTGCTAAAATCTCGACTCTCTCTGCGTTATCCGTCCGTATATTCTCCCTCGATGCAGCTATCATGTATGATAAAGCCATAACTCAGTCCGATCCTATGGATGAAACAAAGCCTCCGATCAGCTTACCAGACCAGAAGTCACAACCTGTTTCAGACCCGCAAGAAAGAAGCAGCAGAGCAAACAGAAGATCTGGTAAGAAGAGGAAAGAACCTGAAGGGTCATAAGAATTTACTTAAACCACCGGAAGTACAAAGTTCGGCAGCTCAGCCGGCGAGAACATAAACCGGGAATGTAGATTTTTCCGGGTTTTTTTTCCTAAGTGGAGCCAATGTGTGTGTATGTGTAGATATAGGCAGTGTAAGCCCCGGATTTTGAGATCTGGTTTGGGTGGTTGGCCATGACAAGTCCGGTTTAGATCTTTCTTGGAATGGAACGGCGGTTGAAGGCGGTGGTTTACTGGCGGATGAGCCGAGAGAATATGTGTAGACATATATGTAGAAGATTAACTAATCTGGAATTAATTAGTATTAAGATCGCTTTTTAGACATTAACTGATGTTAGAATGAAAATTTTCAATTCTTTATAAATCTCTCTCTCTCTTTTTCCTTTTTGGTACCAATAATTGAACCTTGATTTCATTAAGAGTAGATAATATAACTGATACAACACCGTGGAACTGGGAAATTATTTCACAAGTCCACAACATGGAAACGACATGACTGTACTTAAACAAAAACACACATAATTATAAATTGATCGTCTTTTCTTTTTATTTCAAGTCCAGCCCCATAGTCCCAACGATTCACCGTGATCGTGCGACGGCGAAGTGGTGGGCACAAAGACATCGGCGAAACAGCTCCGGTCATTATCACTACCGTTGTTGTTGTTGTTATCTTCTTCCGAGTGGATCGGTACGATGCTTGGGAAGTAAGAGTCGCAGCTGTCTAAAAGCTGAGGTGCGTCTTCGTCTAGTACCGCACTCCCAACACTCCCTGAACTTAACCGGTCTTCGGTTTTGATTGTTGGTTCGAACCGGTTTACGTTAACCGGATCGAGTTGTTGATTGGGTTGGGGTACTTGAGCCGGTGGTTCATTAGCTGTCTCTTCTTCTTTGGCTTGGAGCTTCTCGGTCAGCGAAGTAACCTGTGTGGAAACACAAGAAAGATTCCATCAAAAAGTTAATCACAACGGTCAACACAAGCAACCTTCCATAAAAAGATATTAAATTTTTTTAAAAAATTCCTTTGATTGATTTGATTTGATTCCCAATTTTGTTTCTTTTTTTAGTGAATTTATATACATTTATTCCCTTTCTGATTATCTTTTCAAATCGTCTTGAAGGAAAAAAGCAGCAAAATTCTTTTTTCAATTGATGCCTTTTTTTTCTCCTTTGGACCAATAAAGGCAAAGGTATAGATCATTTCATTTTATACTAATCTCCCATTTTGTGGATAATTAGAGATTAATGGTGACATGTATAAAATAGTAAATACCTCGGATCTGAGGTTAGCGTTGTCCTTGAGGATGGAGTCGTAATTAGAGAGTAGTTGGTCGTAAGTGGACTTGAGAAGATCGTAGTCTCTTTCGAGCTGTTTTGTCTTCCAACGAGCTCTTCGGTTTTGAAACCAGACAGCTACTTGTCTTGGTTGTAGACCAAGCTTCTTAGCTAGCTGTGTCTTGCGCTCTGGCTCAAGCTTGTTCTCTGTCTCGAAGCTTTTCTCAAGCAGATGCACCTGAAAACATATATATATATATTTATTACATTAGCCCAATCAGTCAGAGGAAAACAAACAATTTTGGATCAGACAATAAGAAACCTGTTCGGTAGTGAGGCGACGCTTCTTCTCCGGCGTCTGCTCGTCGTAGTATTCCTCGTCGTAGAGATCCTCCGGCGAGCTAAAGAAAGGCCTTCGCTTTGATGTTTCCTCCATGTTCATCATCGATCTTCCTCCTTGATCCAATCGGAAACAAATCAAACGAAATCGTCAATACAGGGGAAATTTCACCTAAATCTCAAAGCCAAATCTGATCTGTGATACAGAATTAGAGTTACCTTGAACAACGGGATTGAGATTCCCAAGGAAGAACATGTTGCCATGGGAAGAAGCAGAAGGATCGAAGAAAAACGAATTGGATTCCATCGATTACCAACAAGAAGAAAGAAGAAGTAGAAGAAGAAGAAGGAAAGAAGGAAGCAGAGAGCGAGAGAGGATTCGATTCAAAGTAGGAAGATCGAGGAGGTTCGGTAGGATTAGAAGATCATGATCTTATGGCGAAAGAAGCTCGTACTCCATAGTAATCTCGCCGGTGACTCCAACGGACAGATGCAAAATCCCATCATGAACTGCAATTCCCCTCCTTAACCAGAGGGATCAGATCAGATCACAAAAACCACTACCTTACCCTTTTTTTTTTAGTAAACCTTTTCGATTTTTGTCAATTTTGAGAAATCTCAGATCATAATCTTAGCTTTTCCGATTAGAGAAATTCAAATTTACAGAGAGAGGTGAGTGAGAGAGAGAGAGTTACTTTGGGGCTTTTGGCTTTGTTATGTGAGCGTATCAGCTAAACTCATAAGCTTCAAGAAGCGCGGTCTTTTTATACCGAGAGCCGTATTTGTTAAATTACTCTAATATCCTCTATTTTATCCAACGGTAATAGTTTTTTGTTTTCTTCCCTAATTAGCCTAAAGTGAAAACAGAGCAAACTAAAACATTTCCCTTTCAATGTTTCATTAAACCGATAGAAAAATGAATAGTGACGCAATAACGAAAATGACTATGCTACAAATTTCCATCAACTATATTTAACAATAATGTTTGTCTTAGGTCCCAAAATGATATGTTTTTAGATATGATTAGAACTGAATTTATTACGTGTTAGAGATTTGCTTATTTGTTCTCCTATACCTATTCCCTATTCAACTAACAAGAAAGAAATTTCAAAACATTCGAAAAAAAATTAAAATAATTATAGTTAGATTAGATTCATCTCTATTTCAGTGGATGATTTTTCACTGCGGGTCAACGCAGGGGCAATTCTGGAAGTTCGCGTGTGATTGAATATTACAATATGAAGTGGACTTTTTCTGAGCTCGGTGGGGTCCACTTTCTTTAGCGAGTGGACTTGGGAACCGATCTTAACCGTTGGATCTGAATATACCTTTTTTTACTTAATTAATCTTTAAAAAATAGAGATATTATTCAGCTGTGGTGTTCGGCCAGAGTGTGTTAAATAGGGTTCATGCTCGACGGTCGGGTCAGTGTCGGATCTAACGCTCCATCTCAATTCATCCAACGGTCCTCATCATCCTGTGACTATTCCTTTCTCACAGCTCTGTCATCACTTCATTAAAATATTCATTAAAAAATCAAATTCACGTCATACTCCTATCTTTTTATTTGTTTTTTTTTTTTTATCTTTTTAATGCACCTTGCACAGCAAATATATTAATATTACTGTGGGTGTTACGTTAAATTACTTTATACTAATACTTATATGTTACATTTTAAGGTTAAATCACAGTAATTTTTCGTATACTGTCAAGTTATGGGTCAAAAAAGCATTTTTAAAAGGAAAAAGGAATCGATTATAAAAGTATACAACCAAACCAATATTTGGTGAATATCGACTTCATGTCGCCTCCTGGAAGAGGAAAACAGACTAGGTGTATGGAACTACTTGTGGCCGCATTAGTTTGAGCTAAAAACATACGATATGGTTTTTTATATAAATACATTATTAGTTATTAACTTAACTGTTTTGAATAGTAACGTTTATAAGGAGCCGTTCGCCCTAATCCTTCTCTCTCAGGCACGGTTTTTGAGGAGCCACGTGCATACCTTCAGCCATTGAGAATGGAAGCTCACGGCCGTTGCTGCTCCGTTTCCTTAACGACCTGAGCTCGGCGACCACCGTATCATCAGAATCTCCTCGTGTTTCCCCGACAGAACATCTCTCTCTTTCGGTAAGGAAGTTTGGTTATAATCTTCTGCTTGAGATGATGATTGGTCACTCGCTCTGATTCCTCTCGTGCTCACCTGACAGTTCGACTCGAGTTAATCGGAGTCTCTTTCAATCTCGGCTTCGGGTGACTCCAGCCTCGGGGATGAAAAACCCTCCCCCTCCTCCTAAACCACCGGACCCTCCAGAGCGGAGCGAGCCACTGGACCCATCGCGTCGCGGCACAGCTTCTCTGCATCTGCCTCTGTGCCATCACCTCCGCCTATTACTCACTGTCGACAACACTTCTCAATCTCCGGATTCAACCCCTGCTCCGGCGACGACAAGATCCATCCCCTCCCCAAGAGCTCACCATGAACTCTCCGTATCAATTTCCCTCGAGGATCAATCTTCTTGCTCCGGTCTGGGTTCACCGACGCAAAGCTTTGAATCCTCCGATTGTATGAGATCTCATCCTCACCTCCACGACCTTACCTGCCTTGAGATGTCTTATGGATTTGCTCCGACCATCTCACTTAAAGACGCCTCCCCAATCTTAATTGTGTCCTCTCCCACCGGCAAAGTTGATTGTGTTGTTACAGGATCTGAACCCAAACCTCAGCCCAGGGTTTCATCCTCTGCTCCGTGGGCTTGTAAGTCGAATCAAAATTTCTTATAACCTTGTCTTGTAACTTGAAATTACAAATGACCTCCCAAAAAAAGATTTTCTTTTTTATTTTTCTTTTAATTCGAAACTGTAGTAAATGACAAAATAACCTAACCAAAGTTGACTTATTTACTGATCTAACCAGTAATTATCCACCCAAACAACATACCCACCCAATTCACTTAAAAATCTGAATTTAAAACAAAAATTAAAAAAAAATTAAAAAAAAAACAAAAAAAAAACCAATCTCTAATCCACCATTCTAGGTCTTTTCACAGGCACCTCCAATCTATTCTCCACCACCACTGGTCTACCCACCACCACTACCCGTACACTCACCACCACCACCACTCCATTCGCCACCACCACAAGTTCACTCGCCACCATCCCTTTAAGAGGCAATTGCTCTTTGCAAGTGTTCGATTTGTATGGGAACATTTTGTTTTTTGGAATTTCTAACCCAAGTATCGAATTTCATGAACATGAAAATTGAAGAAGACAAATAAGAGAAACGACTAGAAGAGAAAAGAGATTAATGACAAATAGAACTTGCTAGTCTATTAAGCATCGGCTCCAATCATCGTGAGCCAAGTTAACAAATCTCATGCCCTTCAAATTTGATTATGTTGATGTATTTTGTTCTAATCCTATGAACTACTGGGTACAACTGAGGTACACTGAGGTACAACAAAGACATGAAAGAGGGAGAAAAACACATGGATTTCACTATGATGTGGTATAAATTAGACATTTTGGTTTATTGCTTTGTTGTATGGTTTAATTAGATACTCAATTTTGTGTACAACATATGTATAGGTACTACTGAACTTTTTTAGGTACAACTGAGGTACACTTGGAACTACTGTTAATAGTTGTACTTTTGGGGTTTTAGCTATTCATTAGTTATACCTTGTTATGAAAATTAAATTTTCAGTAGTACTTGTGATATTTGGAATTTGAAACACATTTCCTATGTTTCCGTGCAATAATATATGCAAGATTATCTATTCTATGAATTTTCTCATTATAAAGTAGATAACATTATGAAACACATTAACTTTTCAATTTTGGAAAAAAATAATTTAAATAAAAAAGAAAAATACAAACTTGGGACAAACCCAATCAAAGTAAACCACATAAATAAGACATGTGCGCCGTTATATGCCACGTTTTAAGACATGTGCGCCGTTATGTAACACATAGTTATCCCAAGTATTTCAGTGTTACAAATATATCACATAGTTGTCATTTTGACGTTTTACCTATTTACGCAGTTGTACCATGTTATGAAAAATAAAATTTCAGTTGTCCAATTCATTTTTGAAACTTGTAACACATTTCCTATGATTTCATACCATCATATTTGCAAAAACACATTTTTCTCAAGTTTTGCTTCATCTATATATATAATTGTGAGGTCAAAAATCCTATGTGGCGACCTCACAGCGAGTTTAAGACTTGCTTTGCCGAAAATACCATTAATGATCGATTTATTTACTTCTTTTGCCATTGAGTTATTTTTTGGGTTCAAAATAACACTAAAACATTTTGTTATTATTAGACTTAGGAATTTTTTATAAAAAAATAATAAATTACGAAAATAATATTTTTTAAAGGTCCATTACTTTAGTAAATATTTGTTAATATATTATTATATGATATAATAAAAATTTATGGTAATTTTCAGTTAATATCTAATCATACATAGGAAATATTTTTTCATTTTATTAGTGGTTGGGTTTTTTTTTATAAAAAAAATGAATTACGAAAATAATATTTTTGTAAGGCCATTACTTTAGTAAATATTTGTTAATATATTATTATATGATCTAATAAATTTTTATGATAATTTTCAGTTAATATCTAATCATATATAGAAAATATTTTTTATTTTTTTAGTGGATGAGATATCATTCTCAAATTGAGACTCTAACTTTTTTTTTTATCTTATTCTATAATTGTGGGGTGAAAAATCATACGTGAGGGCTTGAGAGTGATTTTTGAATTTTTTTTTTATTTAAAGAAAAACGAATTTATATTTATAAGGGCCTTATATATTTATTAAATAAGTATATATTCAAAAATCATACGTGAGGGCTTGAGAGTGATTTTTGAAATTTTTTTTTTATTTAAAGAAAAACGAATTTATATTTATAAGGGCCTTATATATTTATTAAATAAATATATATTCAAAATTTAGTGGTAATTTTCCATTATAAATTTTTGAATGGAAATCTTCCATATTTAGATATAGCCAAATTTACGGGTGAAAATCTTTCATAACTATAAATATGTGTAGTTTTTTAAGGGTAGTGCTTTTCTGAGGTTAAGACTTCTCACTCTTAAGGTTTAATTCTTTTCGAAAGAGAAGTGCGACGTGAGAATAAAACCAGTCGCCGACTAATCGAACACTACATATACGAGCTAGATTTAACTATAACTGAGCTAAATCGAACCATAGTTTTGTTTAATTTGTTAGGGTTAAAGCTTCTGTAGGGTTAAGACTCTCTAATCTTAGGGTTTAATTATTTTTGAAAGAAAAGTGAGACGTGTAATGTGTTTAACCACCTTCCAAAACCTATCCGAACACTACACATACGAGGTAGATTTCACTATAGCTGAGCTACATCGAACAATAGTTTTGTTTTGTTTGTTAGGATTTAGGCTTCCCTACGGTTAAGGTTCCCCACCCTTAGAGTTTAGTTTTTTTATTAGTTTGCAAATTTGGTTTTTTGAAAAATTCATAATTTGCTAAAAAAATATAAATAATATATGTATAAATTATAAAAAAATATGATTGAAAACTTACTTTTTTATGAAACCCAAGTATTGATCGAAATAATTTAAAATAGTGATAAGCGATCATATGATAGAAATGCTGATTGAAAATTATATGAGAACGATAATTACGACATGAGCAAAAAACTATCCGTCAAAACTAACCAAACTCTACTTATACGAGTTAAGATTTCACTATAAGATTTTACAATATCTTAATTATATCGAACTATACTTTTGTTTACTTTGTTAGGATTAAGGTTCCCCTAAGGTTAAAACTCTACTCTCTTAGAGTTTATTAATTTTTATTTGCTTAAAAAGAAGTATTTGTAATATATATATGTATAAATGTTTATAAAAATATATAAGGTATTAGCATATAAAGAGTTTGGTTTGTCACTTTTTATTTTTGTATGTAGTAATCATACCATGGTTATTGTAATAATTTTTATTAAAACCCGAATGAAACTAATACCTTCTTTTTTTTTAGCGTTACGTCCGAATAATTTCTTTTAATAGTCAAACTGAGTTTATAAAATTCGCCTCAGGTTAAGAATGGTGAATCTATAAAATTTGAATAAAAAATCGTATAAATCAAAATAATGGTAGGCTATAACAAGATATAAATAATGGTACCAAGTTATATGATAAGGATAGACGCGACGTGATAATAAAAGAACACTTCAAAACTAGGGCACCATATGCTTAACCCTCATACCACAACATCAAAGTTAACCCAGATTTTACTATAGGTGAACTAGATAAAACCATAGTTTTGTTTAATTTGTCAGAGTTAAGGCTTCCATATAGTTAAGGCTCTCATTTTAGGGTTCAATTCTTTTGAATTTGTAAAAAATGATTTTTGCAAGAGAGGTGAGTCTATAAAGTTTGAATATAAGATCGTATAAATCAAAATATTGAACTATACAAAGAAGGATCAACTCTCATGTCGAAAGTTATATGAGAAGGATCAGTGCGACGTGAGTATAAAACTACCCGCCAAAACAAACCGAACGTTACATATACGAGCTAGATTTCACTATACCTTAGCTGAATCAAACCAGTTTTTTGGTTTGTTACGGTTAAGGTTTTCCTAGGATTAAGACTCACCATATTTAGGACTAGGTTTAGTTCCTTTTAATTTGTAAAAAAAGAAAATTGATCTCTTGATATTTTTTTGAATATAGTTTTAATTGTTTAATTTCAAAATTTATTTGTTGAATTTTTAATTTCCTACGAACATAAATGGTATATGTATACATTATTAAAAATTTGACTCAAAACTTATTTTCTATGAAATGTTCTAATGGATAAGGGCTGGGACGGGTAAAACTGGGATGGGACGCGGGTAAGGGCTGGAGCTGGACGAGTAAGGGTTGGAACGGGATGAGTAAGGGTTGAGACGGGATGCGGATAAGAGAGACACACATGGGCTGAGGGAACCAACCGTGTTTGTTAATTGAAATAAATAATTGATTGGATTAAGTTACAATCTTAAAATATTGTTATAGTTATTCATATCTCGCGCAAAGATAAAAAACTTTGGAGAAGAAAAAGAGAGACTGGGAGAAGATGAAAAAATTATATTGACTAGAAAAAAAATATAAAGAAACATATAGAAAATCAAAAATATCAGAAAATTGAGATTAAATAACATGAGTATACAAGAGAAGAAAGCGAAAAGGGGCATAGCTGGTTGTGAAACTACCAAAGAGGCACATGGAAAGAAATGGTCGAAAGAGAGCCTTAGCGACGCTCGAAAAGATGAGGAGATAGGAGAGAACTCCAGGCCAGAAATCTCATCTTGCATTACAAGGTTGTGCAGAAGATCTTGATCCATTGTTGTTTGCGGATAATCTTTCACATTCAATTATGTTTGTGAAGAGGTTTATTTAGAGTATTGCACCCCGTAAATTACATGTTAGAGTTTTTCACCCCTTAAATTTCCAAAAACAATGATGGTGTAATGTTAATGAATAATTGCAAACGTTTGGCTAAAAAAAAGTAATGAAAATAATAAATAAATACTGATTTATAAAATGAGATCTAAAATTTTATTAATAAATTAAAAATTATTAATATGGTATAAGTGACATCATGTTCCTAATATGTAATA
Source organism: Arabis hirsuta (assembly GCA_964056655.1). Classification (NCBI taxonomy): domain Eukaryota; kingdom Viridiplantae; phylum Streptophyta; class Magnoliopsida; order Brassicales; family Brassicaceae; genus Arabis; species Arabis hirsuta. Next base: position 32,818,370 of record OZ053306.1, read on the forward strand.
TCGTTTACATGTTGTAACAACCTAAAACGCTTATAGTGACATGATTAGTTATATCAGTACGAAAAGTATATTAGACATGTGTCTACTATGATTTTAATTTCAATTTAAATTGAAATAATACATATTTAAAAACCTAAATCATATTTTAATGACTAACAGTTTTGTAATAATAAATTATTAACAAAAACTTATTCCCGCGCAAAGCGCGGGTACTGGACTAGTATAAGGTATATGACATTAACAAACTATCTTACAAGTATAAGGTTGTCCTAAGGTGATTGATGGGAGATTCGATATATGATATTTAAGAAATCATTTTATATTAGGTATATTGTATTTTAGATAAATAAGATAATTGATCTTATGTTTTGACGATTAATTTGCAAAATAAAATTATTTTTTTTTTTAATTTAATTATTTACATATTATTTGATTGTTTATTTATTTGAGTAGTAAAGTACAACTAATTATTCTATTATATAACAATTTTTTAGGAAGAAATTTCAAAACAATTATTTAGCATTTTTCTTATACTAAATACTACTTATAATATGATTTAAAACATGTATCTAAAATAGTTTTTATTGCAAAAAACACTAATCAATTTTTTTTTAAAAATATTCATCCGTCTAGTAAACTACTATTTATTGTTGACAAGGTATACTTATTGTCTCCTGAAAAAAAAAAATACAGTATCACATTTTCACTTTTATGAGTAATACTAGTTGTTTCAAGTATTCCCCTTCTCTCAGTATTACTAGTATTACCCAGTTGTCCTTTATCTGTAGATTTTGTGAATTCGATTCTGAAATCTACAATTCACTACGATTCGATTCAACCACTTCATTCCGTTTATTACCATTGCAATGTCGTAATCAACCTAGAAAACAAGGATATCAACCTAGTATGCATTCCTAAAGAACAATTTCTCAAATCCAATTTCTCAATGGTGATGGTGGGATCAATGGTGATGGTGATGGTGATGGGATGATGTCACAAACCACGGGAAGAAGAAGAAGATCCGAGTGGGCTTCAATTGAACAAATATGCTTCGGATTCGGATCAATGGTGATGGTGAGGATTGGGATGATGTCGCGGGGAAGAAGAAGATTTCGATCCAGTTTTTTTATTTTCTTTTTCTTTTTCGTTTTTTCTTTTAGTTATTAGTTTAGGGTATTTTAGTAATTTACCATTTCATTAAAAGTTAGAGGGTTATATAAGATTTTTTTTGGTGTTAGAGGTTTGGTGTTGAGAGAAAAAGTTTTATAAAATTTTGATCCTTGTAAGTCACATCCGACTCCGATTTCCTTCATCTCCTCCTCGGCCGAGATATGTCTCGTGGCCAAGGTTGAAACCATATTTAATCCGACCACCTTGCTTAATCGAAGATTGAATCCGGGCGTGGCTAAGGCCGCCGAACCTCCATGGCTCTGCTCATCGGAAAAGGGTAACAACAGTCGCCAACCTCAATGTGTCTCCCTTCGTGGGCTTGGTGTAAAGGTAGGCTTCTATGAAAAGATTATCGGTATTTCAAAGTCCAGCTGTTTTTTATTAAGGTCCATTAGAAATTATGTTATATTTAATCAATGCGTAGGCCTATTAGTTTAAAAAAACAGATTTGGAAAATACCTGCTGTGGAGCTTATTAGGTTCTCTCCTTTGAGAAGAAAAAAGTTTTCTAGGTTCTCAAACCATGTAATTTACTCTTGGCGGACGAGTTTAACTCCACCTTCGCCCTTCTCTTTGAGTCATGTCGTATTTTCTTCCTTCTCATGGAGAGTGGTCGAACTCCCGTGCTTTATGCCGGAAATTTTAAAGTCACATGATAAAGAGACTAACTTGAGAATCTCCGGTTTTGCCGTAAAGACCCTCTTGACGCATCTGAGGCATGCTTTGGATCTGCTGTCTATCATTTTCTGCGATAATCTATCTGCTATTTATTTTATTGCATTTCAATTACGTTGTATTAATGTTCGAGGATGTTTAATTCCCTCTGTTTATACTTTGATCGATTAAATGAATGAAGTAAAATTGTTGACAAAAAAAAATAGTAACGTTTATAATGTCTTACTGCATTACAAATAACGTCTAGATTTGACATAAATAATAGTATAATTTATATATAATATTTTTCTCAAAAAAAAAAAAATACATATATATATTCATCGTTCGTTTTGATTTCTTCTTGACTCTTCAGCTACCCAAAATGCAAATACTCTTTTTATATCATGTGACTTTATCAATATATGCTTGCATACATATAAGGTTCTTTTTATGTATGAATATAACTGATGAAGACAAAAGGCAATTCAATTTGATAGCTATGCTAATTAATATGAATCATGATATGAGTTCGATCACAAACTTCATGAAATACATCTTCGTACAAACTGTAATGAAACTAAACACATAAATTTGTCACATGATTTTTCATATATTTATGTTTATGACCCTTGACGATATATTTATGTTTATAATTATATTTTGTGTTTATAAGATTTACGTTTGTATGCATGCTGTTGATAAAAAGAAAAAAAATGTTTGTATAGTATAACATGGATACAAACATAATTACGATATAGTCTCGTTCCATGTGTTAGCCAGTTAGATATCAACGGACTTTTCCAATAAGAGAATATCTTTCAGCACTCCAAATAAGAATAAAATAGGGTAAAAAAACCTTGGATTTAAATAATAAAATATAAAGAGTATCAAAGAAGAAAATATAAAAGATAGAGGAATTTGCCATTCTACGAAGGAATGGGGTTTTTCACTTCTCCCCAAAAGATAACAAATCTTACGAAAGAAGGAAAAAAATAAGGAAGAGGGATATATGATAAAACGAGCAATAATTATAACTAATAGAGTGATTAAAATGTATTATTTAACTTATCTTGAGTATTTGTGAAAGCATATGGATTTATATAGTCATGATTAATAGAAAATGTAAAGCAATGTACTTATTATTAGACACAGTAGTAAGTTGAATCCTTGTAGTACAATCTTTTGTAACGTACAATTAGCTTATAATGGAATGTACATTATATTTGTTTCCCTTGACAAGTTTTTTTTTTTATCTTGACTTGCTAATTAAAAGAAAATCTGAGGATTTTTTTTTGGAATATCAAATGTTTAGAAATACATTCATCTTATAAAAATAGCAACATATTTAAGAACCAAATTTTTCCTTTTGATCTTTTTTTTCTTCATAACTAAGTTAAGAGGCCATGAAAATGGTGGCATCTTTTTCATTGGATAGTGTCTTCTGAATTTTTCCTTTTTATTTTTCCAAAAACAGGGGACTTTTTTTTCTTTATCCCACTATTATCTGCTTTACAGAAAAAGGTGATTGGCATAAATAGGTCATGGAAAATTAGAGACTTTAAAAACACGAATCTTGATTTTCTTTTCTGAAAAAACAAACATTGCCGCGGATTATCGTAAGAAAAGAAACAAAATTGTTACAAAATGTCAAAAACACATTTTTCTCTTTTCTCATTTCAGCATAAAACTGACGTTTAAAAAAAAAAAAATCGTTGGGGAAAATGGTCTTTTAAGAGAAAAAAGAAAAAAAAAGAAGAAGAACACCTGAGAGTAACAATGACTTTAGGACATATGTAATTTATGTATTGGTAGTGGATTAGTGTCGCCATGTGTGTGGTTCTGTGAAAAGAAGATCAATCTATAAAGGTATGTGCACCATTCATAGTTTAATAGTTTCCTCCACTATCTTTTGCTTCTTCTTCTCAATTTCTCAAAACTTAAATAATACACAAAGATAAAGATTTAAACAAAAAACTTTCATTGGAATCGTTACGATCTGTCATGATTTTCATATTAGCTTCTTCCTTTTCATTTTTCAGGGCCAAGATGTCATTTTCAGAGAGATAAAGGATAGAAAATTAAATATATAAAGAAGTATATTCAGTCTTTTCGTTAGAGAAGGTCCATTCATTATGGTATGGGTTTTCAATTCCCACTGTATGCGAATAGTGATATTCAATTTCTTTATCTCAAGCCACACACGTATACACGTATGTATTATTATTCTGTATATATATGCATACAATAGTACATGTTACATAACTTACATGTACACGTTCGACACGTAACCTTTTTACCAGAGCATATAACAAATTTGAACATTTTCAAAATCATATATTTATGCTTACAGAAATAAACCACTTTTAATGAAAAAAAAAATGAAAGCATAGAAAAATAGTCAGAAAATTCTCTAGTTTATTAATATTGACATGTCCAGTAAATTCAGATTTATATAATCCAAATTTATCCAGAGAATACTAATGCGCGCTTGAAACATTTGTTACATATATGTATCACAAACAGTATAAAATTAGTGGAAGCCTTCTTAGTCAACCAAAGGTGTTATCTAACGTATTTATATCAGATTAATGAGACAAATATACAATAGATCCATCGTTGCGTAATTAGAACCGTTCGCTATGTTTCCAAGCATTAAGGATTGAAGGTGTTCATCATAAAGCAGAAAATGTCGTATATCGTGAATTTATTAGGGTCGGAATAGATTGTCCGAGGTACAATCGTATTTGTAACAGTTTTCATAATTTGAAATAAATTAATAAATCTCACGTTTAAAAAAAAAAAAACAGTAGAAAATTAATAGATTCGAATTTGTCACCATGACTTATTGTAGAAATTTATTTTTAGAATGATAAAATGCTGTAGTAATCTTGAATTGGTTAATCATGAAATTGCTTTATTAGGAAAGAAAGTACATTCAAAGGGGCATAAATCCTTATCAAAGATGCCGTATTATTGTATTAAATTGTGATTTAATTACAGCGCGAGGAGATTGATTAGCAACATCTTCATAATTAGTTCCCTTTTTGTAACCAAAGAAAAGCCCATAATTACGTTTGTTCTGAGCTAAGATCTCTATGAGTCCCTTGATTGATTCTTATAGCTTTGTTCTCCGGAGAAAAAACAAGAGTTAGTTATTTAAAAAATACTCTTTAAGAGTTGCTTATTTCGTAAGATTCCCCTAAATGATTTTTTAAAGTACCTCTAACTTGTTCCTGATTTCGTTAGATACACCTGGAAGAGTTACTTATTTTATAAATACCCCTTTCCTTGTTCTTTCATTACAATACCGAAAACCCAACAAAGTCGACTTTTGTGGTCAAATGGGCCTGCGTTCCCCTTCATTTTTGGGCCCTAGCCCGAGTGTAGAAAGAATCTGATCATAGAAAGAAAGCCCAATTAATGGCCTATCACACACAGAAACGTAAGAAAATCCGAAAGAAAATTGAAATCTTATCCAGAGAGAACAGGAGTCATAAACCCCTTATCCTCTTTCTTCTTCTTCTCTAATTCAAAATCCGACGCAGACACCGACATAGACAAACGTACTTTCTTTCTCATGTTCTTTTCGGACAGAACAAAAACTCCCTAATCCAATGTCAATTCTTCTGGGCTATCACTGAAAACCATCTCTCTTCAAACCTTTTTCAAATTTCTAATTCTCCAATGGCGACTTCATTTGCCTCACTTCCAACATTTAGTTTCGTCAATTCCTCAAGATTTCCCAGAAGGAGAATCGATTCTTATAGCTCCAGAAAACCCCTCGAAGTTCGTTGTTGTTCCGGCAACATTCGCGATAACAAGCAGGTTCTGTATTTCTTCTTCCCTCTCTATGCTTATCCCTTTAACCGTATGAATTGGAAGGGAATTAACCCTAAACCTAATTCACTCTTTAAACTCTAACACATTTGATTAGAATTTGTAAAAGTGGAACTGACTGTCTGAAACTTATAATCAGTTGGATTTTGAGTAAAGAGTCAAACTTTAATCTCTGTATCCTCACAATGTGAGATTGTTGTTCTGTCTAAAACTGTGAAACTTATGGCTCACGGCATCTGAAACTGATGAATTTGTCTGATTTTGAATGCAGAGAGGGACTTTTTCATCATTGAAAGAATGTGCCATTTCATTAGCTTTGTCGGTCGGTTTGATAGCTTCAGTACCTTCGATGGTTTCCCCTCCCAATGCTTACGCAGTGGCGAGTCCAGCGATTCCAGATGTTTCAGTGTTGATCTCTGGTCCTCCGATTAAAGATCCAGGAGCTTTGTTAAGATATGCATTGCCTATTGACAATAAAGCCATCAGAGAAGTGCAAAAGCCTCTTGAGGATATCACTGATAGCCTCAAGATTGCTGGCGTTAAGGCTCTCGATTCTGTTGAACGGGTAAATATTTGTGGTGATGCCATATTTTCGTTTACCTTTTGCGGAATTTGAGCATATTTTGTTTTTGTGTTTACATATTGTAGAATGTGAGGCAAGCAAATAGATCATTGCAGCAAGGGAAAAGTATGATTGTAGCGGGCTTTGCTGAATCGAAAAAGGATCATGGTAATGAATTGATCGAAAAGTTGGAAGCTGGTATGCAAGATATGCTACAGATCGTGGAAGATCGGAAAAGAGATGCAGTTGTTTCAAAGCAGAAAGAAATTCTTCAATACGTTGGCGAGTAAGTTTTAAAAAAAGCTTTACCTTGTTGCATGAATTCAACACAAGGGGTTACGAATGAGAGGAATGAGGGATAAAGAATTGGTTCGATAAGGAATATTACGTAGAACCGAGATGGGTTTTGCTCATTTAGACCTTTGTGATTGATGACTGCAGCTGAGATCTTCGTGTGGGGCATTCGGTTTATCTGCAGAATAGAAGAGGACATGGTTGATGGCTTCCCATATGAAGTGCCGGAAGAGTATAGGAACATGCCTCTTCTCAAGGGAAGAGCAACTGTGGACATGAAGGTCAAGATCAAGGACAACCCCAACCTTGAGGATTGTGTGTTCCGCATTGTTCTCGATGGTTATAACGCCCCTGTTACTGCCGGCAACTTTGTGGACTTGGTTGAGCGGCATTTCTACGATGGCATGGAGATCCAGAGATGTAAGACAGTAGTAAACTTCAATCTTGCCTATGGGATTGGTTAGAATTGGAAATGTTTGATTAACAGCTTTTATGTGTGATTTTGGGTTTCAGCTGATGGATTTGTGGTACAAACGGGAGATCCAGAGGGTCCTGCGGAGGGATTTATCGATCCAAGCACAGAGAAAATGCGGACGATTCCTCTAGAGATTATGGTGACTGGAAAGAAAACGCCATTTTACGGCTCAACTCTTGAAGTAAATATCTCTCCTTGTGTCGTTTCATTCGAGAAATGTTTTAGTCGAAACATCCATGAAAATTTCGTTGTAATTGTGTGTTGGTGAACAGGAACTGGGACTTTACAAGGCTCAGGTTATGCTTCCTTTCAATGCATTTGGGACAATGGCAATGGCAAGAGAAGTAAGTCCTTTCTTCTTCTTCTTCTTCTTTCTTCATAGTTGATGTTCTTATGAAACATATACATGTTCCTAAAGTTGATGTAATACATAAACAGGAGTTTGAGAATGACTCAGGATCAAGCCAAGTGTTTTGGCTGCTAAAAGAGAGTGAGCTCACACCAAGCAATTCCAACATATTGGACGGTCGTTACGCTGTGTTTGGCTACGTTACTCAAAACGAAGATTTTCTAGCTGATCTTAAAGTCGGTGATGTTATTGAATCCATTCAAGTTGTCTCCGGTTTAGATAATCTCGCTAACCCGAGTTACAAAATCGCCGGTTAAGTACTCTGTTTATTCCCCTTTTGTCGGTTTATAATACTCTGTTTATTTTAATTTTGTGAGAGAAATTTAAAGGTGTATCCTTGAGAGCATTTCCAATGAACTCATAATAATACACAAAATAAAGAGAGTAACAAGTAGGTTTTGTGTGCATGTATAACGTATGAAATGATCGTTTCAAATAGGTACGACATTCATCTTACAAATCTAATTAAAATTGAATCCCATACTTAAATAGTCTCTCTACTTCCAAAATAAGAGTTAATAACGAGAATACTTCATGGGCCTCGATGTCGCCGGAAACAGAAACAACCTTGTTGTTGATCGGGAGGAATCATTCCTCCGCCTTTAGAAGTATCGATAGCCTCCAACATCGCCACCACTTCCTCCATCTCCGGCCGCTTATCCGGATTCGCATCCCAACATCTCTTCATCACGTTCGCCAGTGAACTTGGACAACATCTTGGTATCTCCGGTCTCAAATTCTAATTAGCATAATAGATATTTTCTTTTTAAGGTAAATTATTTGTGAAAACAAAAAAAAAAGAGGGGTAAAAAATGTAATTTAGTAGGACCTGGCGGACGACCGCGGACGTGACTTCGGAGAAGCTGAGGTCGGGATAAGGCATGTCGCAACAGTAAATCTCCCAAAGACATATCCCAAAGCTATACACATCGCACTTTCTGTTGTACGGACTCCCATTTAACACCTGATTTTATAGTCATTACTCTTATCAATCATGATACCATCACATCTCACCAATCAATCTACCCGTAATACAATATTTTATAGTATAAGAAAATATGTTATAAAATGGTTATTTGCCGTAGAATATGTATGCATCAAGCAAAAAAGAAAAAAATATGTATGGATCAAGTAATAATAAATTTGTAGTAGTACCTCGGGAGCCATGTAGCCCAAGGTTCCGGTTTCACCGGTCATGTCATTAGGGTTGGAGGCCTCAAGACGAGCCACACCAAAATCTGCAATCTTTAGCGTGCGGGACTTGTCTAGAAGCATGTTCTCCGTTTTCACGTCTCTATGCACAATCTTCTGTGAGTGCAAGTAACTCAACCTAATAATATAGTGTCAATGAAATCAATTAGTTATCTAAACACAAACCGGATTATTAATTAAACCGGAATCAACCGAACCAGTATATATACGTACCCGCGAGCTAGATCAAGGGAGAGTTGGATAACGACTTTGAAGGCGAGTTTGCGGCGGCGAGTTTTGATGAGGAAAGACTTGAGAGCACCGCCGGGGCAATACTCGACTACGACGCAGCAAACGTTACTCGGCATTCCCATTTGACCATTTTCTGTCTGTATGCTCATCTCCGATGTCCCCATCGCCGCTCCTATAAACTTTATATATTTTTCCATTCACACACAAAACAAAAAAAACTAAAGTTACATCTTTAATTTAATGCTGACAAAAGACGTAACCTTTGTAATAAAAAAACAGACATGAACGTATACCTACTTTATATGTGTGTGCATGTGAGTAAGGGTGAATCTTAATTTAGTTTATTTATTTATTTATTTATTAGGAAGATTATACATTAACAACTCGATTATGTTTCGGCTAGGTAAGTTTTTAAGTATGATTTCGGTTCAAGTGTATCACCATTAACCATTGGGGATAAGAGGGACTGTGTACCTTAGTGACGTTGGGATGGTCAAGTTTATGCCAAACAGCAACTTCTTGAGTGAAAGCAGCTCTAAGCGAAGCTATCTCTGCGTCTGACCTGTGCCCTTCTTCTCCCCAGTCTAATAGCTTCACTGTTTTTTTTTTTTTTTCACACATCATTAAGTACTCTTATTCCAATTTTTTTGACAAATAAAGAAAGAAAAAAACAGAGATAGAAACAGAGTTTTTCATTACACTAGTGCATGTTTGTTTACTTGATCATTTGTTTAACAAATCTAAAGAATTCGTGTCCTCGAAAGTTTCGACTTAAAAAAAAAGAAAAGAATGTTTCGATTTTCTTGCCAAAAGGGTATATATATCTTAGAATAAAAACAAAGGAAATTATCAATAGAGAGAGATTGTACCGGCTACATCTTGACCATCGTAGATTCCACGGTGAACAGTACCAAAAGTACCACGAGCAATCACACTTTTGATAATAAGCTTCGAAGGATCAATCTCCCACTCTCTCCTCGACCTCCCCACCTCCTTCCTCGACCTAACTATGTCGTTGTTGTTATTGTTGTTGTAGTTATATCCACCACCACCACCACCGAGAAGTGGTCTCTGAAACACAAGCTGACGATGCCCGAAGCTGTTTTGGTTATGTTTAGTAACGTTATCTTCACTATCACTCAAACTCTTCCTCTTCTCCATCGTCCATGCTCTGCTTAAGTGTCTCTGCAATTGCTCATCCAAGCTCTTTAAATCTATCTGATCTGCTCTCACGTATCCTACTCCTCCTCCTCCTCCTCCTCCACTCTCCGCCTTCTCTTTCATTTTCAATGCGTTTTTTTTTTCTTCTTTTTTTTTTAGGTTGAGATTATTTTATTGTGTTTTTGTGGATATGGGTTGTGAAAGTTGTGATTGGAGTTGAAACTAAAAGGCAGGAAATGGGGAAGTTGTGTTTGTGTTTATTGCAACAAACAACTAAAGAAGAGGCTCAGTACTCTCTCTCATCTCTAGGACGGCTAAAAACAGGTCAAAAAATTTTTGGATTCTATGCAAAAATTTTAATTTTTTTTTAAAAAATAGTCTATATTTACTAAAATCTAAAATTTTAAAATTTTTTATATATAATTTTAATAATTTTTAAATTTTAAATTACAATAAAAATTAACTAAAAAAATAAACCATGCGGTTGCACCCCTATACCACAGAAACCTCCCCTGTTTTCTCTGTGAGTTCTCGGAATACTTCAAACTTACAAAAAAAACTTTCTTTTAAGGCAAACAAACGTTTACACGTGACCACATGGGGTGTCCCCAAGAGGCTAAGCGTCGACGTGTGTCGGCTCCACTTCTCACAACTCTCTTTTATGGATAATCATAACACTAGCTATACTATATTTTTTATTTTTTTGATAAAAAGGCATAATACTAGCTTCTGATTTGTTATACCCAAACTATAAAACCAAATTTCATATTTTTTTTAGTGGGTATATATAGTTCATGAAATCATGGGATTCCTGATCACTTTGTTACCTTTCCATGAAGCTTTAGTCGTCTTTCGTTTTGTGGTTTTAACGTCTCATTGTCAATATTATTTTTCCTTCATTCTTACTTAATTGACTTAATCCTATACTTAATTATTCAAATATGGACATATTCTTCAAAAAAATCAGTTTAATGTATTTCATATATGTAAGATAGTAAGAACTAGCTAAGAACCTCACATTAAATTACCTATGCGAATTTAAGGTAGTATTAGGTTAATCTGATTAAGAAATTACTAAATTAATTTGAGTATTAAAAAATACTATCCTCTATATATTAATTGAGGAGACTAAATGAAAAAAATTATGTGTTATTCAATGAAAATTTTAAAAAACATATTAATTAAATTAACCAATCAAAACATTTCACTTAATTATATATGCCATGTTGGAAATCTTTATATATTTACATTAATTTTTTAACATGAACTCACAAATACATATGTTACTAATTTAAATTCAACTACAATATAATATTTTAATATATAACATAATATTTTAACGATGAATCACTTACTAATGTTAATTACTTTATAAAAAATATATTTATGTCCATTTGAATATTATATATGATTGATCATACAATTATTCTCTTTTATATCGTTTAATTGTATCTATATGACTCTAATTAAAGTTGCATTTTTATTATACACGTACAATTTTACAAATCATACATTAATGATTGAATTTTAAAATCATAATTTTTACCTTTTATTAATTATTTATTTATTATTTAAAAAGATTTATATACTAACGTGATATTTTTTGGGTTTGGTGAGTTCAAATAAATTTGAGAAAACTCATAATCTCAAACGTATTCGATTTACATTAAAAACGCTAATATTCAATCTAAGTGTCATGTAAATTAAAATTTGTAAAATAAACTATATCTATCTATATAAGAAATATACCATTTAATATATTTGTTTTTAATTTCTTTTTTATATTATAAATAAAAATATAATATTTTATTTTCAAATATTCTAATCCTATATTTGATGTGGGATAAAAATCTAGTACTCTTGTACTTCTGTAAACTATATAATAATTCGGGCTTAATAGTTAATAAGGTAGACAATAAGTAAGATACTACTATACAATAAAAATCAAATTGTTGGATCAGACATATATAATCCGGACTCCAAAGTGTACGACCGTCCATGCTAGTGACAATAAAAAACAATGATTCAAAATGTTTGTTTACTACTTATTAAGGACTGAGAGACAACGCTAGTACGCATACATAGAAGTTTGGTCTAGTGTACGTTGTTATTTTGGCATTTTTATACTATTACAAATATTTTGATCGGGTAGATGTTTCTTTCAACGGTGGATATAGTTGCGTTAAGTCTGAAAGTTATTTCAGATATACCTAAAAATTAAAAATGTCGACGGTGAGTTGCATCGACATGCACGTGAAATCTTTGACCGCCTTTTAAATCATGTGAACCAAACTGCGGAAAAAAGTGTATGCACTGTGCAGTCAGCAGTGCTCACATATTAAAAATAATAATAATAATAATAATAATAATAATAATAAGCTAAAATGGTTTGTTTGTCTTTTTTTCTTTCTAACTACTAAAATAGTTTGTTGTAGGGTTACGTAATGTAATAACGAATAAAAATATTATAACTGATAATCTAACCAAAATCTTTAAAATGAGTGGATATGATTTTGCCACATGAATATTTTTGGTTAGAATGCTAATTATAAAAAAATTATGATTAAAAATGCCAATATCCATTTGTTGTATTTCTAATAAATATATAAAAAATTAATTAACGAGTGTACATTTTTTTATATATCTTATTGAATGAAAACGAAATAAAAAAAGACAAAAGAAGATAGTCAGAGGTCACATGGAGAGGGAAGAAATAGTAGAAAGCATATCTTAGACCATCCACATTGGAGACATTTTGTGGATATCTCTAAATAAAAAAATATTAATAATATATTTTTTCTTTTTTTTACTCAATTTTATACTTTTTCTTTTATTATTTTATTCAATTTTTATTAATTTTATATTTAAACACATTCTAATTTTCATTCATTCTCTCTCCAACTTTGTCTTCTCCGAGACATCCTCTCTCCAATAATATTCACTATCTCATCTCTTTACTCAATTTTATTAATTTTATATTTCAATACACCCCATTATTTCAACAAAAAATATTTTTTTTTTTTTACTCAACTTTTAATAATTTTATATTTAAAGACACCTAAAAAATCTCTAATGAAGATGCTCTTATTATATTCGGTCTCAACCATACAATCATACATGCATGAAGAAATGCCAAATTACTATATGCATGCATACTATTTATTATATGAGCGTTATCACAACTAGTTTGAAAACCTCACGACAAAGTCTAACAAAATTTTATATCTAAAAAACATGTAAATCGAACATGTAACTTAGTCATTTGCATTATCAATATTATTGTATCATTGACAAATTCAAATTTACATAATACATACTATTGGAAAAGAGGAAAATAAGGTGTGTGGACTACTTTTCTTATTGTTCGCGCTCGGCTCTTTAATTGGGTCCATTTAAATGGGAGCATCAATTTGTAAATGGGCTAACTGTTTTGGGCCTTGCATTAGTCATCAAAGACAAAAGTGCTCAATAGTCCAAAGATATGTAACTTGTAAGAAGAGTAGTGTGCGCATATAGTTTCTTGGTTAATGTTTAGCATACATAAACCGATAAACACAAGGCTTGTTTTAGTCAAAAAACACGACAAAAAGATTTTGTATAGGGAAATTTGTGGTGCGTCCTTGTTATCCATAATAAATAAAATCTTACGTAACGATTTTGTGTGCGTAGGAAAAAACATGGAATTATTACTCTTTAATGGTGACAGAGAATTATTACTCTTATTATTGTCCCCAACTCCCAATGTTAATGAACAACATTTCATTGTCTATGATTTTAATGTGCAAAATATCCATTTACTACTCCAAAGGAGTATATTTGGATTCGTTTTTTGTGAAGTGAAAATTTCTGGTATATAAAAATTTACATATGTGAGTTTTTAGTATACCTAAAAAGGTAAAATATATGTATATTTACGGAAGTAAAAAAAAAAAAAAAGAAGAAGTATTTACCCAATATTTATTGCTATGCGGCCCGTCGTTCAAAGATTTCATGATAGTATAGGGAGGTTCTATTCTTTATTTTCTTGTAAATTCTATAATACCTATGATGTTTTTTTTGTCAAAATAATGCCTATGATGTTTAAATGATAGTAGTTTACTTTCTAATCCCAAGGTAGTCAAACCATCTTAGCCATCTCACCGTAACCAACTCAGTATTTTATGGCTAAATCACTAATTTTCATGCCACTTACCTTTTTCAGTTGAACTAAATAAAAATATAAGTCCAAGATTCCCCACTGAAGCGGGTTCCGGTTTTTAAGTTTAGACTCGTGATATCATAATAAATTAAGAGTACTAATCGTCCATTAGTTTCTTTAACTGACTATGTAATTTAATGATTTATAATGTATTGATTTATCGCTTAATTAAGCGGATAAACACATCGGACTGACACATGAAACTTCGTCGCCAGATTAGGGTTCACTCATCGAAGGCGAATCTTTTTAAAACTCACGTGATCGTTTTGTACCTCTACTACACCATCTGATGCGGCTCCATTTATTTTTCCATGGAGATACGTTCCAATTATATAAAAATTTTAGATATTTATATAATCCAAAATTAGACCATCCACATTGGAGACTAAACGTGGATGTCTCTAAATAAAAAAATATGAAAAACATTCTCTCTTCTTTTTACTCAACTTTATATTTTCTCTTTCATTTTTTTATTCAATTTTTATTAATTTTATATTTAAACACACTCCAATTTTCATCCATTCTCTCTCCAACTTTGCCTTCTCCGAGACATCCTCTCTCCAATAATACCTACTATCTCATCTCTTTACTCAAATTTTATTAATTTTATATTTCAATACACCCTATTATTTCAACCAAAAACACTTTCTTTTTTCTTTTTACTCAACTTTTAATAATTTTATATTCAAAGACACATACAAAATGTTTCTAATGCTGATGCTCTTAGAAATGGAAACAAAAAAAAATTAGAAATGGGAAATTTCTTCCTCTTTTTTCGGAAACAGACGAACTTGCGTGAATAACATCACTGCATACACTATATATCCATTGTTACTACTTCGTACGTACTACCTGCAGTATTTATAAATGCATGTATTTATAAACACAATATAAATGCATTTTCGAATACAATAATTATACTCCGTTTTCAAATAGTTGATGTTTTGAAAAAAAATTTTATTTCTAAAAGATTGATGTTTTACAATTTCTATACAGTTTTTATTAAATAATAGTAATGGTGAATTGTGAATTTCATATTAATTGATTTTGTTGAATTACTATTAGTTAAAAATTATTCAAAATTGTTTAGCATAAAAAACAAAGTATTTATTGTTAAAAATTAATATATTTTTTTAATATATGTGAAAGTTCTAGAAAATCAGTTATTTAGAAACAGATAGAGTATTAATAAGTGTTGAAAATTGAATTCTGATGATAAACGTACGTCATAACTCACAACGTACCCAATAAATGATACTACTATTAGAATTGAAATGTCATCATAAATTCTTATATATGTCATTAATTTGGTATACCCAACCAATTAAATCGCATGTTTAAGTTAAGTCACTATCTATAGAGTATAGTCTCTATACGTTCTTTTTCGTTGAAGATTCTTAGTTAATTTATTATCTATTTGTCAGCTGGCTTCTCAGACCTCCATTATCATTATGACTAGCTATCATCTGCCAAACATAAATCAACATATAATTACAAATCTATAAATCATTATAAAATTAATTTACTCATATGTATTTACTAGATAAGTCTATTAGACTATACATTTTAAAACTTCTATATGTTTCAATTATTTTGAAAAGTTGAGTATATATAGATTTTTAAAACATATATATTTTTTGGTCAAAATATTGAACCGTGTGTATCTAAGATTAATTTGTTCATTTTTATTATTAATAATAAACATCCACGAGAATGTTATTTTAACTAATTTTGTTCCCCTGAAATTATGTTTTAGTCTTAACATCACATTTGATTTTCCAAAACATACACACATCTAACTATAAGTATTACCAAAAGAGAAGCCAAGAAAGAAAGAAAGAAAGAAGCATGTGAAGTGTTTGCCCACCAAAGTTACCTTCTCAATACAAAAAAAAACTATATATATATATATAACTTAAAATAAAATATTATGCTAGCTTTCGCAACACTATAGCTGTAGCTCTAGTATTGTATTATATAGAAGAGTTATTCTCTACATAGTCTATCATCTAATTCTCCCCCAACTCTCGCTCTTCTCTCTTTCTTATCAGCAAAGAGACAAGAAGAATGAGAAAAAAGAAAAGTGGAGAAGAAAGAAACAATGAGTATAAGAAAGGTTTGTGGACAGTTGAAGAAGACAAGATCCTCATGGATTATGTCAAAGCTCATGGCAAAGGCCATTGGAACCGCATTTCCAAAAAAACCGGTAAATCTCTCGCTCTCTCCAACTGATTTTTCCCTTTCTATGAGGGTGCAATTGAGGCTTTGATTGTTTGTAGTTTTTGAAGTACACTTTTTTGAGGTTCCCATTACAAGAAGAGCTTAAGTTAAGAAGTTACATATATCGTAATTAATGAATAATAGGTTTGAAGAGATGTGGAAAAAGTTGTAGATTAAGATGGATGAATTATCTTAGCCCAAACGTGAAGAGAGGCCATTTCACCGACCAAGAAGAAGATCTTATCATTAGACTCCACAAATTGCTTGGTAACAGGTAAATAATCACATCCATTTTCAAAATATTTTATTTTAAAGGATTTATCTATTAACATGGTATATATAGGTGGTCTTTGATAGCTAAAAGAGTTCCAGGTCGAACGGACAATCAAGTGAAGAACTATTGGAATACACATCTAAGTAAAAAAATTGAAATCAAAGATCAAACATTCAAACCCATTAATACTCAGATGGTCAATTTGGCAGATGCATCCGAAATTTTTTTATCGAATGTGAAATTTGATAATAAAAATGTTCTTGGAGATGATATATTGCTTATGAGCGAAGGGCTTGGTCTTCTTCATCAAGGCAATAACTATACGAGTTCATCACTTTGGGGTCATCATGAGGATGCTTTTGAGCTCAGCACACTCACCTACATGATGGATTTCATTGATGGACGTTGTTATTAATAATATGTTGTGTTTTTGCTGCATTTATTTACGTTTTTCAAATTATGTTTCTTTTCTAAATTGTGTAATTTTGATGTCTTAGTTAAAGAGGATCAAACACTGAAACATCAGCTGTCTAATATTAAAAGTTGCTGATGTTGTAGTGTTCGGTTAGCTCATTTAGTTTTTTGTGTTACTTTGCTTTAAAACTATATATATATGTATCACTTTAACCAAAATGATATTTTGTATCTTTGTAGATTTGTATTGCATCTTTGTTTTTTTTTTTTTCATTTTCTGAGTAAAATATGTAATGTGCTTTTTTCCGTAGCTTAGCTTATATAACGAATTTTCAACAAAAATAAACTAAAAGAGTTTGATAATGTCTGCTACCGATTATTCATTCGGTAGGGATGAAAATTCTTTTATCGTAACAATAACGTAAAAATAATACTTTAGTTAAAAACAGTTAAAATGAGCATGAATTAATCTCTAATTAATCGCAAAAAAATAAATAAAATGAATTAATGATTTCTGACTATATTATGCTTTCTTGTTGATATTTCAATTTTTTATTTTGGTTTGAGAAATTCTGAAGTATTTAATATAAAATAATCAAAAGAAGGAAAGAAATATATTAGTACATGCATGATTGTATATTAATGTAGAAGGACCTTTTTCCATGAATGCATCAATGCAACATGTATATTAAGAAAGTATAGAACAGTTGAGGTCTTTCATGAAAAATTTATAAGTCGAGGAGGTGAAATCGTACAAGTTAGAAACTTGAGGGATGTGTGATAATGTAGACCACACTAACCCATAAGTGATCATAATTAGAAAAGTATTAAATACAGGACATGTAGCCTTGAAAATTAATGAGACAGAGCAATAATAATGTGCCAGACGAGTCATAATTAAACGCAGAATCTATATAAATTTTTTATTAGTCATATTTAAGGCAGCAAGAATATAATAATAGAGGACTATTTGTGTTATTATTAAATACTTTATTAAAATGTGTGACATTTAATTACCATTCACACAGCCCTAAAAAATTCTATAAAATTGTTGTTGGAGTATATGACAAGGTTGTCCCCTTTCTTAGTATAATGTTATTAACTGTCTTGATATACTCCCGTTCAAATATTTGAATAAAGTTTAAATTTCAAATTTTGACTAACCTCTTTTTCTAAATATGAATGTATAATACTTGTTACATATTAAACCGCATGTATATAGTATTAAGGAATAAACAAAAATGAAGACAGCAAAAAGGAGGAAACAGAGAAGGTAGTGGACAAAATAAGCACTAAAAGTTCACAGATAGAGCTCAAAAAGGTAACCGGACAAATGATGGTAGCCCTTGATTAGATTAGTTGGCAGTAAAATTGTCAGAAGTCTATCTTCATATCTGTTTGTGTGCATTGTGCAATATTTTATGTACTTACTTTCAAATGCAATAGATTGAAATCTAGGAAAGAAAAGAACAACACTTGATTATATATTTTTTCCTTTTAGTTTTTGTTTTGAATTCTTGTCTCCCAAGATTTCAGATGTTTGTTTCTCAAAAAAAAAAAAAAAAAAAAAAGATTTCAATTGTTTTATTATATAAAATCAAAAGACCATTTGCATGCAATATTCATGTTTAATTATTAGATATAATGCGAATGGTTTTTATGATCTACATGCATAAAAATAACAAGCTGGTGTGATTGATTCGAAAATATATAAATTTAGAAAAAGGCTTCAAAGGGTTCCTACAGCTTCCAATGTAGTATGGTAGCCACATCTTTAACCTACCAAACAACATAGAAAATAAAATCAAACCTTAAATACAACCGATTTGATACACATATAATAAACTCAATAATTATTCATAATTAAAACCGTTAAAGATCTATATATATATCATTTGGGTTTCCTTTTTTTTAATTATATGAATAAAGTTGGTCGAGAGGAAGAAGAGAGATAACTCATCACAATCAAAGGCACATTACAAATTACATATGGAATTATAGGCGTATATAATGATGATGGATGTTCATGATGACGATGATGATGGATTGGTTCATACAGAGCTAGTTTCGGAGAGGCCAAATTCAAGTCCCCAAAGCTCAAAAGCACCCTTGACAAAGTCATAGTAGCCTCCCTTCAAAGCAAGTGTTCCCTTCACAAGTCCTTCTCTCACAAATGGATATGTCAATAGGTTTGCTAGTGAAACATTCACTGCCTCCTGCATTTATTAATTAATACATTGTATTAATAATCTCGTATAAATATATAGTTTGATTAGAACTTAATTGGATATATGAAATGAACATGTATATGTGTACCCTTTCACATCGGCCACATTGGTCTTCAAAGCATTTATCTCCAAGTTCAGATATAACCTTCGATTTGGCTGGTAGACAGATTTTGACCCAGTCCTCGATGAAATCACTGCAATTAACATTATTTATTGAGAACAATTAATCTCATTTAGTAAAAATAAAATAAAATTCGAAGTTGAAATTTAAATAAACTGGATGTAAAGGTAGTCTACGTACGTGGAGTTGTTTCCATCTAAGGCGAAAGACATAAGCCCCTTGATCCCACCACATGCACTGTGTCCTATCACCACAATGTTCTCCACCTACATTAAATCGATTTCAATAAAAATCAATTTACATTTATTCATCAAAATTACACTTGTTGGATTATCAATTTTACATATTCAAATTCATCCTATTTTCTACGGTTTTTAAAACTCTATCAAGGTGTTAAAGTATACATCACCCATAGATACAGTGTTTCTTTCGGCCCATATACTTCAGCCTTTATGGACCGGCCCATTATAAAGTAAAAGAATGGTTCACCTTAAGGTGCAACACAGCGTATTCAATGGCTGCTCCAACTCCACTGTATTTGACCTGCGAATATTTTACCCAAAAAGTCAACGATACGACTCGACAAAGACAAAAGTCAAGCACTTTTGTGTGGGACAGAAGGTTCTATTTAGAAGAGTACATATAGATAAACAGAACTAATAATAGTGTGTTAATAACCTTGTCAAAAGGAGGAACCATGTTGGCTATGTTACGGACCACGAAGGCATCTCCTGGCTGAAAGTTGAGAACGTGCGATGGACACACACGTGAGTCCGAACATGCAAACACCATGAACTGCACCACCCATTCACACACATATTACTAACTTTTCTTTTTTAACTAATTTTCATTGTTAAAATAGTAAAATATTATAACTTTCTATCTTTTTACCTTAGGACTTTGACCCTTGGCGAGCTCAGCGTGCAAAGCAGGGTTGGTTCTGCAAATTAAAATATTAATGTGTGAAGTTAAAATCAAGACTTATCTAATTTGAGATATAATTAATTAAGAAAATATATAAGAGAAAGAATTACTCGTATTTCTCCTTCTTGAAAGTGATGAAACCCTGCTTAATGGATTCGACGGGGTTGAAAGCTTTCTTGTCGGACGAAGTCCCTGTCTGAAGCTCCGCCGTGATCTGCTCCACCTTAGCCGCCGCAACCGTCTTTAGCTCTTCCTTCTCGCTGCCCATATATTTATACGTATTTTACGATTAATTAAACAAGACTATTACATGATATTAAAGACCCCTTCATTAATTTTTGTGTATAAGGAAGAAGATATTTACTTACATGAGAAGCTTCTTGAGGGCTTCAATTGCCTCTTCGTATGATTCACTTCCCATCTCTTCGCTCTGCAAGTTTGTTGACCAAATAAAATTATAAGAATTTTTTTTATAAATTGTTAGAGAAGTAATGAATTAGTAAAGACAGGAGCTTGTCGTGTGTGTTAAAGTTGAAACTACTATCTACCTATTCAAGAACTACACTAGACGATAAAGTCCAATTTTAAGGTATTTATTATAATTTTGTATTTGAGGAGAAAGATCGGTAACGTGGTTAAGAGCCAAATCGGTAGGTTGAATAAATAAATATAGATGGCGACTTCATCAACACTATCCTCCGCACGCTCTCATATGGTATATGCATACACACACGTCTCAGTTTTCATAAATCGTTTCGTTTAAGCTTGTAGTAAATTCGTTTCTTTTTATCACGTGGATCCTACGTACTTTCCAACTTCCAGTTTTAAAAATGTCGAATTTTAAGTAGAGATACGTACCATAACCCTTTTTAAATTTCGAGGACATTATTTTTATACAACATCATTACTTTAATATTGGATATAGAACGTGTTACTATAAAATGTCGAAGGAAATAATAATACGGATGATAGTAGTAAGGATAAAAAAAGAAATGTGAATACACGTGAGAGTTTCCAGCATTTTTGGAAGTTTCGTAAAAACGGTAAAATGCAGAATCTATATAACGAATTCGTCGAATAGTGTGACATTTTCCTATTCGAAACTGTTTAATTTTTCCATATTTGTGCAGTTTACTAATTAACTAATGAGAAAATAGCTTTATGTTTATTTAGTGAAACGTCCAAATGATGGATTAATTAGTTTCCTATCTACTAACAACAAAAATAACTATGAATGTAAGTAATAATGTAGGTTAACGAGAGAGAGAGATGCATGTAAAATGTATACCCAATAAGGGGTGATGATAGGAGCAGGAGCAGCAAAAACGGGCTCGTTACGGATAAGGGTTGGAACGGAACGGGAAGTGGAGGAGGAGGAAGAGGAAGATGGGAGGCAAGCGACGGTGGGTGAAGAACGAAGAGAGAGTTTTTGGAGAGAAGATTGAGAAGGAGAAAGGGAAGTAAGGAAGAAGCCGAAGAGAGGAGCGCTCGACATTTGCTGGTGGAGAGTAGTGGATCGAGTGAGTTTGTATTTATAGTAGTAATATAAGACTTAAGGAAGCTACTTAACGTGAGTATACTATGGAATTGGTGAAAGATTTGGAGCGTTTAAAAGAATGGTGTCTCATGGTTATCATGGTGAGAACGAGGATAAGGAAAGCGATAGGTGAGGTGAATAAGAAAGTTTCTTCTCTTTTGTGGATGAGGAATATTAGCTCAAGATTTCAAGTTTGTACGTGCTCTTGTTCTTACAAATTTCTTAATTTTTATTTCAATTTTAGAAAATAAAAGGTCTCTCAAAAGCGTAGAGGATAAGGTGCATATAAGCCTTATCACCAAAACAAGTATCGGCCTCTATCACTTACCCACTCAGGTACTCATCTTAAATAAGCACCACCCACTTTAGATCGTAGGCCATTGTTTTTGGTGCATATCAAAGAGCCATACTTCTCTAAGCCTTCTAGAGACTGCGAGGATCCACATCGATCATGGACTATTCTATACTATGAATAAACAGACTCGGTGAACCCTCGTAAAAGGAACTATAAAAAGAGAGAACAGAGCCATAAGCAACATCTATCTCAGATCTTCTATGACTATAAATCAATTATATAACCAAAATTGGGGAAAGAACAGAGTTTCTATTTCCCAACATATGTTAGAAACGAGAGAGAGAAGTTGAAGAAGAAAGACAAAGACGAGAACTGCACAAGGGTTGCTTTTGTGACTTATAGTATGTAAGATGGGGGCAATGGCGAAACTATGTCGACATTTTTCATGCAAACACACACACACACACACAACATAACGTCAACATTCTTTTCTTGTCATCGAGCGTGGCTTTTATTTATTCATTTGGAATAAAAAATGAAGATGAGCACTGAATTTCAGAAAGACATTACGAGTATACCTTGGCGAATGGATAGAGACAGAGGAGTTTGATGTAATATTAACTTATGTCAATAACAAAACTTCTACTTTGGGCATAGTCTTATTGGACAGACTGAGAATGCAATACACCGAGCTGCTTTTGCCAACCTGAACCTTTCGCTCTCTGTCAGCACTCTCTCGATCACTTTTATGATATTTGCATCCTGCAAAACATTGTAAGAGTTGTTTCAGATATATATCTTAAACCAATCAGGCAGATATGTTGTGGAACATTTATCCAAGTTTTTTCTATTGTATCAAGAAGAGACTACTGTATTCTAATAGTAACCTTTCTTGGTTGTTGAATAGTTGGCCTGACGTTAGCAACATCACCAACCACTATTATATTGTTAGTATTTCCTCGATCATCCCTTTCTGTTGGCGAACTTGTGGAATGCCGCCAATCACCGTTGATTATGTACTTGTAGTAGTATCTGCCACAATGATGAGATCACCATATTATATGACACAAATTCATTTTCACAAGTTTCCAACTATAACACCTTTGAGATCTCTTAAAACCCAACATCAACCAACATGCAGGACAATTATGGAACGTCTTTTCTGTTGAACATTGAGCATAAGCATAAATGGGAAAAATTCAAAGAAGCAAGACTTACTTTCCCTGTGAAAGCCTAACTTCTGTTTCAAAACGTGGACCGCCCTTGTGTGTTGCTTTTATCGGTTCTTTCCAATTTCCAGTGAAATCCCCAACCAACAATACATCCTCCCCCTGTCATAGAGCAAACCAAGGTGCAACTTTAAACCCAGAGGCCAGTTGAGTTCCTGAAAGAATTGCACCAAAATAATAAAAGCATGTGAAGCTATACTCACCTCATGTCCATTCCAAACAAAGGTTACAGAGTGTGTTGGAGGATCATCATGTTTGCCATCGTCCACCATTGCAATTAGATCCCATGTTGCCCAAGCAATTGCAGGTCTGTGCGAAAATAAATATAAGTTAAATGTTCTTTCCATCAAAACAGAAAAAGTTAATGATCAAGAGAGAGATGAGATGAATGAAAAACCTGTCGGGTTTGCAAGCGTGCAATCCTGTAACGAAACTATAAGCAGCATGAAGAGAGGTATCAGTCATCCAGTGTAGATAAGCAATCACACAAGCTGACGAGCGGTCAAAACCAGTGGTACAAGTTACAAACACACGATGGTTCTTTTTAAGTAAACGTAGTAAGAGCCCAACACAAAGAGGTAGCTTCTTCCTCAGATCAAAGGAATCTGCATCCCTGGCAACAAAATGTCAAAAGATTTATTATTCTTGTTCACACCTGATTAGAGCGCTAAGAAAAGAAAACATCTGAGGTTCCTCAAGGCGATATAAATTTGTATACCTTATAGGATAGTTGATCATTAAGATTTCAGACTTCTGGCATGCATCATTGATTTTTTGTGAATCAATTCCCCAGTTTCCAGCTTCAGTTCCACCTTGGAAATTCAGTATAGCAGTAATTCCCTGAAGCAGAAAAGCTTAACCAATCAAAACCAAATTTACAATGCTGTCATTTCAGACCATAGAAAACAATTTTTTCAGCTATAGGGACTATAAAGCACTCACTGCGTTCGACAAATTTTCTACATCATCTTCTGTTTGTATACATGAGCCAACATATATCTGTTCTGTAATCTGCAAATGGCCAACAACAGAAGAATGGTGTTGAAAGATTGAAGAGGAAGAACGAGGATATAAGCAAGGCTACTCAGTAAAAGAAAAACTAAATCTCAGACCTTACTGTAGCGCATTCCAAGAGCATGATTATAGTGCAGTTCCCCTTTCGATCGGTCAAGGGCTTTGATGTATTCCTCTAAAGGGAAATTCCCATAACCCCATTCCCCATCTCCGGGCACTTCTTCTGAAAAGACACAGACGAGTGGACTGATAGGTGGAGAAAGAATGTTCTTCTGTGTCCCTGATTGAAAGGAATTGCTCTGTCTGGTCAAAAGTTTCCATCCCTGGGAAGTAAAGAATTTAGAGGAAAATGCAGCATAGCCAGAGTTTCCACTGCCTTCAGATGCCCGCAGATTCGATGACAAAAGATCTTTGTTCCAAGTAACAAAGGCCACACGTCCTCTGTTATACAGCATATCAAGGTCGCTCAAGTGAAGTAGATACTGCACTGGATACGGGGAGAATGGTCTTTCAAGAACAAGGCTAAACGATCCAGTTCTTTCTACCAGCATCTTCCTGAATAAACCAAAAACTGGAAGAAATAAAAAAGAAAAATTCATAAACATAACAATATAGTCAGCATTCAACTCACATCACTGCACAAAAATACTAGATATCGAAACACTGATTTACAAAGTGCTTCCATGAAAACTCCAGCTATGACTGTTCGATATGAAAACCAAACAACTAAATAGGTACAAAATGACTTTTCCATATTAAAATGTCAAGCAAAGGATAAGTAAACCAACCAAGACATGGTAAATATCTAGCCATGTAACAGAGTGCTAGCGATAGTTACCATATATATATATATAGGCAAACGTTATGTTATGCTTGACTATTTTTCTGAATAAGTTGCAAGGAAAAGTGGAGCAAAGATCTCAAGTAACTCAGACCAAACTCTTAAGGACTAAGCAGATACTGATACTTTGCCTCTTAAGTCTTAACTAGTCACCAGCCATGTTTAGCTACAACCACAAACAAGCTTCGGATGATGATACTGATACTTTGCCTCTTAAGTCTTAAAACTAGTCACCAGTAATGATTAGTAAATAGCTTCAGAAAGCATATTACTTGATAATGTCTAAAAATTCTTACTCAGTATCACCAAAATCCTTGATTTCCACAAGACTACCACCCGAAGAATCACTAGCTTTCTTTAGTGTATCTCCTACCATAATGATCCTTGCCTTCTCCGCATTACTCTACAAAAAACCCGATTTCACTGTTCAAAACTATGGAATTGCTAGAAAAAATTTAGACCTAAACAAGGCTTGATAGCAAGAATTCAGTACCCCTTTTTTGATGGCGTGGACGAAGGTCTTGCCATCTGCTGATAATGCGAAGCGAATCCCGAGGGGTTTTTCGAGAGTGACCATATACTCGTTCAAATTCATCTTAAACGTAGATGATGAAGACGCAAAAACTCTAAGAACCAGTCTTCTTCTGTTGAATCTGATATTTCCCCTCGCAGCGAAGTGTGTGATTCCTCTCCCGTCGAATTCACGGCCATTCCCGCTCCGGAACGGCGATACCGACGCGGATCCGATCAAAACCGACGGAGATGATCGTTCGAGGGCTCCGAAACCGGAGATTTGATGAAGGAACGCCATTAATAATTGATCAGAGAGATTTTGGTGTAGAGATGTGTTATGGAACTTGGAGACCGAGAGCAGAAAACGAGGCGGCAGAGGAAGAAGATGGAAAGGGGGTGAGAAACAAGTGGTCCACGTGGCTTCACATGGGTCCCGCTTTCTCTCTTTCCTTTTATCAAAACATGACACGTGTAGTAACCTTTTAGTGAGTAAAAAGGAAAAAAACAGAAGCAAATAAAATATTTAATTCCCGAACATTTTTTGTTGTGTCTCACAATATAAAATTATTAAAATTTAAGTAAAAAAAAGAAAGAGAGTGTTTTTTGTTGAAATAGTGTAGTGTATTAAAATATAAAATTAAGAAAATTTGAGTAAAGAGAAAAGATAGTTGATATTTTTGGAGAGATTGTGTCTTGAGGAAGACATATAAATATAAAAGAATTGGAGTGTGTTTAAATATAAAATTAATAAAAATTGAGTAAAATGATGAAAGAAAAAGTATAAAATTGATTAAAAAAATAAATAATAAAATATAAAATTGAGTAAAAAAAAAAGTGTGTTTTTATTATTTTTATATTGAGAGATATAATGTCAATTGAGTCAACTTATTGAATTGGACTTTAATAACACTTGATAACACCAACAAAGTTACATGGAAATAGTTGCTATATTTATACAAAAATTAAAAGTGATTAATGACGTAATCTTCGCATCACGGCGAACACTCCGATCAAATCTTGCCGGTAAGGCAAATAAGACGTTCTTCGCTTATCTCCTTCTCCGATGATCGGCGGCTTATACGACGCCGTTTTATCTTTCCCTTTCACGGCCGGCGAGCTAGAACTCTTGCTTCCGTTGCTGTGACTCCTTCTCATAAAACCCTTGAAAGAGCAACCTTTCGATACGCACGATACGGCACCGTCGCTATGGCTTCTCGTCAGAAAATTCTTTAAACGGCGCCGTTTCGATATCCTCGTAGACAATTCCGAGGTTTCACAGATCTTCGAAGTCGCCGGCGAACAGAGTGGACTCCATAGGCAGTTGCTTGAGAAGTCCTCAAACTCTTCTAATTCCGGCCACGAAGGAGAAGGCGAAGTACTCTTCCATGCAGCGGAGGCTGCCACGTCATTGTCTTTCTTTTTGCTCACCAAAACGGCGTCGTTTGCGAACGTCGGGAAGTGGACGAAAGTCTCTTCGTGTAACGGCGACGTTTCGAACTCGAAGTCAAGGACTTCGTCCATGTCGGAATGTTGATTATTGTAGCTATGGATTTCGCGGGAAACTTTAACGGCGGCGGCGAACTCATCGGAAGCGTAGCAACTGAAGCTTGGACTATACGTCACCGTCGAGGAAAACGCATGCATTTTGTTGACTTTCTCCATTCCTCGTAATCGTGTCTCTGTAACTTGATGAGTCTCTATGCCAATGTGTGTGTATTTATATATATATATATATGTGCATATACGTGTGTCAATGTGTGTACATATATACATGTGAACGGTTTAAGTTTATTTGATCGTCGAGAACAGGCGAGAAACGTGGTCCTTTTTAAGGAAAAAGGGAATTTTATACGTCAATGCTGACGATAATAGGGAGCAACCTAATATTATACTATGACTGTTTAGCTAAAAAAAAAAAAAACCTAAGATTATATGATCCGAGTTTTATTAAGCAACAAAATCGTTTAGATGTATTATCCGATTTCAAGGAATCATTTCTTGATTCTTTATTTCTACTATTTAGTATTTACCAACAAAATCGTTTACCAGTTATAAAACTACGCAAATCGTGATTTGGTTGTTACCATCATTCCGTTTTTCCATATCCAATTCATATGCTAAAGTTTAACGATTAAGTTAATTTTTGTTTCTGGATGAATCTTCCATTTAGAATATAACAAGTTTCAAACTACAACAAATGATTAGTCAGAATAACTACTACTAGGAGTCCAATGATTATTATTCTTCGATATTAGAAAAACATAATTGAATCAACGTCTAGCGAAATTTAATGACTTTTTAAACCCGATTATAACAACTTTGCACTATACATATTCTTTTCTAGAACGTCGGCACTAAAATCCACTATATAATATGTCAAGGAGAATAATTTTTATTTGATAAATTAGTTGATAAAAACAAAAACATTGATGATTAAAATAATTGCACCGCATGATAATACATTTCCTAGCAACATTGAAGTCTATATTTTAGTTTAGAAAAACATTGAAGTATTGGCGTGTTCTGTAATATAAATAATACACTGCTGTTTCATTTATTAATTTGCTCGTATTGTTTTAAGGTGTGTTCAAAGATTGCTTCTTCTTTTTCTAATCATGCAAGAAATATTCCCAAAAGATTGTTCTCCATGATACATTTTTCAAGTACATGTGGAACAATGAGTTGACAGCAGCTTAAACCATAATCAATAATTTAAGTTTTCTATTCGTGTTTGAATATTATTGTTGTTTTTAAATGAATCAAATCATTCACCTTCCCAATCCCAACATTTATCTTTAGCCCACTGGACTATTAATTTGTTTGCAATATATGGGGATCCCAAAAATATAGTGCTATAATTGATTACTTAAGCCCAAATTTGCCCAAATCCAGGGTCGGCCTTCTCCCAACCTATATACCTAGTTCATAGCAGATTTTGTTAGTTAGGACAGGTTTATCAATGATATACTAAAAGTATCATAAGATTAAATATATTAATAAATGTTTCTTGAGACTACACAAAAATCTCATTGGATTGAGATTTATCAAGTCGATTTCATCTTTTTAATTCTGTTTTTAATTGTTTATTAATATTTTGGGCTTATGATACTAACCTAAAATCATTGATAAACATGGTCTTAGTAAGATCAACATATATTTACCTATTTGATGTAGTATTTTGGAGAACTAAACAACCGGAAGTAGAGATATTTGCATTCATGCTCCTTGTTATAGGTTTTTTTTTAACCCTTTATTTTATTAAAATTGATTTAAAACATATTATATCAACGAAGAAATTCAACAAATGCGATACAAAGAGAAACTAATGGTCATTTCCACACCAGAAATCAAGTGAAGACAATAATCGTTGACGACACATTAGCGATACCAAGATGATCTTGTTTCGTACCGAATGCAGACGATTATGTGTTCCCGAATCCACAATAGCAGCCGAACTTCCAATATCTATTACGATAATATGATAACAATTCTCTTAGTTTAGATTAATCTCCTTCCTTGATTGTCTTTGTCAGTTAGCCAGAATATAGACAATCAAATATATTGCCAGAATTAACCCTACTAGATACTAGCAAACTATAGATCTTCTACGAGGAAAAAAACTTCAACCAAAATCTTCACCCTTAAAAAATAAACACAGTGAAGGAATCACAAACTAAACCCAATAAAAAAATCACAAACTAGATCTCTAAAAAAACCAGACGGCGAATAACATCGCATTGTCTTCCAAACAAAAACTCTCATGGACATTCCTTAGATTTCATGTCAAACATACAAATTTTAATAGATTACACTCATATCTCTCTCACGAAGCCGGTAAAAGCAATCGGACCCCCTCCTTGTTATAGTTTATTGTCAGAGTTTATACATATTGATATCACAATACTATGATATTTTTTTCATTTACAAAATGTTTTTTCCTTTTAAATTGGATTGAAGTGGACTTAGTGTACACTACCAATTTTGTTGTCTGTGTGCGTGACTAATAATGGGAGTGCTTAGATAAGTTAGATTTGGCAGTGTTTGTGTTCAATGGTAAAAGTTTACCACATGCATAATTATAATTATTCGAATAAATCATTAAATTAAGTGATGGATTGTACTGAATTCAGACAGAAATCAATTATCGAACTTAACTAGGAGATGGTTTACAATTAGATATCATAACTGATTGAACTATATGAAGATCCAACTTAGTTAGCTTGGATAATTATTTTATAGCTTACTTTGATTCTAATTTTCTGTCAACTTGTTCTATGTTTTCAAATTAGTCAACCCAATTCATAAAGATTTATTCAAAAGAATATTCAGTTATGAAAGGTTCGTATATCAAGACACTATTTTAACAAAGATCGACTAGTTGCCTTATTATCCATCATCCATGCATGGTTTACTATATATTTTCAAATGCGGTCCACAACGCATACAGCTCATGTTGTTGACTTTTTTATTTTTGTAATTGAAAAAAGGTAACGTAGGAGACCGGATCGTAAACGTCCACGAAGATGATATGTTACTGCGGTGGCGACCTAGACGCATACGCAAACGCAGATCGCGACTGATCTTGTTACGTTGGATGATTAAGAAGGTTATAGATCTAATGTCAACGACTCGGTAATTGATTTCATGAAAGCTGAAAGTAGTAATTAAGGAACAAAAACAGTGACACGTGTTGGTTAAAGTATAGGGAAAGAAGGCCGTTGGGTGTGTGTGTGTTACTGAGTTTGACAGTTGGACGGTAAAAAAAAATTATTGTCTAGAGGAATATAAAGAGGGAGCATCTCAGTTGCTGACGTGGCGGTCTTGGAACCCAGCGCACGTGATTCTTCGCAGCAACGCACGTGCATGGCCTAAGGCAAAGTGCCTTTATAGAGGCAGCAAATTTAACAAAGAGAAAAATTAATCGACGACGCTAATTGTTAGGATTTTAAAAAGGGCACGAAAAAACTTAACCTACCCTTTAATTTAGTCTGCGTAAAGTTTTACGCAATAAGTAAAATCCATTATTAAATGTTTAGAAATCCAAATAACGCCATCGATTCATTGACATATACTCCGAAATGCTCGCAAAGTTCTATATTTTTCCCGGGAGACTAATTCAAAGAGGGATCGAAAGCAATGCTAAATATATAAGAAATTGATCCATGCTTCTAATTCGAAAATATTCTTAATTATACGAAGTTTTGGTGAATCATATGAATAAGTACTACTACTATAATAAGATTGTAAGTTGCTCTAAATTTTGTACTCTCACTACAAGAAAACAGACATTTAGCGTCAGCGGAATTCGACGCTAATTCGACGCTAACAGCCCTTAGTGTCGAATTAGCGTCGAAAATGATTTCGACGCTAAACCCTCGACGCTAATAATATTTCGACGCTAAATCGACGCTAATTGTGCGTCGAAACAAAATACGACGCTAATTCGACGCGAATAATTCGACGCTAAATCGATGCTAATTAGCGTCACAATGTGTCGATGCAACATATCGACGCTAATTCGACGCTTTTTAGCATCGATTTAGCGTCACAGTATTTCGATGCAATAAATCGACGCTAATTCGACGCTATTTAGCGTCGAAATTGTCGAAAGTGTCGACGCTAATTCGACGCTAAATAGCATCGATTTAGCGTCGATCATGATTTTATTTTTTAAAAAAAAATGAAATTTTTTTTAAAAATATATTAAAAATATTATAAAATATATAAAAAATTAAAAATATTACAAAACAAAATATGCGATACAAATGAAATAAAAATCCTAATCTACTCTTGTTGTTGGGTCCTTAGGTTGATGACATCCTCCCGGATCATCTCTTCGGATTCTTGCTCGAATTGCGTAGGACCGTCAGGTGGAGGAGGCGGTGGAGGAAATTGAAGCCCTTGCAAGGCAGTTGCTAATGTCGGATTATCCACTGCAATGATGTTGAAGAGACTAGTCATCGCCGAAAGGTTAGTCTCTAGCTGCGAAATCCTAGAATTAGCAGTTTTCAACTGCTTGGTCAATTGTGGCTGAGACGGACCCGCGGTGTAAGAATATCGAGCCGACGAACAAGCTGCTGGGACATCTCTGATGGATCCAACACCCATCGTTCGTCCTCTCTTCTTCGGTGCAACCTATAAAATAAAAATGTTATACAATAAAATTGTAATAAAAAATAATTTTAATTAAATATATTAAGAAAATCTAAAAAATTACCTCTTCGTAAAGTCGATCCAAATCTTGGACACCCATCGTAGACTGCACAGATTCGTCTAGCTCTGCCAGTCGTGCGTTGTACTCGTGGAACGTTCGTTCCGCTTGAGCGGTAACAAACGTCCCATCCTTCCTCCGATGAGTTTTCTCCATCACTTTAACCATCGGAGGAAGATCACCGCCATCAGCCTGTTAAACAAAAATAAACGTAAATAAAACTTAAATATAAATTATAAAAATATTTAAAATACAAAAAAATCAAATAAATTACCATATCCAGTCGTACTGTGGCGTACGATGTTTGACCCGCACAATGCTTTGAAGGTCCATCTCCTTCGGCCACAGGCGTGAGACGGGCTACAGAACACTTCCCCGATTTAATCACCGAATGGGGATCCTCCCAGAACTGCACTAAACCCGACCAAACATCGGGATCCATCCCTAGCGGCTTCGCCTCATCGCCTTTCGCGCGCCACGCCTTCTTCAAGTTACCGACGTAACCGTTGAGACGCTTAAGCGCCTTACGCTCGAACTCTGCTCGCACTTCGAACGTACGAGCTTCTTCCCAATGCCACCCTTGCTACAAAAATACGAATAATATTATGAATATATTTAAAATAAAATTTTGTAATAATTAAAAATAAATATTAAAAAAGAATTACCGCCCATGATTCGAACCAAATATCCCGTACATGCTGCGGCGTCCTGCTCCAATTAGCATGGGGCATAGTGAAATAGGCCGCGATGGCCTTAGTGACCGAACGCGATACCTTGTTATCGCTAAACCTGTTAAACAAGAATTTACAATGATCTAATTATAATTTGTAATTAAAATTAAATAACCAATATTAGTAATATTGTAAAAGATATAACCATACCATAATGTACCAGGAGGCCTCATCGGATGGAGAGTCCTAACCCGTGTCTCTCGTCCAGGTTGGCGGAGAAGCTCGGTAATCCGCATCAAGAGAGGCACGTTTGCCGGTGGCGGCTCTTGGTGGTCATCAGAAGGGTCTGCTGCGTCTTCTTCTGTCTGTGTCTCTGGCTCTGGCTGAGGCGGTGGCGGTGGCGGTGGCGGAGCTCGTGGTGCAACACGTGGTGCAACTCGTGATGGACCTCGTGGTGGAGGTCGTGGACGATATGTCGCAGCTTGCGAACCCGACACTGATCCTGATCCTGATCCTGATCCGCGACGACCATCATATCCAGGAATCGTAGCATCCTCGCCAAATAACTGTCCGTAGGAAGGTGGTCGATCCGCCTATAAAAAAAAAATTAATATATAAAAATAGAAAACATATAAATTCATAAATAAATATTAAATTTATAAAAATAATTCCTAAAATGCTAAAAAAATTTAAATTTTGTATATAAATATGAACATAATTTGTAAACTTGTTTTGTTATTTTAACTTCAAAAATTTATTTTTATAAATTCATCATTATAAAAACTAGACCAAAATTATTAATTTCCCATCCAAACCAAAATAACTTATTTATTTTAAATCCATAATTATAGACTAATTCAATTCATACATTAATTTCTTAAAATACTTATTAATAAATTTGTTTATTATGTAAAAATTCTTTAATTTTTTTATTATACTATTTTACATAAAAGAATCATCAATTACTAAATTCGTTTTTATGAGGTCAATAAATTTTTAAATTTATATATAACTTATATATCATTACACACATAAATCCATTCTATCAAATCTAAATTCAATTCCATTTTCTAAAATACTTTTCCTAAAAATTTACCTACTAAATCCATTCCATTTCCTATTACTCAAGAAAATTCTATTTCCTATTAATCAACAAAATGATTTTTTTTATACACAAAGCCAAAAAAAACAATTGCATAATTAAAGATTGCAAAAAAAAATTTTGTACCATAATTAAACCGATCGATCTCGTCGGCCACGATCTCGTCGGCGGCGAGAGAGAGAAGAGGCGGAGGGAGAGGAGAGGCCCGCGGCGGAGAGAGAGAAGAGGCGGAGGGAGAGGAGAGGGCCGCGGCGGAGAGAGAGAAGAGGCCCACGGCGGAGAGAGAGAGGAGGTGGCCGAGAGAGAGAGGAGGTGGCGGAGAGAGAGCCTCGGCACGGCGGCGGTGTCGCGGGGGAAGAGATTGGAGGAAGAAGGAGGAGAATTTCGGTTTCGGCGGCGGTTTTAGTTGCAGAGACTTATGGCTCGAGTGGGGAGAAGAAGACAACTCGTCGGCGGTTTTAATAGAACTAATCGACGCTAAACCGACGCAAATTTGCGTCGATTTTGCGTCGGTTAAGGTGATCGACGCAAAATCGACGCAAATTTGCGTCGGTTTAGCGTCGAACCAATTTTATTTACCGCCAAGAATTTAGCCCAAACAAATGTAAAGAATTTCGGTTTGCCGCCATCGGTTAAACCAAAATTTAGCGTCGTTTTTGCATCGGATAATAAAAAAACCATAATTTAGCGTCGTTTTTGCATCGGATAATAAAAAATCGACACATTTTTCATTCTATACCCTAAACCCAAAAAACACAGAATTTTTAGATTTAGCGTCGAATTAGCGGGGAATCAGATGATATCTATCTAGTTCCGAAATATTTTATGATAGTATATGTAAACCAATATAGTTTATAGAATGTAAGACGTATATGCTTTTGTTTAAAAGTATAATTATATGAACTTAGTTGTTTGCAATTAAATTATTCAGTTTATCTAATATATATACTTCACTCGTAATTGTTGACTTTTAAATGTTTTATTCTATACCCTAAACCCAAAAAACACAGAATTTGTTTAGTTTTAGCGTCGAATTAGCGTCGAATCAGATGAATTCGACGCTAAATCGATGCTATTTAGCGTCAAGTTAGCGTCGAATTCATCTGATTCGATGCTAATTTGACGCTAAATCTAAACATTTTATTTTTTTGGGTTTAGGGTATAGAATGGATAAGGTGTCGAATTTTTTATTAGCCGATGCAAAAACGACGCTAAATAGCATCGATTTAGCGTCGAATTCATCTCAGTCGACGCTAATTCGACGCAATTTAGGTTAATTTTTTTTTAAAAAAAACTTAAATTAATAGAAAATATAGTATAATAACAAATTAATGTTATCCGAAACAAATGAAATAAAAACAAAAATCCAAATAAAACACATGTATATCCTTCACTCCGAATCGTCATTTGAGTCATCGTCATTCTCATCGGTATTATCGTCACTCTCGTTTGCGAACTCGTCTTCCGGGTTTTCTGCATCGGTAGCCTCCGAAAGAATTTCAGCTTCTCGATTTTGCGGATCTATAAGAATGATGTTGTCTATATCTTGTTCTGGAGTTGTTATATCCACGGCAGCTTCATATTGCATAGGAGCGTCTTCGGATTCAACTATCATTCCTCTGGGAGCTATTTTAAGCACAGATAACCATGAAATCCCTGTTTTTCTAACACGTGGATATGGTATGAAACAAACTTGATCCGCTTGTGATGCAAGGACAAATGGATCATACTTTGCATAAGAACGAGATCCGTTAACATCGATGACACCAAACTTTCCTACTCGAATCCCTCGCCCGACAACTGGATCAAACCACTCGCATTTCAAAAGGGTGCACTTTAAGTTAACCAAACCAGGGAATTGCACTTGAATAATGTCTTGTATAATGCCATAAAAATCCGTATCCCCCGCTCGAACCACCACACCATAGTTCGCAGTTGTTCTGTTTTTTCCACGTTGGAACGTATGAAACACATAACCTCGTGTAAAATACATTGGAGATGACGTAACTTTTCCCAATGGACCTTGGATTAACTCTCTAAACCATACAGGGTACGACGTGTCTCCATAATCAACCTGGCAAATACAGAATACATATTGTAAATATATAATAAACACAAATTGTATATATAGGTTTTAATGGAATTAAAGTAGATATATATAATTTTGTTTTTAACTTACTTGAGTTTTCAACCATTTAGCAAAGTGGAGATCTTTACGTTTTTCAATCTCATCGGCGGATGCATTTGGGAAAGCCTCGGCAACTTGGCGAATGAATTCACTACAAGAAAATATAGTTATAATAAATGTTTTCAAAGCATATATATATAAGTACGAATATAACCCTTTTAACATCAGTCCGTAGTTGGTAATTATTATATGTACCTCAAAAATGGGGTAACTTCATCGCATTGTAAGAGAATATATGTGTGTGCACAATTGTAGTCTTCGTATGAGAACCAATCTTCTTCTCTTGTGATTCCGGCATGCCTACCAACTGCACAAAATATATCTGGGACATCTGAAACCGGATACGATTGCGCGATGCCACCATCGTCGTACCTACGTGGAGCTCTTTTTCGTGTCCGGACAGTGGGAGAGAAGTAATATGAGCTGAAATGAGAGGTTTCTTCGGTTAAACTTCCCGCAACAATTGATCCCTCAACCCTAGCCAGGTTTTTTGCCTTTCCTTTTAAATGTTTCATGAATCTCTCGAAAGGATACATCCAACGAAATTGAACGGGCCCTCCTAAATCGGCTTCGTGAGGAAGATGGACAGGAAGATGCTCCATAACATCAAAGAAAGATGGAGGAAATATCTTCTCTAAGTTGCACAACAGTATTGGGATGTTATGTTTTAGTTGTTGAATTCCATCCTCAGTCAGAGTTCGCACACACAGATCTCGAAAAAATGCTCCAACACCTAAAACCGAAGTTCAATATCATCAAAAAAATAAATATACTTTTTCAATTCACACATCATGTGTTTAGATATTTATATATCATCATAAAAATTATACCTGCAAGTGATTCATGCACGTTCGTTGGCAAAAGCTCTGCAAAAGCGAAAGGCAATAATCTCTGCATAAACACATGACAATCATGACTCTTCATGCCAGAAAATTTTTTCCCTTGCTCTACCGACTTAGAGAGTTTTGACACGTATCCATCTGGAAACTTTACGTCGGTGGAAACCCAGTTGAAGAATGTTGATTTGCCTTCGTTTGATAATCTAAAGATAGGGACTGGAGCTCTACCATCTCCCGTGAGATGTAACTCAAATCTAGAGCATATAAGAGGCAAATCCAATCTAGACTTCACGTTGTCTTTAGACCTGCCTGAAACGTTTAAGATGGTATGCATGATGTTATCAAAAAAGTTTTTCTCAATGTGCATGACATCAAGATTGTGGCGCAATAGATGATCCTTCCAGTACGGTAGATCCCAGAAAATGCTCTTCTTATGCCAATTATGTTCGACAAGGTATCCATCTGGGAGATTGGTCGGGATGTTAAGCCAGTTACCTCCACGTTTTGCTGTGTCCTGAGCTCCCCAATAATCAAGTTGACCTTCAATTTGCTCTCCTGAAAGATATGGAGGTGGGGGGATACGTACACGTTTGCCCTTTGTGAATAGTCTTCTATTTCCCCGGTACGGATGGTTCATAGGGAGAAACCTCCGGTGACAATCAAACCAACAAGATTTTCTACCATTTTTAAGTTGGAATGCATCTGTTTCATTTTGGCAATACGGACATGATAACCTACCATGTGTTGTCCAACCAGATAACATTCCGTACGCTGGAAAATCGCTTATCGTCCACATAAGCACAGCTCGCATGGTAAAATTCTTTTTCCTGGAGTAATCAAATGTACGAACCCCATGAGACCACAACAAATTCAACTCGTCAATCAGCGGCTGTAAAAACACATCAATTGATCTTCTTGGATGCTTCGGACCAGGGACTAAAATACTCAAAAATAAAAATTCCCTCTGCATGCACATATCAGGCGGAAGGTTATAAGGAGTCAATATAACCGGCCACAAAGAATATTGCCTGCCAGACATACCGAACGGACTAAAACCATCTGTACATAGGCCAAGATAAACATTGCGCTTCTCTTTAGCAAAATTAGAGTGTACCGAGTTGAAGTGTTTCCAAGCTTTTGCATCAGAAGGATGATGAACTTCTCCTTCAGTAGTTGAATGTTCTGCATGCCACCTCATTGATGCAGCTGTTCGTTCCGAATGGTATAGCCTTTGTAGCCTATCTGTTATGGGCAGGTACCACATTTTCTGGAACGACACTTTACTTCTACCAGCTCCTTGGGGCTTAAATCTTGGTTTGTGGCAAAATCGACATTCCTGCAGATTTTCATCATCTTTCCAAAATATCATGCAATTGTCAATGCAAACATCTATCGTCTGCGAAGGCAATCCTAAACTAGATACTAGTTTTTGTATGTCGTAGTATGACTCAGCAGCTTGATTACCCTCTGGCAAATATTCTTTTAGAAGAGCTGCCCAATCATCCATGCAACTCTGAGATTGATTATGATCAGACTTTATTGTCATCATCCTAGATGCCAATGATAATTTAGACAGACCTTCCCTACAACCTTCATAGATTGGTTGGTTTGCAGAATCAAGCATATCATAGAATTTTTTGGCATCTACATTAGGTTCCTCAGCAACATCAGGAGTAGACATAACTCCAGGAAATGCATCGGTTACCATTTCTTCGAACCTATTATGTTCTAACCCGACATCATGATCATTTTCTATAACAAATTGATGCTGATCAAATTGCTCATTCGAATAACCCTGATCCATAGGTTGGTAACTAGTACTACCCGAAGTTTCATCTTCATATCCCTCTCCATGATAAAACCAAACATAATATTCAGGTGTAAACCCTCTATTAAATAAATGCGTACCAACTGTATCAATTGTCTGCGTCCTCGAATTTTTGCACTTCCGACACGGGCACACCATCACTCCGGTTCGTTGAATTGTAGGCACACTACTCGCTTGAGCCATGAAAATTTGAAGGCCATTGAGGAACTCTTCTGAAAGCCCTCCATTTGCATCTTTACGTTGATACATCCAGCGTCGGAGTTCGTATATATCCCCCATTTTTTTCTAAATTTTGAAGAAAAAAAAAATTGTTTTTCAAATTTTTTTTTTTCAAAACTTTGTAAA
Organism: Arabis hirsuta; assembly: GCA_964056655.1. Taxonomy (NCBI): domain Eukaryota; kingdom Viridiplantae; phylum Streptophyta; class Magnoliopsida; order Brassicales; family Brassicaceae; genus Arabis; species Arabis hirsuta. The sequence goes on from OZ053306.1 coordinate 32,857,366, forward strand.
ATTTTTTTTTTTTTTCGAATTTTTTTTTTTTAAAAACTGGTGGACTGATTCAAGCGGTGGGGGGGGGGGTTCAGTATATATAGGAGAATTTAGCAGCGATTTAGCAACGAATTTGCATCAAATATTTAGCATCGATTTAGCGTCAAATACCTTAGTGTCGATTTTGCATCGAATTGGCGTCGATTTTGTACCCAGGTAGGTAAACTCGTTTTTAATGAGTCTCCTACCTAACAATTTGAGGCAAATTCGACGCTATATTCGACGCTACGTAATCGACGCTAAATCGATGCAACATTAGCATCGAATTAGCGTCGAATATAGAAATTTCGACGCTAATTCGATGCTATGTAGCGTCGATTTAGCGTCGAATTAATTCGACGCTAATTAGCGTCGAATTCGCGTCGAATCTGTATATTGACACAATGTCGACGCAATTTCGACGCTATATTAGCGTCGAAAACATTTCGACGCTAAATTTCGACGCTAATTTGCAGTTTTCCTGTAGTGTCTTCGTTCGTTTCTCAAGAAATATAAAAACTAAAAGGTACATAATTTGAATTTCATAGGAATGCACATGAGGGGACGAGTTCCCATAAATTGATTCTCTCTGTCTCCGGGACTCATCAAACATAAAGTTCCGATATTTCTTGTTAATACGTATCCAGTTACATTAAACCGAACCGGCTACAACTACATTCTAAACCGGAGCAGTCCATATTTTTCATATGAAACTATGTAATTAACGAAACTTCAATTTTTTATAAAATTATATTAGCTTGTTAAGTAGAGAAAAATAAGTACAGTACCATTTTTCACAATAATATAAATTATATACATGTATGTATACGCTATATAGGTTCATATGAATATAGATGCTTTGAAGGACTAGCATTTGTAATTGTAGCCGCTAAAATGGATTAAAATATTCATGCAAGACCTTCACACATATGAGTGTGTATAATAATGAGAGAGAAATAGAGAGAGATGATTTTCAAAAATAAACATAGAAAAAGAGAAGCTCTAATCGAAGATACTATAATATAATGTGCGTTTATAGATCCGATCACATCTTTCTTCCTCTTCTTCCTTTGCTTCTTCTCAACCTCATTAGAACAAAAATTAAAAACAGAGAGATGGGTTTTCGTTGATGTTGATGTCTTCATACCTTCAAAACGGATCTGTGGCCTTTGAGTAGATTACTTAGTAGAAAAGAAGCAAAGGTATGTAACCATTTGACTATTCTCCATTTTTGTTCACATTACTCACCTTCTATCTTTTTTTGGGTCCAAACTTATCTTCTATATTGCTTCTATAGTACTTTGTTTTTCATTTCGGAATGCTCTCTTTTTCTTTTTCTTTTTCTTTTTTGATCGAAAGGAATGCTCTCTTAGTTAATTTATTTTTTCTTGATTTAAAACATATATATATACTCTGTAATCTCTTATAAGAATTTATTTTTGTAATAACAAAAAAGCAGTATTTTTTCTTTTATCAAGACTTGAATAAACCATCTTAGCAGTTTTCTATTTAAAATTATCTGTTTTGATTGTCATTTCAATGTATTAAAAAGTAAAATAAAGTTGTTTAGATATAAATTAACAGTAACAAAAACTGTAAAATTTGATAATTTTAGAATGCTAGTTGTGATCATAGATAAAAACAATACAGTTCTATTTACATACTGAGTAAATCCGTTTACTTAAGCCCTACATATACAAACTGTATTCGGTTTGTACACATATATGATTATTATGATATAGATACTACACACATTAGTCTTTGAGTTTTTGACTCGGCTTTAATTGTGTACTTTTTAGTTTTTACCTTATACAGGTGAAAAGGGACAGCCGTACTCATAACTTTTGCTTTTTTCGTAACATAAAGTATTGGAAGGTAAATGGGTTACTTTGTAGTTTTGAAAAACACTTTAAATAAAAAAGCAAATTATTCCTGATATTCGTTTAAATCATTACAATTCCAAGTAAAGATGGTCGTTTAAAAATCATAGGGAGTTGCTACGAGATTAGTATTAGTGTTAGAGTCTACAGACCCAAGCTTGTTAACAATATTATTAGATTTTAACCCATGCCAAGCGTGAGATTAAATATTTAAATATATTTTTTAATCGATTTTAGTATTTAGATTTGTATTCTAATATTTTTAAACGTACAAAATGATATGTATTATGCATAAATGTAATAAAATTAAATTTTTACTAAACATATTTAAATAGCATATGTTTTGATCAATTTTGCATAAAAATATTAAAACTAATTCAAATGTTATTTATTTCAATTTATTTGAAGTATCAAATTAAGTTTTATTATTTGTGTAAAATTGTAAATTATGCGATAAGTCAAATAAATTTTAGATTTATATAAATTTGTCGGACGTAACAAACAAAAAAATATATGTTTTTAATAATAAAATGTAAAAATATTTATAAGTGTAGTTATTATCTACAAATAAATAATATTGTTAGAAATATAATGATAAAAAGCTTTTTAATATATTAATTTAAAAAAAAAAGATGATATAGTAAGTCTAAATATTACATTTAGTTAAAGTTAATTCTGTAAAATGTATATAAATAGGTTTATGTTATAAAATTAATAAAAACATATAGAGATTTTCACCATGACATATAATTTTAACTAAAACGTTTTCATTAGTTAATTTAAATTACATATTCCTTAAAACTCTCACTAAATAATACACATGATTTTTTCACTAATTGTTTATTCAATTAATATATAGAGGATTAGTGGTATTTTAAAAAAAATTTCAAAATGATGACATTTTTGAAAAGTGACATTCTAAAAGATTTTCTACATTCTATCTAAGTATAATGCAAATTAAATTTGGTAAGATAATATATTTATTTATATTGGAGATATATCTTTGTTATTTTTAATTTCTCCCGTATATTAAAAAAATCATGAATTTTTTTTGAATATTCTAACGCATATAAAAAAAATCTAATAGTCATTGAAAAAAAGATATCTTCACATATACTTTATATTCTTCAAATAAAATTTTCCATATTAATTATCACATATTTCTTATTTTCATATTTGTATAATAGTTATATATTGTATATATGATATAAATTTAGTCTAATTATTTACACAATAACGTCATTAAGAAGTTTTAATAGTTTTCATTAAAAATTCATTAAAATTTTTTTTGGATGATATTTAAGATTTTTACCTATTGTTTCCTCTATTAATATATAGAAATACTGTATTATACTTTACCCCCAAAATTTTAACAATATTTATTTCGTATTTACTTGTAGTTTTGTAATGGGCCACGTAATTGGGCCATGCTTAGACCCGGCAACCCATGTGAGATATGATCTCCCGCACTATCATCCACGTTATCCCACTGATATATATATTTTTTTTTAGAAACTTATCCCACTGGCACTGATATTTAACCCTTTTTAATAATAAAACCGTATTTTTAATTTATTGCAAGCGTAGGGATTTTAATTTTGAAATCAATAGGGCCAATAAAAATAAAATAAAGCTACCGTACCATAAGATTCTTACCATAAATAGCCAAAGAAAGAAAAATTTATTACTCTACCGAGATTAAATAAAAACCTTTCTTTATTCGTTCAAAAACAAAAATATTTTCCCTACAAAACAAAAAAGCTTCAGATCCATCCCCCACGCGCTCACTCAACTCCTTCCATTCAACACCTAACCAGACCAGTCAATAACCGGATCAAACCAATCTCATTTACAACACAAAAACCGGTAAATGAAACACGCGCCAAAGTGAGAGCGTCAGTGAGTTTTGAATACACCTGAAACTGTCTGGTCAATAAGTTAAAAATGCATGGGAAAGATCTTTGTTGCTGTTTCCTATATCTCTCTCTCTCCCTCTTTTTACTATTTTCTCTTTACGTATCAAAAACATTTACATACATCCAATATGGACAAAAATCTGTATATACGACGAATTCATATAGCTGTATCATGAATGTAATGTAACGTCTGTATATATAGTTATCAGCTTGTAATATTTTTCTTTTTTACTTTTTTTTGTAGGATTATATGACATTTTAACAAATGGAAGAGGAAAACCAAAAGCCGCATCGAGTTTCACGTAAAGACCAGAGTGGGTCCCATGTAACCGATGATAAAGCGTCGCCGGGAGGTAAATGCGCCGGGAAAAGGTGCCGGTCGTCGTGGGCGGCGGCGGCGATCGCCGACTGTGTGGCGCTCTGCTGTTGCCCTTGTGCCGTCGTGAACCTCCTCACGCTTGCCTTGGTTAAGGTTCCGTGGATGATAGGTCGGAAATGTATCGGCCGTGGTGGTCGGAACAAGAAGCGGAGGAAAAAAATTAACCGCGATGATAGGTTTCATCACCACCATCACCGGAGGTCGTCGGAGACGGTGAAGAGTGGTGGATGTTGCGGCGGAGGAGATGGAGAGATTGATGATTTCCGGTTTGTGGTGGAGAGAGACGGGAGCTTGACGAAGGAAGAGGAAGAGGAGGAAACGGCGTCGTTTAAAGGAGAAGATGAGACGAGAATCAGTGCGAGAGTTGAAGCTGAGAGAGTTTGGTTGGAATTGTATCAGATTGGTCACCTTGGCTTTGGTAGAGTCTCTTTCACTGGAATTCATCACTGAATAAATAAATAATACTTTAATTATTTAATCAGGCATATATTTCCCATTACAAAAAAAAAAAATGTTTTGTGAAATTCTTTGGTGTAGCAAATAAAATTCCACAATTGTAATCGTTAACTAACATTTGATAAAAAAAGAAAGAAAAAGTTTACTAACAAAAAGGGAAATATTGTAAAAAATAGATGTGGGCTATTCGTTGGGCCCATATTGTAGGGCTTGCACATGATTAGACAGAAAGGGTAGTTTGGGAAAGTTACGTACAGAAGACTGCGCATTTTAGCAGGATTATATATATATCATGCGCGCACAGCTGACAAAGTCCTTGTCCAAACTCCGTCTTGTTCGTCTGAGAAGTTAAACAGATTTGGAGAATTGAAGGAGAAGGAGACGAATTTGGGTGAAAAATGGGGAGCGAGCCGACTCGAGTGTGAACAATTCGACGGTAAAGGGTTACCCTCACCCTTCGATTTGGTTGAGCTTAGGGTTTTTTGTGGAAAGAAAAAAAAAAAGATTTGTCATTTGTCTGGGTTAAAATTCAATTTCACAACCTAAAACGTGATATTGGGCTGATTTTAATTGTTTAATCCGAATAAACCCAACTAAAAACCAAAAACATATATGACATGTCATCTTAGAGATATCTCTAATTGGGTGATTTTTTTTCTGATTATTTGTGCCTACATCGCATGCTTTAGAGCTCACAAAATCTTCTCCTAAAGGAGATATACATATATGTGGGCTAATCATTGGGCCATATTGTAGGGCCCAATAAAACATGCGCCTTTTAGCTGGCTTATATATATCGTGCGCGCACAATTATTTTCTCAGTCTGAAAAAGTCCTTACTCTAAACTCCGTCTTCTTCGTCTGAGAACTCAGAGAGAATTCGAGAATTGAAGTAGAAAATGGGGAGCGATCCGACTCGAGTGATGGTGGCTGTGAACGATTCGACGATAAAGGGTTACCCTCACCCTTCGATTAGTAGCAAAAGAGCATTCGAATGGACTCTGGAGAAGATCGTCCGATCAAACACTTCCGATTTCAAGATTCTATTGATCCATGTCCAAGTGGTCGACGAAGACGGTTCTTCTCGTGGGCCCTTTTTCGCATTTCTTAATTTATCATTGAATGTGTGCGAAATTGAAGATCGTAGATTTGAATGATGAGCTCGTATAGATCGGTTTGAGGGTTCGTAGAGGTCTCTGTGCGACAAGATTTCGTTAGGCTTTGTGTTGGAATTGCAATTAAGATCCCGATTGTTTGAGAAAATTGCTTTGTATGCTTTTTGATTGTTGAGAGATATTTTGCAAAAGAGGAGACTTGTATTGTTCTGTTTCTCGACTTGAGTGAGAAAAATGTGATTTTGCTAAGTTTTTGTGTGTATTGTTTTGTTTGTGAATTGAAAAATCAGGTTTTGATGAAGTAGATAGTGTATATGCTTCTCCTGAGGATTTCCGAGAGTTGAGAGAGTCTAACAAGGCAAAAGGTCTTCACCTTCTCGAGTTTTTCGTTAAAAAATGTCATGAGATTGGGGTAAAACACTCTCTTTTAAGCCTCATGGAGCTATTATATCCTTCTATGTCCCTTCCCTTGTCCTCTTGTTCAGTATCTTATGATGTTTATAATAAATGCTAGTTGTGTAAAACTTGTTGTAGGTTGGTTGCGAGGCCTGGATTAAGAAAGGTGATCCCAAGGATGTGATATGCCAAGAAGTGATTCGCGTCCGACCTGATTTCCTGGTTTTGGGAAGTCGTGGTCTTGGCCGGTTCCAAAAGTAAGTTATATTCTCACTCTCCTCATGACCATATTGCTTTATACCCGTATATATATATCAACTAGTTATTAGGCTGAATGATGCTTCAGTTCCCATGATCAAACTTAAGGCTGAAATCATAGAGTTACTAGTGTTGTTGTTTGTGTAGAGAGAAAGAGTTACCTCTTTGTTTTAATAATGTCAGAGTCTTATGAGTTTTGTTCCTCTTTACGCTCTTGCATCGCAGGGTCTTTGTCGGGACTGTGAGTGCATTCTGTGTGAAACATGCTGAGTGTCCAGTCATCACGATCAAACGCAATGCCGATGAAACTCCCAGTGATCCTGCTGATGACTAAAGTACAACAATGTTCCTTCCAATAATGGTAAACACTTCTTTGATCTTCAGTTTGCTTTTGTGCTTTTGTGTGTACAAAAAACTCTATATATTTTGTACCTATAAACTATAAGTGTGCAGTCCTTTCATTTCTTGTGATGTCTGTTAAAACATTTTAACCTGTTTGTAATCTTCAGTTTATAACCCTGTCCTTTGAGACTAGAGATAAGCCATACATAATATATATTTGGTTCGTGTCAATTTTGATACAGTTTCCAAAAAAATGATAAAATCTACACACAAAAGCAAACCTCGGAATTGAAACAAAAAGAGTAATATTTTGAAGATGTCATGATTACATTACAAGTACTACCATACTATGTAAATGAAGCAAACATTTCAGCAAGAGAAATTTTAACCAAGGAACATACCATCCAAAAAATCAACACGAGCGTTTGTGTAATCATTATATTTCCCCACTACTATATGAGATTATTTAAATTACTTGATGGTGATCGCCATTAAGCAAGTGGACGGGCCAGAGATCTTCAACGTTCCAGTAATTGTCGTTGGATTGTTCCATCACGTGAAATGACGTCGTAGTCGTCGCCGGAGAGAAGCTCTCAGACATGTCGAAGGGTTTGCTTGAGCTGCCTTGATCAGCCGTAGTCATCTCCGAGGTCTGTGAATTTGCGGAACAATGATGAATCTTCATATTTTCCGACGACGACACTTTCATGTGTCTCTGAATCTTAGTCCTCCAGAAATTCTTTATCTCGTTGTCCGTTCTTCCTGGAAGATGCTTCGCAATCTTCGACCACCTAATACACGTAATAAGTAGTATTGTTTAACTAACACCATAAGTAAGTTTTTTCTTATTAAATTTACGTACGTACGCATGTAGTCATGATGTAATTTAGACCCTATTTAGCAAAAAAAAAAGTAATTTAGACCTGTTCCCAAGCTTAGCATGAAGTTGAATGATCAAAAGCTGTTCTTCTGAGGTTATGTTTCCTCGCCGCACATCTGGTCGGAGATAGTTCAGCCACCGGAGCCGACAACTTTTTCCGGTACGCTTCAGACCTTTTATAAGAAAACAAAAATTATGTAAATATATTATCGTCACAAACATATAACCAATAAAACATGTGATTGTATTATCACTGTTATTCACAACTATCTCAAAGTATATTTGTACAAATATTAAAAATGAAACATATAGTGTAAGAAGGATTAATTAAGACAGTTTAAAAAGCTAAAAAAAAAGAGGATTAATTAAGACATTAATTCATATACCAGAGGCTTTAGCGACGGAGTTCCAAAGACCTTCACCGTGATTAAGGATGTAATTAAAGAGGATCAAATCTTCTTCCATAGTCCAAGGCCCTTTCCTCACTGTTACTTCTTCTTCTTTTTGTGTTGTTACTCTCTCTTTTCCTCTTCCTATCTTCTTCGTCGTCTCCATTTTCTTCTTCCTTCTTTCTTTCTTTGTGTATGTGTATATTTTTGTCTATGCAAGAGAGAGAGAGAGAGACAGAGAGAAGAAAGAGAGATACTCAAGGCGGGAAGATGATCAACAACTGTTTCCTTTTATAGCGACTATGGATTCAATTGCTAATACAAAGCCAGAGTTTTAAGTTGTATGTCGGTAACATATAACGGTAAAACTTAGTAGTGACGGGAATTCAATACAATAAACATCAACGAAAATATGTAATATTTGATTACAACACTAATAAGTTGCAAAGAAAAATTAATAATTCAATGAAAACTTGGCGTGATTAGTTCAGGTCCACACAAATCGTAAACAGTGAGAAAGAAGAAAGTACAAAATTAAATCAAAGCAAAGTTGACAGAAACATTACACAGACCTTATGTCAATAACGACTACTTCCTAACCCTTTTAAGTGAATTGATATATATTTTTATATATTTGTACTTATTATAGATTTACCACATACTGTAATTTACACTCTCTTAAATCTATTTTATTTGATCAACGCAGTTTTTTATGTGTATGATTATTTTTTGGTCAAACCGAATTTTTGATATGTTTGATTTATATTTACTCTTTATACTAGAACTTCTAAAGTAGAGTGAAAGAAAATAAAATGGAAGTTGTAATAGACTAGTAGCGTTTGCTTTTGGCAATTAATTGAGATCGGTTTGGTGTAATTCATATGCGGTTTGGTGTAATTCATATGCCAAATTTAGCAAGTGAAGTTTTGTGGCTGCAAATTTAAATGATGTGTCAACTCACAATTCAATCGAAGTATTGTGGATTACTATAAAATTGGATGATAATTAACTTTGTTTTTTTTCAAGAATAATTCGTCATATAATCAAACACTATGCTTGTGTTTTACCTGATAAATATAATTGTACTAAAATTTATGAAATATGAAATAGTATATATTTCAATATACTTACTAAAAAAATCTTGAAATGTCATTCTATAAAATGATTTCATCATATTACTAGTTGCTTTGGTTGATGATTAATTTTATCAAGATACAAAATGTTATCTCCTAAATAAAAACTAATGAAAAATATATATTGGTAGTGGGAAATATAAACCATGTGTGAACATGTAGTGAGATTTGAATTTAGAGTTTAGGAGTTCATGATTCGTTTAGTTATAAAAGGAAAATTAATTTGTAACCACAAAAAACAAGAGTCCATTCGGAGATTAACAGGCTGTCATCAATTATATTATCATCAAAGTACACAAGACATACACTTTCCTCTAAGCCATAGACTCACCAAACTTCTTTTTATTATCTATTTTTGGAAAATTTGCTAAATTGATCGAGTTTGAATTAATGTTATTTAAATGACATTCTTCCTGTAATTTTTTGTCCCAATAACCTTTGATATTTCTAAATCCCAATTTTATCTTTCAAAATTAAGAAAATTTAATCTTTTACTAATATATAAAAATAATTTTCGTTTTTTCAATTTATTTTAAATAGTTACAATATATTTGAAAAAAAATTACAAATATATTGAAAATAATAGGTAAATATCCATTGTTTTCTTAATTACAAAAAAATTACAAAAAAAAGTAAATATCAAAAAGAAAAATTTCACAAAAAAAAATATTTAATTAAAACTAAATACGTAAAAACGTAAATATTTAATTTATAAAAATAATATATAAAAACGTAATTTGAAAAGTAAATATTTAATTTATAAAATAAATATAGAAGTAAATATCTCAAAAATCATTTTATGGAAATTAAATATTTAATTTTCCTAGATTTAGGGGATTTAAACTACCTTTGGTAGTTCACACTTTCTACCATTTAGTAGAAGATAGAGAAATAGGTAGATAAACATGCATTCTGCAACTGGTAGAATTGAAACAAATGGTGGAATATGCAATTTGCTATATGTAGAATTTGAGCAATTAGTAGAATATTACATTCTACCACTCGCAGATTTATTCAAATTCGCAGAACACATAATCTACTAGTAGATTCGACCATGGTAGAAGCAAAAATAAATAATTTTCTGTCATAGTTTTTTTTAAAAAAAAATTGTACATCAATCTATATGTCTTGTGTATTACTATTTTGTATTTTTCTGATTTTATAAAATTATAAAAACCATTTATTTCTAATTTTCGAAATTAATTAAAGGGTAATTTAGGAAAAAATTGGCAAAATTAAGGAAAATACCATTTACATAACACTAATTCAAACTGGGTTAATTTAGCAAATTTCTCTTTATTTTTCGGAAATATAAATTTTCATGATTATAAAACAGTACATTTGAAAATGAATGCACATCAATTAACTTTTTTTTTTCTTTTAAGAGAAGAGGATAATACATTACACAAATCACAGTTTTCAGATGCATTGGGACATAAAATCATCAAAGTTATGTAAAACGACAATAGTCACTAATATTCAAATTAACAACGGTAAAAGTTGATACCAAACAAGTAAAAACTATTCTCTATGGGCTTGGTCTTATGGGCTAAGGTCCAGGCCTCACATACGATAGATTTTCCAAAACTCTACTTCGGCTGAATTCAGTTCATGAACTGTTTTTGCTGGACTTCAAAGTATATTTACTATTTATTGGTATAACCCTAGAAATCCTTTTACTATAAAGCACATGTAACTTCACAGTAAACTGCAATTTCCTACATCTGCCACGTGGCAAAAGTCCCAAATTTTACACTTTCAACTTTTACAAAACGTATTCCAGCGACAGATTTATTTTTCTTTATTTCTTTAATTATCATTTTTTTTTCAGTTTCGCATAAAAAGTTCATCTTCTTCCAAATGGTCACTCCACGATCTCTATCTTCTCTTCCGTAATGGACCTATATCATCTCCTACAAAAAAACTTCCATCATCTGCTTCAAAAAAACTCGACACTACTTCGATTTTCCTGCAATTCCTCCTCTCTAGGTAAAAGATTGGATTTTTTGTTCAGATGCATCATGTTATTGATTTTTCCCAACCCTAATCCCCAAATTAAGCTTTTTCGAAAGAAAAAATCAAAAACACTGTAATTAGCTCTGCTCGCTGAAGGAGACTTCCCTACAAGGAAGAAGACAGAGGAGGAGGTGGACGATCGTTCTGGGCCTCTTGCTTTTCGCTAAGCTCAATGATTTGCCCAACAGGTACCTTAATCTTCAATTTTTGTTTATTTTGTGAAAAAAGGTTTCGATCGTCTCCATTTCTAGAATTCTTTCTTCATCGATTCCATTGCTCAAGCGAGAGAGAGATGGATAGCTTCTCAAAAACACTCGTGCCGTTCTACCATCAAAGAAAAATTTTAAATTGGTTCTTTTTTTATCAATGACTTGTAATTTCAGATACATTGTCGAAATGTGGAGGAAGTAATGTATCACTAATTTCTAAATCTTTTATCAATATCAATTGGATATCTAACATGATGGTTGATTAATTTGTGATGCTCTTTTGTATGAAATTTGCAATGTTAGTTTGTCTTGATGTAAAAATTTAGGAGTTGACTTTGAATTAACATCCTTAATTTTTTAGATGTTGTGATTGTTTGATCTACTCACTTTGGTCATTTTTGTGTGGTTTGACCTGTTATTTTAAGTCTTCTGAGAATGTTTTTAAATTTGCACCAAAGGGTAGTGACAAAACTTTTTTGTGGTGTAACAGTCTAACAGATGCAATGTATGGAAGAGAGTGCGGATTACTCCGAAGCGTTGCTTAAGGTTCTATAAAGGATGCAGAAAATATACGTAAGCTTTTATACTATATCATTCAGTTGTTTAAGAAATATTCTATATTGTGATTTTTCTTTGAATTATTAGACAAGGGTATGATGGAGATATTGGCTTTGTAAATGCAGTTGAATATTTTCGAGGACATAACCAAATGTGTTGCTTTTGGAGATTTCCTATTTTGTTTACTTTTCCTCGCTTTTAGTAATCTGGATTCTGCATTGTTTTTTCCCTTTGTTCCTCATTCTTTTTTTTTTCTTGCATGAACATCTATCCGAGGAAAATATGTTATTTGTTCTGGTCTTGTAATGACAAAATTCACAATTGTTCTACGAGAAATCGGATCATACAAGGAAGTTTTTCATTCTCAATAACTAACTAATGATGTCTTTTCAATACTTTTCAGGTAGAACACATGCTAAATGACCGCTTGCTTCATATTCTGAATGTTGATGTCCAGGAAGTCAAGATTTTGTGGCAAAATCAATAAGGTTTTGATTTCATTTGCAAACATAAGTCACAAGCACCAAGTAACACTCACGTGTTTGTTTTTTTATTCTCTTTTTCTTTTCATTTTTTTTCTAAATTACTTACTTTCTTTCTCCAATTCGTTATTTTACTTACAATTATAGTTTTTCTACACTAACAAAAAAAATCAGCAACATACATTTATTTGTAATGACCTTGGACAATGACTAATAAATTTTTTTATGGTTTACCTATATTTTTAATCTATGATAGATAATATTGTCTGTATTTCTTTTACTTTTGTACATTTTTTTGAAGTATAAAACTTTCCAAAATTTTTAAATAAGGTCAAATTATACAGAGTTATTAATGCGTTATTAGTATTGTAATTATCTATTTAGCTTTTATATTTATAATACCAAGTAATTGTTAACCAAAAATTAAGTTGAATATATCCTGTGCAACGCACGGGCCTGAACACTAGTATTAAATACTAGTTAAAATCTGAATTTCAGAAAGATACAGAACATCACTTATCTTGAAAAGAAAATGGTGAAAACATCACTTATAAAATGATGAAAACCCGATGAATTGGCTCTTATAGTTCAGATTCTCGAATGATACTCTTCGTTTTATGGATGTAAATATTTCCATATTTTGAAATATGTAACTAATTACAGTAAATTCAGAATTTTTTGAATATTTTATTTTAAGTAAGATTAGTTATTTAGAGTGTAAATACAAATCTGATACGATACAGAATTAAGATTGACGAAAACTCTAATTGCGTTAATTACCAAAGAATATTTAAATGTCAAATAGCTTTTTTTTTTTTTTTTTTGACAAAAAAATTAGAAGTGTAGTAACGATTAAAAAATAATTTAACAGTTTTGTCAAATAGCTTAGATTAATAATTTTCAAACAGTTCCTTTTTCTTGTTCTTGACATTTTTTTTTGTAAATTATTCGAGTTTCATTTTATTCAAATAGAATATACGTACCTTTTTCTTCACACAATCCGAGGGTGTGAATTGTAAGAAAAAAGGATTGTTTGATCAAATATGAATTTTAAGAACTCTATACATTTACACATATATATAAATAAATAAATAAATTAAAAAAAAAAAAAATCTCTGCCGGTTTCTTCTTCTTCTCTCGCCGGAGTTTTTCACAGTCGTCGTCTTCAGTATTACCGTCTCTGAAAAAAACCTTACTATTTCAATTAAAAAGTCTCATAGATCTTTTGGATCTTCTTTGACTCTAATCTCTCTGGTCAAATTTTATATATATATATTTTTTTTCTTCTTCTTCTGTAAGATCTCTGAATAAAAAAATGAGGTTATCGTTGCCATAATAACGTGAATTAAGCAAGTAGTAGTGCTGATGTATTTGGTCACGACTAAGTCCCTTCCTCGTCTCTTCTTCTTTCTTATTTCTCCATAATGATTTTGGGCAACACGACCACATTTGAGTCCTTAAGAGAAAGCGTTTTCTTCTTCTGTCAAATCACCCATTTGAGGAAGATCTGAGACAGCTTCCTCTGTTACAGACTCTCAGGTAAACAGAGCATCCTTAAGTTTATTGTCGGAATGTTAAAGGATCCAATTTCGATGCTAGATTAGAGATGTTTTTGGATTTGAAAGTTTGAAATTGAGCTAGTGGTTTAGATCATTTACTCTTTTGGTGGGGTTTTATGGAACAATGATCGTTGCCTTTTTGATGAGATTTGTTGTTGAAGCATAGATCTATTGATGATTTGTTTATTACGAGTTAATGTGTTTGTTTTCTTTTAATTCATGATCTATGTAACAATGACTTGAGCATTATTAACTGTTGTTTGTTCTCTCTCAGGGATCTGCAAAGTCCGGTGGATATTCCGATCATTAGACAATGGCGTCTAATAATCATTACACAAAGAGTCGATCCAATCTATCAACGAACTCCTTCTGTGGCATTTGCCCAGAGGACTTCTTCTGGGCGTTATGTCAACTACTCTACTCGAGAGATGATCTCGATAGTGAACTCGGAAGTGTTGATCTCACTAACTATACGGTTCAGATTCCGCAAACTCCTTATCACCAGCCAATGGATCCATCCATCTCTCAGAAGGTTGAGGAGCAGTACGTGTTTGTTCACGGGAGGTTTTAACAGTGTGACTCGGGCTCATCTTATGGATAAAGTGATTGACTCGCAGACTAACCATCCGCAGATGGCTGGTGCGAAAGGATCGTCTTGTGCGATTCCTGGTTGTGATGTGAAGGTGATGAGAGAGGACAAGACCTTCTTCCTTTTGAATGTGATTTCAAAATCTGTAGGGATTGCTTTGTGGATGCTGTGAATACAGGTGGGATGTGCCCTGGGTGTAAAGAGCCTTACAGGAACAAAGATTTGACGGATTTAGCTGATAACAACAATAGGCAGAAGCAGCAGCGGCCTATGCTTCCGCCACCAGCTGGTGGCTCGAAGATGGAGCGAAGATCGTCATTGATGAAGTCGGGCTTAATGAGGAGTCAAACCGGGGATTTTGATCACAACAGGTGGTTGTTTGAGACAACTGGGACTTACGGTTACGGAAATGCTTTCTGGACAAAAGATGGAAATTTTGGGACTGAGAAGGACGGGAATGGCCAAGGTATAGGGCCGCAGGATCTGATGAGCAGACCGTGGAGACCGCTTACTCGGAAACTGCCGCTTCCTGCAGCTGTTATTAGTTCTTATAGGTGAAAAAGTTTGTTCTTAGTCCATACTATCGCCATTTGTTCAAAACTTTTACTGACACATTAGATTTTCTCGTGCAGGCTTTTGATTATTATCTGAATTGTTGTTCTTACGCTGTTCTTGATGTGGAGGATTAAGCACAAAAACCAAGATGCAATATGGCTATGGGGGATGTCTGTTGTTTGTGAGCTGTGGTTCGCTTTGTCTTGGCTTCTTGATCAGCTTCCAAAGCTGTGCCCTACGGATCTCAATGTTCTTAAAGAAAAGTTTGAAACGCCTACACCGAGCAACCCGACCGGGAAGTCTGATCTCCCGGGACTTGATATGTTTGTATCTACAGCAGATCCGGAGAAGGAACCTCCACTTGTCACTTCCAACACCATTTTGTCGATTCTCGCTCCTGACTACCCTGTCGAAAAGCTTGCTTGCTATGTTTCAAATGATGGAGGAGTGCTTTTGACATTTGAAGCCATGGCGGAAGCAGCGAGTTTTGCAAATATATGGATTCCTTTCTGTCGCAAACACACTATCGAGCCGAGGAATCCGGATTCATACTTTAGTCTGAAAAGAGATCCTTACAAGAACAAGGTGAAGGCTGATTTCGTTAAGGATAGGAGACAGGTGAAGCGTGAGTATGATGAGTTTAAGGTTAGGATCAACAGCTTGCCTGACTCGATCAGGCGCCGTTTTGATGCTTATCACGCACGGGAAGAGATTAAGGCCATGAAGGTGCAGAGAGAGAAGAGAGACGAAGAGATTATAGAGCCAGTCAAGATTCCTAAAGCTACATGGATGGCTGATGGTACTCATTGGCCTGGAACTTGGATAAATTCTGGTCCTGACCATTCCCGTAGTGACCATGCCTGTATCATTCAGGTACATTTCGGTTCAGTTCAGCTATTTCATTTTATTTGGTTTGGAGCATTCAGTTCATTTCACAGCTGAATTGGAACCAGAGTTTGATTTGATTGGGATTGGTAAATATTCGGTTCGATTTAGTTTTACAATTTTTTGGTTACATGAGATTTAAGAATTTTGGTTCGAATATGGTTTGGTTCAGTTTCTATGCCATCGACCTATATTACAAAGAAATTATAATCAACAAAATATCTCATAAGATATGACCAACCAGACAGCATATAGTAAGCTATTGATATGAAACTGAAATAGATTGAAGGTCACTAAAAATTAGGAATTGACATTCCTAGTGTGAGACATTCTGGAAATTAAGAGTTGTAGTAGATTATAGTCACACTTATAAACCTGCAAAGTAATGATTTTGATGTGTTATATGCGCACATAAATCAGTGCTTGGTTGGTAGACTAACATGGTTTTCAAACACAAGTAGTTTGGATTCGTATATTCCTCTGAGTTTCACTGTTTTCTTAAAATTATCAATAGGCACCTGCAGCTGTTGACTATGATGCTGCCATGGATCCCATTACTGGAGATAACGAGGAGCAAAAGAACGCGACCGAGGAGAGGGTGGCTTCTAAGAAGGACACCGAGAACCATAAAAAGAGTAAGTCTCTATCTATTATGCAGTTTGTTAGATTGGATTGGTTAGCGTGGGGGAGAAAAAAACGGTTTACTCTGTTGGAATGATATATGAACAAGGATAAATTAATTAGTTCAGGAGGATGGGGCATAATGATTTTTTAAAACTTCTATTTGGAACTTAGTTTCTTAACTTTGACGCCATTCTAGGTTGATGCTAACTGTTATATATTAGATGTTTAACAAAAAGTTTATCTTCCTCCTTCTATGTGTAACGAAGTTGCTTAGTTGTATATAGAATATGGTTACTTGTATATAAAAAAACAATATTAAGCATCACTTGGTTCTGTGCATTTGGTCTTTGTAAACGCCAATTCTTCTCAGCTTTTCCGTGCCTTCCTAGAAAGAGAATATAGCAACGCTCTTTGATGTTCCAAATATATGGCACGTTTTGTTGTTTTTAAGGCCAAGTATAAACTCTTAGCCGTTGGATCAAACCCGCAGTAGACCTTCAGAAGAGCTACGTGAGGATCAGAAGAAGCATACCTGAGATTCTCGCGGGCGGCAGAGCAAGTAGATTGAATTGAGCACTCAATAGAGGAGTAGTAGGAGTGGAGCAAAAGTGAGGAACTTGGGCCTTTGGAGGATTTCTCTGGACAAAACAAGTAAAGGAGCTGCACGAAAGGGAAACTACTTGGAGATAACCAAAAACAAATACGTTTACAACTTGAGCGAAACTACAACACGCCAAAGTGACCCACTCAGAGCTAACTAAATTGCATCTCCAAGAACTGAATTTGGTTTGGACCCACAGATCATCTATTTGATCAAAAAGCAGTATCAACAACACACAAAAGCTAGATAAACTAAACAGTAACACAAACAATCTATACATTGTTTCCAGATCCGAGCTCTCTTGTCGGAATAACGATAGGTGCAGGGACTTTTGCTCAAGGGCTACATAGAACTTGTGCTGGTTCTAGCGGCGGCACAGTAACGAGCCTAAAAGATATTTCTAATCAATTGAAATGTCTAAACATGTCGGATACATTGGAACAAAAGCAGACACAAATCCATAATTTATTCGCATTTAAGCGATAAACACAAGACAGCACAAAAGCTTCAGGATAATTTATGATTTTTGGACAGACGAAATCATCTTTTCCTCTCGATCCAAGGCTTCGTCAAACTGAAAACACAAAGAAGATGATGACGAAAATGAAATAATGGCAATGGTCACAATTGATTTGATTATTATTATTATTGTTACCTGTTTCATAACCTTCTCATATTTTGCAGTCTCAGAGTCCAACGCAAGAGGGCCTTAATAACAAAAGAAAAAGAGAATCTGATTGTTTCGGCTGAAAATTTTAAGATCACACTCTCTCTCTATCCATACCTAAGATGCCATATCCTGCAGCGGCTGCTAAAGCTCGCGTTATGTACCACCATGCTCCCTTCGACTCTACAAAATCACATCACAAAAAATATTTTTATTTGTTTTCCATCGAATACAAATTCTAGTAAAGCTCGAGAACGAACGTTACCACTGCTGCTAGCAGGATGTGATGAAGAGAAATTACGGGCTTGTTGGCTATACCCGATCGATCTCGAATTTCGATGTACCTGCGGCGAGAAAAAGATCTCATGATCGAAATCTAGGGTTTGCTCTGATTTCTTCTAAAGGGGATAACATATATGGTCTGTCTTTCCGTCCAATGGGCCTGTGTGTTTCTTTCTTGTTGGGCCCAAGTCCCTGATTTTCAAATAAATATACGGCACATGCTCCTAATCCCATATCTAATATGGGCCTCTGGTCACATGCCCTCCTTAATTTGCCTTTAGAAGGAGATGCCATGGGTATAGGAGATTCTAAAAGAGAATAATAACACAAGAATGTTTCAAAGAGATGATGAGCATCTCTTCATCAGAGGTATAAAAACAGATTACATCACCATAACCCCCAACCTAACCTCCGTGCTTATTTTTCTTAGTAACACCAACATCCTAATAACAGATGCAGAGTATTAACCGCCATGCAACAAGGTATTACACATAATTTCCCTTCAAACAAGTGTATTAACATAATTTCTCTTCAAACATGGTATCACTTTTTTTTTTTACCAAAATTGAAGAGTATTTAACGACAGAAGAGAACATGAACAAAACTGAAGAGTATTTAAATTGATGAAAACCGAAACGTGGAGGCGATTGTGGCGTATGTTGTGTACAAAGTTGTTGTCCTGCTCCCGTTTGCTGGTTGGTTGGCTAATCTGTTGGACAAAACTCACGTGCTTGCTGTGGTCTTCTTTACGGGCAATCCACTGAAACGTGTAACTTATGATCGATCATCGGGGGCTATGATGATTGCGAAATGGCTTGCTCCGATTGTTCTCACTGGGATACTAGGGCTCTTAGGTGTAGGTCTGACGTATTTAGCTTTCACTAATTTTGGAAAACAGATTTACATCGACACTGTCCTCGAGTATGTGAATGGCGAAAATGTGGAAACTGTTTTGAAGGGTCAGTTTGAAGAATCCACTGCGAAGATTGAGGTGTTGCAAGCTGAAGTTGACTTTTTGAAGAAAAAGGTTTCAGAATTTCAAGATGTCACCGAGTTTCTGAAGAAAAAGGTTTCAGAATTTGAAGATGTAACCGAGTTTTTGAAGAAAAAGCTTGAAGAATTTGAAGCTGGAACTTCTTCGAAGTAAAAGAAGAAGTCTTAAAGATGAAAAATCAGTTTTTTTCTGAGCTTTATTTTTTTGAAACGATGGAGTTATTCACATTATCATGCAGCATGCTGCAAGAAAACATGCCTATTTCCGACCGAGTTTCCGACGGACAACAATCGGTCGGAAATTACCGACTGAATTCCGACGGATTTCTGACCGATTTTCGACCGGAAAATTTCGGTCCAAAATCGGTTGGAAATTTCCGACGGAAAAATTCCCATCGCAATACGGTTGCAAGATCGGTCGGAAATCCGTGGAAAAATCAATCGGTAAAAAATCCGTTAGAAAATTCGGCTGGAAAACGGTCGGAAATGCACGCATTTCAATCTTTTGATGTTTCTTCATTAGTTCTCTGCTTTTTGAATCTTTAAAATCGTAAAGATGGAGTTTTTCACATTATTACGCAGCATTTCAATCTTTTGATGTTTCTTCATTAGTTCTATGCTTTCAGAATCTTTAAAGTCTTAAAGATGAAAAATCAGCTTTTTTTCTTGTTCGTTTGTCTGAGAGAATCGATCCTATTCTGTTTCATACCACTGTTCTTCATCTCAAAGTAACAAATGCAAAACAGTTTGGATAAAAGTTATTCCTATCTAATACATTCTCAACAATCTCTGAGCTGCGGAACACCAACACATAACATAATAATAATACAAACTATAAGAAAACACAAGTGTAGTTTCTGACGTAGTTTTTCAATGGGAGTGGTCTTGATTTTTAAGTTCGTTCACCGGCCAAAAAAATATATAATGTCAAATGTAAAAAGATAATTTCCCACAACACATTCTTCGTCTTCGTCTTCGCATGGCTAGAGCTTGTATTATATCTCTCTCTACCTGTGCTTCATCATACTCTCGTGGAAGCTGCGAGGAGGTGATCCGTTGGAAGACGGTGGTGGAACTCTGTTGAATCTCTCAGGGCTACGACTCCTTTCACGCTCTCTTCCCCATCCATTGCTGCTTCTGAATTCACAATTATACAAAAATCTTCAAGTTACAAACAAATACTTTCTATAACATACTTCAATAAAAGAAAACAAGAGGAAGTTGTGCTTATGTACCTGTTGTCACGGGATCCAAAGCTACCTCCTCTGACACCATAACCAGAGTCGCCTCCACGACACGACCACCATTACGACCTCCGGAAGGAGGACCCCAACGACTAAATTTGTTCATTCCACCGCCACCTCGTCTAGCCATCTCGCGGATCTGAGGAGGAACTTGCTGGTTTGCTCCTTCCAAGATCTTGATCAGATCCAATGCATGTTTCGAGTCTTGATCACCAAAGAATGTGAATGCCAGACCAGTCGCTCCAGCTCTTCCTGTTCTTCCGATTCTGTGAACATAGTCTTATCTATTTTGGAAAATGACTGAATACACATGAAGATGGTAGATTAAAAGCTCTGCTTAAAATGGACTATTCGAGGCAGGAGGCTTCTATAGCTATAGAGAGATGTGGTAAGCTCTCGCTTGCATATATTTTCATGATTATGATTTTTTCTGTTTGACATTTGTTACATGTATCTCTCTCATAAAGCAAATTTGTGTCCTTGCCACTTATACATGTTTTTTTCTCAAATATTTTCAGGAGAAAATGCAAGTGTTGCGGAGCTCGTATAGACTTCATTTGTGCTGCTCAGATGGCACGACAATTCGATGAGTTTTTTACAATTCCGGATGAAGAACATGTAATATTTTTAATGTCTTTCTAATTGAGATTGTCACTATGTGTGGGGTAATTAGAATAAATTACTAAAAGATGCAGTGAACTTTCCCTCTTAAGTATGCAGCTTTTCATTCTTTGCAGCCAAGAATTAACAGCAAGAAGAGGCGAGCGTATAAATGAGTCGTCGAGAAGAGAAAGAAATCTGAACAATGCCATGGCCAGTGGTGATAATAACCTCATCCGCCTACCTAACGAACCCGGACTTAGGATGTACAGACCAGTCCCAATTCCGGATGTTGCTTGTGGTCCACCCTACTTTTACTACGAGAATGTTGCAATGGTGTTTGGGACAAGATCTCCAGCCCTTTGTATGACATCAAGCCTGAGTTTGTGGACTCCGTGTATTTTTCTGCTGCTATGAGGAAGAGGGGTCATATCCACAACCTCCCAATCGCGGGCCGGTTTCAGATTCAGCCTCCACCACACTATACTATACAAGAAGCCTTTTCCTTGACCAGGAGATGGTGGCCTGCTTGGGATAAGAGAACAAAACTAAATTGTTTATTGACTTGCATCGGCAGTGCACAACTCACGAACAAAATACGTGTGGAACTTGAGAAGCATGCTGGGGACCCCCCTCTACATGTGCAAAAAGATGGAATCTGATATGGGTTGGTAAGAACAAAGTTGCACCACTCGAGTGTGATGAGATGGAGAAACTCTTAGGCTTCCCTAGAGATCATACCCGTGGAGGTGGTATTAGCAGAACCGATCGCTACATTTCACGTATGGTTCTGTGACTTCCATATTCTCTGTCATTTCTATTTTGGTTTTAAAATCTTTGGCCTAAACTTTTTTGCTTCAGGTTGAT
The DNA here is from genome assembly GCA_964056655.1 of Arabis hirsuta. NCBI lineage: Eukaryota > Viridiplantae > Streptophyta > Magnoliopsida > Brassicales > Brassicaceae > Arabis > Arabis hirsuta. The sequence continues at coordinate 32,879,258 of OZ053306.1, forward strand.
ACTGTGGCATATCATTTATCTGTCCTTAAGCCGTTGTATGCAAATGGAATAAACGTCCTGTCTCTTCACGGGGATTGGCGGTGGAGAAGTGGCACTTCACCACCTCCAAATTCCTATGAAAGTTGTCGTGTCTGTTGAGATTTCAGAAGTGAACAAGAACATCTTGAGAAGTTTTTGGGAGCAGACAAATCAAAGAGGCGTTTTAAGAGAGTTTGCAGATGTTCAAGAGCTAGACAACCGTATGATTGAAAAACTTATGGACCAGTATGGAGCGTTCGATCTTGTCATAGGTGGAAGCCCGTGCAACAACCTTGCTGGAGGTAATCGGATTAGTCGGAATGGACTTGAAGTAGAGCAGTCGTCACTATTCTATGACTAGTGTCGGATATTGCATGCTGTTCGCCACAAAGCAGCAAGAATGAGGAGATGAGTAGTGTCAAGTATCTGCTTAGTATCAGGTAAACAATATCCGAAACTTTTAGCTTGTTCCCAAATTTGTAGACTTGTTTAGTTTCTTTGCGTGGATTGTAAGAATATTATGTTATGCAATGTAAAGAATGTCAGTTCATATCCTCCTTAACCGATTAATACAGAAACCGGTTAAGAGCCGGTTCGATTGTATTAGACTTGATGAGCTCATGGGTTAGCAAAACATTCTTAACTCATATCACTTTATTATATCTGATTTCGAAAGATTTTTTACATCAGTTGGCAGTTGCGTTAAAAAGTGATAAAGACTGATTCAGTTTCGTATTTGCAGGTTCTTTTTGGGGAATACACTCGCAAATCTTCCGGATCATTGGAAGAACATTTTCGTTTTTCAGATCAAAATTTGTTCTGTAATTTAAATGCTAGAGAATCCCATTAGTTTTTATAACAGTTTGGATAAAAGTTATTCCTATCTAATACATTCTCAACAATCTCTGAGCTGCGGAACACATAACATAATAATAATACAAACTATAAGAAAACAAGTGTAGTTTCTGACGTAGTTTTACAATGGGAGTGGTCTTGTTTTTTTTTTAAGTTCGTTCACCGGCCAAAAAAATATATAATGTCAAATGTAAAGATAATTTCCAACAACACATTCTTCTTCGCATGGCTAGAGCTTGCATCTCTCTCTACCTGTGCTTCATCATACTCTCGTGGAAGCTGCGAGGAGGTGATCCGTTGGAAGACGGTGGTGGAACTCTGTTGAATCTCTCAGGGCTACGACTTCTTTCACGATCTCTTCCCCATCCATTGCTGCTTCTGAATTCACAATTATACAAATCTCAAGTCTCAATCATATTTTCTATAACATGAAAATAAATAATTAAAAGAAAATATGAGGTCGTTATGTTAATGTACCTGTCCCGTGAACCAAAGCTACCTCTTCCACCATAACCAGAGTCGCCTCCACGACCACCACTACGGCCTCCGGAAGGAGGACCCCAACGACTAAATTTGTTCATTCCACCACCACCACGGCTAGCCATTTCGCGGATCTGAGGAGGAACTCGCTGGTTTGCTCCTTCCAAGATCTTTATCAGATCCGAAGCATGTTTCGAGTCTTGATCACCAAAGAATGTGAATGCCAGACCAGTCGCTCCAGCTCTTCCTGTTCTACCGATTCTATGGACATAGTCTTCCACTCCATTGGGGAAATCATAGTTTATGACCGCCCTGTGATCCAACCCGTGTTAACTAATGTATACTCTCTTTTTTTTTAAGGATTGAAATTTAGATCACACACATATATATATATATATTACCTGATGTCCTTAACGTCCAGTCCACGAGCAGCAACATCAGTGGCGACAAGAATCGGGGTCCTGCCACTGCGGAATTGATTAAGAACATTGTCTCTCTCAGGCTGGGACTTGTCTCCATGTATAGCAGCAGCTCCAAATTGGCGGGTTAGATTGCGTGTTAGTTGATCACACATCCTTTTGGTTGAGCAGAATATTATCACCTTTGAGCCTGGTTCCTGAGACCGCAATATCTGCTCTAACCTTCTCTGTTTCTCCATTGGTGCTACCACTTCAATATGCTGTGTCCAAAAAAAAAAAAAACAATCAGATCTAACTCCCTGAAACGGTCAGCAAAATCAAAACCATGACAGAAATGGAATCAAGACAAGCCATACCTGTGTGATCGACTTGTTAGCCACAAGCTCGTCGACGTTGCCAATGTTGACCTGAGCAGGGTTAACAAGCAAGTCAGCTGCAATTTTCCTGACTCCCTTTGGCCATGTAGCTGTGTACATAAGGGTTTGACGCTTAGTGGGTATCTCTTTCACAATCTTCCTTATCTGTGGTTCGAAACCCATGTCCAACATTCTATCTGCCTCATCTAGCACAAGATAAGATATCTGACGCAGACTAATTCTCCTCATCTCAAGGATATCATTCAATCGCCCCGGAGTTGCAACCACAATATCTGCTCCTCTTTCTAAGTCCCTCAGCTGAGGCCCTTTTGGCGCACCACCATACAAACACTGAAACAGAGATAACAAAGCCACTCGTTTGGTATACGCTAGAAAGATACTACACAAGAGGATGTTGAAAGTTTACAAGTTCAGAGATTTCGACTTACCGTACACGAGATTCTTGACGACCTCCCAAATTTAACAGCTTCTTCTTGGATTTGTGTGGCCAGCTCCCTCGTTGGAGACAATACTAAAATTGTTGGGCCCATACGTGAATCATTTCGGATACGTTGAAGATGCATAAAGCCAGGAAGCAAGTAACCCAAAGTTTTTCCCGAGCCAGTTTTAGCAATCGCCACTATGTCCCTACCTAGCATCGCAATTGGCCACGACTGAGCTTGAATTGGAGTTGGAGCAGAGAAACCTGCATGGAGTACCTAAGAAAGCAGAAAACCAGAATGTCCTAAGAAGAGGAGCACCAATATTTTTTTTGGCTTATGGAGTGGTGGCTCATGTCAGAAGAAGCACCATCCCCCATTTGCAGGCGGCAAAAGATTACTGATGAAACCTGCAGCAGGAGGACTCCTCTTCTTCTGTCTGGACCCGGTGGTGATATGAATTATCACCCCCATTAACAGGCCCGGCCACGAGCTTGGATGATTTGTGAAGCCCTTCCCAAAAAATTTGGTCCACCATAAAGGGCACTCCAAATAATTTGCAAGGACCTCAAAGAAGTGGCACAGTGTACGACATTAGCTCCTCCCCAGGAGCAAACATCGCACCTGGGAAAAAAGAAAGAGAAAAGGGTGCATATGGCATAAAACTTTGACTCTAAATGTTAAACCTAATATGATTTTCGATTGGTGAGAGAGTAAGTCTAATATGATTTTAGCTTAGTGACAGTGTAGGTCTAATATTAGGAAAACCAAGCCAGCTTCATAAATCAGACCCCAGCATAAATGAAACTCAATATAGATCCAGCTATTGGTACAACAGTTATAACTAGAAAAATAAGGTCTTGAGGATGCATTTTCAATTTACTATAACAATAAACCATACCTCCCGCAGAAGCTCAGGAGGAAAACCAGTAGCTTCAAAGGACATTAGAGGTGGTGGTAGTTGGCCCCCCTGAAGAAAAGCGAAAAGAACATATCACTATATCAGTAACTACTTGGTAATTAAAAGAAAGCAGACGTTTGAAGAAATAAAACAGATCTACGCCTCTCCCCAAATAGGTTGTTCTAAAGTGGTTATTGCTCGAGAGGAACACATTACAAAACAAAGGGGGTCTACCCAAAAAGTGAAATCAACACGACGGTGACTGGTCAAGGATGTTATTAGATACTTACACTGACAGTAATTTCATGACGGCGGCAATAGGCCTCCGTGGACAGTTCACTTCCTGGAGCAGATGAAAGAGGAGGATCTCTGGCAGATATTGGACCATATGCAGAATTCCCAACTCCATTAGCAGCACCATTTGAATATGCCGGTCCATTCCTACCACCCTTCAACAAATTGAAAAAAAAAAAAGAATAATTAAGTTGAGCAAAACAAACAAGAGGAATAATATATCAAGATTTCAGCTATAGCAACCAGTATCAAATAATGCTAAAGAAAGAGAATAATTGTTATAAACAAAACCAAATATAAAATGGCAGAATTTCAAACAATTGGTCAGTACCTCACTGAACCTCGACCCAGACTCAATCTTAGGCCCAACTTCACTGCCTCTACGGTACTTATCATCATCCTTGGCAGGACCATAGCTACCATTTGCTCCGGATGAAGCTTGTTGAACCTGAACAGAAGAGCTTACAGATACCGGAGCAAACTTGGGAGGTTGAGAGGAAGTTGGTCTTTCGTACTGAGTAACATTGGTCTCTGGATTCCAAAAGTACAAGTAGCCAGTTCTATCATCCACAAGCCCTTTCCAAGGCTTGGGAAGAGAATGGTCCTCAGGTGCATAACGGACTGCAGAAGGAGCAGTAGCAGTAGCAGCCATAGCAAGCAAACCAATAGTCCTGCTAATGTCAAAGAGATAATAAATTCACATAACAAATCGGTTAATCACATCGCTATCACAACAAGAAAATCCAATTAAAAAAGCAACAACAGGAAGTCTAAGATCATTTTCCAATACATGGAACATATTCAAACAACAAAAGTAAACTTATATAGAATTCAGATTGGAATATCTTCCGTGAAATTCAAGTCTTAAGAGAACAAATTAGCATCCAACATACAATCCCATAGATCTGGAAAGAAAAAACCAAACACGCAAAAGGAACGGGATTCGATCTAACAGCAGAATCAAACCGACATAATCAAAACAAAACAGAAAGCTCAAATACCGAATTCGTGGAATCGAGACGGCGAATCAAATCAGAATTATTCACTACGGCGAGAAATTTTCTCTACAGATGAACGAACGAAAACACGTACCTGAATTCAAGTGTCGTGATAGAGGAAAGGAATTGTGGAATCGGTCAAATCTGTGAACTGGAGCTCTGAGATTCCTTTTTCCCTTTATTTCTCTCTCTAAAAATCTACGCCACAAAAAAAAGCGTAGAGAAGAGAGAGAAAGTAGCAGGAAAGAGGATTTGCACCGTAACGCGTCCCCGTTAGGTTTATAAACCAAACCAACCATCACAACAAAAATATCTGAACCTAAATGAGCCGCCTCCTTCTCTTTTGGGTCTTATTGGCCCAATTCATTCAATCCTTAAAGGCCCATTGTTTAATCAGGAATTTCAGATTTTATCAGGAAATATTAAGTTAATTTTTGCATTTAAAAAATTAAAATGACCAGTAAACTAAATAAACACAAAATATGGTGTACAACGACATGATTGAACAAAAAAGGTGTACATATAATCAACCATAGAAATATGATGATTTGAAAAAAAAATCCTTTATATACAAAAATTCAAGAAGTTTTTGGGTTTGGTTTGGCTTTGACCCTTTTGGCTCTGGTGTACAAATAAACTCCAGCTAGTGCAGTCGCCGTACCTGTGTTAAGAGATCATTGAAAAGAAGACTCTTACTAAAAGCAAAGATTCAAGAAATGGAAATGTTACAAATCTTCTTTTATTATATAGTTAGTTACCTATAGAATTAAGAGGTGATACTGGAGTTTGGAAGAAAAGAATGGATGATATAATAACCACGACACGCTTCACACAGTTCCCTACAGAGTGTGTGACTGGAGACACCATCTCTAAGATCATATACGATACCTAAACCGAGACATGGTTAATACTGATTGGAACCGAATCAACAAAACCTAAACCGATTAATTCAATTTTTTGAAACCAGATTGTACGGACGAACCTGTTGGTAGCTGTGCAAGCAAACGCCAGCAAGAAGAGACATGAGGCAAAACTCTTTTACGGTCACACCCTGACTTGTCTGTCAAGCAACCACAAATCAAACACACATAAGTTCTTGTTATGCTTCTTGGTTTTTTGGAGATCTGTATTGGTTTATGTGTGTTCACTTACAGCTATTTGTAACTGTGAAGGAGTAAACTTGAACCCATCCATGAGGATTGCTACAGGAACCAGTAAGACAAAGGAGATTATGGTTATTACAGAGAAAAGGTTGATGTTGTCCAGAGCTTCCTGTTTCAATGGAAACATTAGTAGATTTTGATCACTGATAAACAAGCTTGGTTTCAACTGAGTGGATATTCAGTTGTTTTACCTTTTCAACCATGAATTTTTTACTGAGAACATTGCGTGATTGGTTGGTTACATTAGATGCCATTGCACTGCAGAAACCAATCCTGATTCATTTGAAAAAACATAAACCAAATCAATTTAAAGTTCATCAACAAGATTAATTTTCTTCTTGTGTTCAACTAGTTCATACCAATTAAAAGAAGCTTCTGTGAAAGATGCTAAAGAAACTCCACCTACGATTGGTAACAACGAGCAAACAATCCACAAACTCGGCCACTGACAGTCAACAGAAATCAGTAAGAACTCAAAACATTTCGAGGACATGTCCACAAAACTAGCTCTATTTCGTAATTCAATATAATAAAATCAAAACCCTTCTTCAGTTTCTGATTAAAGACTCAAACTTTAGGTCAGTGTGTCTCTATTTTGGTTACCTCACCGAGCAAGAGAACAGAGAACAAGACGGTGAAGAAAGGCTCCATTGCTTTGATTGTGTGTGTGAAAGAGACGTTTACTCTTCCCAAGCTAACATTTGTTAACAAGTTACCTAATGTGTGAGCTGCTGCTAGTTGTACAATCGCCGGAAGCTGGAGACGAATCAGACGGTTAGATTTGAATCAAGGTCTCTCTTTTTAGGGTTTTGTCAGAATCATTTTGATATACCTGAGAAGGAGAAATTTTTGGGCGTGGATGGAGTTTAAGGAGCCACATTATTGCTATCATCAACGTTCCACATCCGAGTTGAAATGCTGTTACAGTTGCTGGATATGGATAAACCCTAAGTACCTATATGAACAAGAAATTTAAGAGAAATCCAAGTGTGACCCAAGTTTCATATTGCTATAAAAGATTAATGGGTTTGGGAATTATTGATAGATCAAATTAAAAAAATCGAATCTTGAAACATGAAAAAACCGATATTCTAACTTAATGAGACAGAAGAAACCTGCTTGTTGAAGATATTGTAGTAGATATTGAGAAGATACCAAACTCCAAACATGGCTCCTAGCTTCAACCCTTTCACCAAATTACCTTTAGATTCCACATCTCCTTCCACATCTTCAGGAACTGTAGCTGACTTGAGCTTGAAGCCATTGAATCTACGGTTTGGTCTTAGAAACAACCAAGGATATGAAGAAGAGGAAGAATAAGAAGCTCTGGCTCTTCTGGACAATGATGACTCATAAGTAGACTTGGCAGCTAATAATGGAGATGGAAGTCTTGGATATGGAGTTAGAAGCATAATTTGGTAATAGATTTTCTTCTTGCTCTGAAGATTCTGTTCTTGAAGATCGATCTATGATTAGATGCTTGAAGATCTACATAAATCCTCTGCCATTTTTTTAGCATTCCTTACTTTTTTGTTTTATTTTTGCTCTCCTTCTTCTTCTTTTGGTAAGAGTGTTAAATATGAATCGAAAACAACACAGTCTCCTCAATAGTCATTATCATGTGTTGTTTATGGATTACGTTTGCACTTTATTTAAGTACTAAACAAACCGTAGCCAAATTAAAAACCTAAGAAAATGATTAAGAGTTTAAGTTCAATTTTGCTATTTTTATAAACCAAAAATAAAACATGTGAGCGAAAAATATGGTTGGGCACTTATATTAGACAAAATTATATCACCGTTAGTTATTTGTATGAGAGGTGTTTAAAACACATGTGAAATGATTTGACATATTTTGTTACTTTATTTACAAATGACCCATGGTTTGGTTCGTTTCACATCAAAATTAACGCCAAAATATAATATCTCACTCAAACTTTACGTACGAACATAACAAATTTCCAACCACAACTAATTTATTTGATTGTAAAATCTGTTTGGAATAGTCAGGGAGAAATGTATGGATGTTATGAAAGGGGGTTTAAACATGTGGATGTTGTTTACACCGACGTGGTGGTACCAATCAATTTAGAGTCCACCGATGTTGTTTCCGTGTGATTTCATAAACAATATGGTCCCATTGCTTTGATCATTATATCATTTACGGATATTTATTCCATCTTGATTTATGTGGGTAATATGATTCATTTCCATACAAAATAGATATATGGTATAGCTATATGTTAAGTATATGGTATATATAACTATTAGTCGCCAAAGAAAAAAACAAATCATCTATCTGGCGACCATCTGTCTTTTTTTCAAACTTCAAATTTATATTGAAAACATAATTCCATATTCGTTAGGAAAATTGGCAAGTATAACTAAGAAAAAAATGAAAACATAATTAATAAGCAAATTCTCTTATGTAACACTAATCCGAGCCATTAGTTTTACGATTTTTGATTAATTATTATGTTTAAATTTTTTTTTGGTTATTAACTATATTGACCCTATTCGTTACATCCAATTTTTTCTTAAAATGTTTAGAACAATGTTCCATTTCGTTGGTTTCTTGGTTATCAATTTCTACAATAGTTTGGGCTTTTATAGAGAGGCTGGTTGGATTTTAAACACATTACGGCCCATTAAACTCAAAAGGGTCTGTAACCTTCTAAACAAAGCAGAAGGTATTGCTGACTTGACATTACAACAATAAGCAACTCAAGAGGGTCTATGTACCACCCTCTTGGCACCCATGTCAGGGGTTTGACCCCTCCTCCTCTCTCTGAAAAAAAAATAGGCAAGTGGACCGGTCTTTGTGCTACAAGACAAAAAAAAAAAAGGTCCATATATATGATCAAAAAGTCTTTGATGACATCAAAAAATTATTTATTCATATAAATAACCGAGTTGAAAGGAAACAAAAATTCTTCCAGAGTCGGAGAATTTTGTTGAAGTCGATCGATGAATACTTCTTCTCAGTTTATGGATAAGCAGATAATGGATCTATCTTCTTCATCTCCACCTTCCACTGATTTCATCGATCTGATGAACAACAGTAGTGATTCACAGGAGGATGATCACCGGAAGCACCGGATCGGAGATAATGGATTGAAGTCGAAGAAGGAAGAGATCGTTCCTAGTTATGATTTTCAACCGATTCGTTCTTACACGGCCGGTGGATTGTCTCATTCGGCTCTAGATCTCGCCGGATCTACCACTTCTACGTCGGCTAGGGTTTGGTCCCCTTCTGATTTTAAACCCATTTCCACTTCGTCAAATAGGGTAATAGTTATCGAATCTTCGTCAATTAGTGTGTTTTCTCTTTCAATTACTTTACCAGCCTTATTGATTGTTTGTATGCGTTTTGCAGGGTTTTGGATCTTTTGACTCCTCTATTGAACCTGCGAAGTTGGCTTCTGAGAAGGGGCAGAATGTGTCTAGCACGGCGATTATATCTGAGATTGATAGGACAATTAAGAAACATGTAGATACCTTGTTGCATGTAATGGAAGGTGTGAGTGCACGTGTAACTCAGCTGGAGACTAGAAGCCACAATCTCGAATACCTTGTCGATGATCTCAAAGCTTCTGTTGAGAACAGTCACGGAAGCACCGATGGGAAGATGAGACGGCTTGAGAATATCCTTGTAGAGGTAACTTTGCAGAAAGTTTTTTAGAAACTATCGATATGGAATTGGATTTTAGACAACGTTCAATGCCATGTTCTGTGTTTGTGGGAAGATGAAATTGGCATTAAGTTCTTGTGTATTCCTGTAGCCTACAATTCTAGCCTTTCCTGGGAACTATTGGTGTCTCTCATAGAGAAGTTATCTCCTGCTTTAAGCCCATTTAAGAAGCAATTTTTTTTAATACATTTTGTTTATGCTGTGGTTCATTCTTGATGTGACTTGCGTGCAGGTGCAAAGTGGTGTACAACTATTGAAGGACAAACAAGAAATTATTGAAGCTCAGCTTCAGCTCTCGAAGCTTCAGGTATCCAAAATAGACCATGTTGATCCTACTGCTCAATTCCCCGCACCAGTCCCTACGCAGCAAATGCCGCAGTTTCCTCATACATCTTTCCCACAGCCACCATCTTCCGCTGCTGCTCCGTCCCAGCAACCATCCTCGCATCAGAGTCTCCAACAACCGTCCTCACCACTACTAGCTCAGCTACCCAGTCAGTTTTCTCCTCAACAAGAGCCTTATAGCCCTCCGCCGAGTCATTCCCAACCACCTCCTCCTTACCAAGCTCCTCCTCAAACCCAGCCGTCGCATCAACCACCTTATCAGACACCGCCGAGTCATTCCCAACCACCTCCACCAAACCAGCCTCCTTACCAAGCTCCTCCTCAAACCCAGCCGCCGCATCAACCACCTTATCAGCCACCACCTCAGCGGCCACAGTACCCTCAACAGCCACCACTATCATCAGGCTACAACCCCCAGGAACAACAACCATACCCGATGCAGTCTTACTCGCCAAACCCTCCCCGTCAGCAGCAGCTCGCTGGTTCCTTCCTTTCACAACAGTTCTACAATGCGCCTCATCCTCAACCATCAATGTATGATGGAGCGGGTGGTCGATCTAATCCAGTTGTCCCGCCCGGGTACTCGTCGGAACCTTACCCATACACTGGTTCACCTTCATCAGCGAAACAGCCACTTATGAGTAACAGCAGAACTGGTTACCCACAGCTCTCAACAGCACATCCGTTGCCACACGCTTTGCCAATGGCTTCAGCCGTGAGCGGTGGCTCTAGCTCCCCGAGATCAGAAAGCAGAGCCCCAATCGACGATGTAATCGACAGGGTTACAACAATGGGCTTCCCAAGGGACCAAGTGAGAGCAACCGTTAGAAAACTGACCGAAAACGGCCAAGCTGTTGACCTCAACGTGGTTCTAGATAAGTTGATGAACGACGGAGGAGCTCCACCTGGAGGTTGGCTTGGTAGTCGGTAGCCACCATAATAGCCGACTCTGTATAGTACTTAATATCAAGTAGCAATTTTACCATCAATCACCGTTGTGACTTAATATCGGTTTCACTTGTGTTTTAAGAGCTTGTGACCCCATTGCGACTTCAAATGTCGATTTTATCATCCAGTTTGATGTCTGAGCTGAGAGATTACCGGGTCTGTTTGATGCTTGATATGTTTTTGGTTTTCTTTACTATTTATTATTGGCAATTTGTAAATCAGCTATATACCAGTCGAAGAAAGGACGCATAAATGAAGCTAGGTACCGATAAAACATCTCTGACATTATTATTACATAAACAAAAACAGACTGAATAAAACTCGTGAGAAGCTTACAAGCAAATACAAGATTTTGAAACACACAAACATCTACCAAGAAACAAAAACCACAACAGACGAGCCTCTTTATATTCACCACAAAACACACAGCTTACGTAGACGCCACTCGGACCTCGTGAGTAGTTTTGGTGTCTCCTCTATGACCCTTGGTGTCTCGGTCTCGGACATCATGAGTCTTGGTCTCTCGGACATCATGAGCTTTGTCTTCAATGGTTTGTCCAGCATCTTTAGTCCTCTGTCCCACATACTCAGCCATGTCAGCCAAACGCTGCTTCGCTTCCTCCAGCTCCTCCGGCATACGCTCCCTTGCCCTACGGAAGAAGTTGAGCACCCACGACATCGATGATAGTCCCGTGAGACCTATTGCCCCTGACGTAAAAAATCCAGTCATAGCTAGACCGATCACAAACGCTGCTGGTACGATCACCGGACTAAAGATGAGGAACAACGGGAATGCTAGCATTAAACCGATGACCGAACCGGCTAATGTCAAACCGGCTAGAAGCAGTAGCGCCCCTCCAACCGGTACACCACCCACCACGGCTAGAACCTGCATGCACATGCGTTGCGCGTAAACCACATGTATATATATGCATGTAATTTGTTGTATACAGTGTTGAGATTGGAATGATGGTAATTAAACGAGACCTGAGTGGAAGAAGGGCCCGACTGGGAGTGAAGGACTTTGATGCCGCCTTCGTGTTGGCGTTGAGGATGCACTATAAGCTGGTGTGGCTGTGTTCGAACGTCCGCCATTTTCCTTTTTCCAGAGATCCTCCAAGTTCAAGCTTAATTAGAGAGCTTTTGCAAGAAACTAAACCCAAGAGAGTGTTGCTGAATCAATTGCTTCTACCTTTTAAGTAAGGTTTGAGAAATGAGATCGGTTTTGTCGTAATATAGATCAGTGACATGCTGCGAGAACATGACACGCAACAGAGTGACGTGGCACCTGAGAAGCTTGCATGAGTAACAAGTATTTTTTCCTTTTCAGATTAACTTTCAAGAGAGCGAATCCGATGATACCAATGAAGGAGCTGAGATGGACAAAGGCCTACACTAGTGTCTGGTGGAGCCATAATAGATGAAATGCCTGTTTTACCCTTGTACACAGTGTTGAATAACCAAATTATCCACTCTCTTCAGTGGTCTGAGTCTCCTATGAGGTTAAAAAACGTCAACTTTTGCTGCAACTCTTCTGAATTTACAGCTTCAATGGAGCGATGAGGATTCAGCCATGAAAAGCTTACTTATGTGGTGTATAGATTGTTGAACAGATTATGCAGGAGAGTGATCAAGAACTGGTTTCTCAACACTCAGTACATAGTCTTTGACTGAATTCAGTAAGAAAGATATCTGTGTTAGGCTTAAATCTCCACATTCTTATTGCTCTTGATCCCTCTAATTAAACTTGAGATTACTTACTCTCTGTCTAGCTTCTGCAAACACTGAATCACAAGCTGTCTCCCTTAGATTCGAAATACGCAGAATTTTCCAAGTCTTTTCTCATATGCAAACCCAGCTGTTTCAGCAATCCATAAACCGGAACTTTCTCAGGATGCAAATCATCATCAGCTACAAATTTATGGACTTTTCTTCTAATCTCAATCAAACTCTCTGCCAATCCTTTCTTAATTCCTCTGTTCTTCACTGATACTCTCAGCTTCTCCACATTATCCCATTCTCCTTTAACCCCATACATATTCGACATTAACATGTAATAACCAGCATGATTAGATTCCATTTCAAAGAGCTTCTTTGCTACAGTTTCTGCCATCTCACCATTCTGATGAATCCTACACGCCCCTAAAAGAGTACCTAAGATTTGAGGTGTTGGTGAAAAAGGCATCCGCTTTATAACATCAATGGCAGTATCTAATTCTCCTACACGACCAAGAAGATCAACCAATACAGCATAGTGTTCTAAGTTAGGAACAAGTTTATAGTCACTCACCATCAACTCAAATATTCTTAGCCCCTCGTGAACCAAACCTGAGTGACTACAAGCAGATAAGATTGAGAGAAATGTCACTTCATTAGGCTCAACTTCTGAGCTCTGGACCATTTTACTAAATGTCTCCAGCGCTTTAGTGCCCTTTCCATGGATTCCATAACCAGTGATCAAAGAGGTCCAAACCACTGTGTCCTTTATGGTAATCTCATTGAATACTTTAGAAGCATTGCCTAGACTCCCACATCTCGAATAAAGCTCTACAAGAGAAGCTCCTATGAATGGGTTACTGTCAAATCCAAATTTGATCACATAAGTATGAAAGCATTCAGCTTGTTCGAGAAAGCCTAACTCCGAACATGACCCGAGAACCTTCACCATAAGAATAGCATCAGGCCTGGTATTATTTTCCAGCAGCATCTTGGAAAATTCCTCAGTTGATCTCTGAGCCATTCCATTTGATGTAAAGCCGCTTATCAAAGCAACCCAAGAGACCACATCTTTCTTTTGCATCCTGGAGAAAACAGCATAAGCTTCTTTAGGGGAGAAACACTTCATATACATATCAACTAGAGCAGTTGAGACTTTCAATTCTGTTTCTAAACCTTTCCCAATGGCTAATTCATGAGTCTTCCTACCTTGCTCTAAATCATGAGCAGCTGCACAAGCTTGTATAACACTAAGCATAGTAGCTACATTAGGTTCTATTCCATTATCCATCATTTCATTGTATACACGCAATGCTTCAGTAGCAGATCCATTTTGAACGTAGCAAGCAATCACTGTGCTCCAAGATATAACATCTTTCTCTGCCATCATCTTGAACAAATTAACCGCTTCTTTGAAAGGTCTCGACTTTGCGTAACAATTCAATAGTGAATTTAATAAAGACAAATCCTTTTCAAAGCCTCTCCTCATCACAAAACCGTGCACACATCTCCCAAGCCTTGAATTAGATAGTTTTGTACATGCAGAAACTAGTGTGATTAAAGTTATCCGATCAGGACTAACATCCGAAGACATCGCCATTCTCCTGCAAAACTCTACTGCCTCAAAGGGAAACCCATTTTTCTCAAACCCAGAAACCATAGAAGACCATGTCACTATATCAGGCTTCTCCAACTCATCAAACACCCTCAATGCTTCAGTCATTCTCCCACATTTCGCATACATATCTATCAGAGCAGATCCAACATAAAGGTCAGCCCCAAGCGTAGCATCCTTCTTGACGAATCCATGAATCATTTCTCCATACTTAACTTCCCGTAACTCCACACAGGCCTTGAGAGCAACTGGAAGCGTGAAATGATCAGGCTTTTCTTCATGGCGGAGCATTTGACCCAAATGACACAGAACTTGTCCCCATTGTTTATCTCTGGATAAACTCTTGAGAAGAGTATTCCACTGATATAAGCTTCTCTTCGTCATTTCGTCGAACACTTGGCGTGCATCAACGGAAGAAGAGAACTTCCGATAAAAACCCACCCAATTTCCTTGGAAAGGATCTTATCACGGATTCAAAACTTCGGAGCCCGAGAAAATTTCCATTGATTTCCTCGCTCCTACATTGCTTGAGCAATTCAAATTTCCTTCTCGCAGTAACTTAGCGAGGGAGAGAATGTTTAACCATTGTGACATGAAGCGCAAATAGGCCACGAATACGACGACGACGTTTCACGTAGCTTTGGGCCTGGGCCGAATCCGTTGGGGTAATAATAGTCCAATACTCTTATTATGTTTCCTTATTTGTACCATTTGTATTGGTCAATTGTTTTCTTATTTGTATTTATTGCTTTTAAAAATACGAACAAGGATAAGCTTAACAAAACAATAAATAAAGTATTAAGGAAAGTAATAACAAACCACGTGGCAGTATCAGAGCTTAAGCTGTTATTGAGAATTGGAATAGCTACAAATACGCACAAGCCTCCTTCTTCTTCTTCTTTCTTCAAGCTCTGACTCATCAAGCCAAATTTCTGAGAATCGAATCGAATCGAATCGAAGCCATTTTCGAGAACGAAGGTCAGCATTTGAGACTGCGTCATATTTCTCGATCTTGTTCAATATCTCTTTCTCTCCTTCGTTTCACTTTGATATCTTTCTCTCTCGTCTACATTTGAGCTACTTTTTTCTTGTTGTTATCATCACGTAGGTGTTGTAGGTGTCGTGTAGTGAGATTCATCTCGGATTTGGTTGATCGATTGATGGATTTGTCACGAAACGCGTAGAATTCGGTGGAAGTTGTTCAAATCGGAAGCCGATCGCGAAGAAAGTTAGGTTTCGTTACGTCGCAATCCGAACGATTTTCCAATATTCGATCAAACGTAAGCTGATTCTTTCCCTTTTTTGTTCGTATCTGCTTTAGCCGTGTTCGATTCTCTTTTGTTTAATGTTTATAGTATTTTTTCTTTAACCTTTCGTGATTTCCCCTTTTTGCGGAATTGATTCTGGTTTTGGAATTATTCTACCTATTGATTTGTCCGCATATTCCTAATATTCCCATTATTTTAATACTTGTGTAGTCAGAATCTTGATTTTAGTTTGGTTAACGGTTGGTGTTGTATAAATTCTTGATAGATTTGCATATCTGGGTTTTGGTTGGTGTAGTTAAGAGTGAAGGATATAGTAGAAAAGGAATAAGAGCCAAAGAGGGATGCCTTTGAATTTAGGCAACGATGGCGATGGATCGTCTCGGATTATTCTGACTGAGCCTCGCGGATCAACTGCAGAGGTTTGACTGTTTCATCTTTTCTCTTCATTGTTAGTTTTCTGTAACTTGTGTTGAGTCTGCCTTCATTTGTTGTTGTCATGATTAGAGTTACGTATTCTCGGATTGGAATCTTTCAGGTGATTTTACATGGAGGACAAGTGATTTCTTGGAAAAATGAAAGGAGGGAAGAACTGCTTTATATGAGCAGCAAGGTAAACTTTGATATGACCTTTCCTTTGCACTGTATAACCTGTGGCATTAATTAGAAGCCTGAATGTATAAACTGCCAAATAAGGAGTGAAGCAGGATGTTTTTTTTAATGTTTTTTTTTTTTTTTTGATGTGTCTCGTTTAGGCTCAGTATAAGCCACCCAAGGCGGTCAGAGGAGGAATACCTGTTTGCTTTCCACAGGTTTGGGATCTCAGATCACTTTAAAACAGTTGAATAACGTATTCCTGTGCTTTCGTACCACCATCAAGCATATTGTGCCATCTTTGCAGTTTGGAAACATTGGTGGACTTGAGCGACATGGATTTGCACGGAACAGACTCTGGTCATATGATGATGATCCTTCGCCTCTGCCTCCTGCTAACAAACAGTCATCAGTTGATCTGATACTGAAGGCTACAGAAGATGATCTGAAGATCTGGCCTCACAGGTGTGTGGGAGAGAGATCTATAACTTACGGCATGATCAAGCCCAAAACATTGAATCTTGCAGCCACATGTTTTTTCGTTGCTCGTGTTCTATGATTTGGATGTTTTGTCTGTGGTTCTTTATTATCTTCTCTTTGGCTAACTTCATAACTCCTCGGTGTTATTTGCGCAGCTTTGAACTCCGTGTTCGCATTTCTATCAGCCCTGGGAAACTTACTTTGATCCCTCGTGTGAGGAACATTGACTCAAAGGCATTCTCCTTTATGTTTGCACTTCGAAACTACTTATATGTATCTGACATAAGGTGTGCCTTTTCACATTTTATTTTTCTCTACTTAGATTGCTTCCAATCTCTGAGTAATAACTCATGTGGGTATCGAATTTGCAGTGAAGTACGGGTTGAGGGCTTGGAGACACTTGATTACCTGGACAACTTGATGGGTAAAGAAAGATTCACGGAGCAAGCAGACGCAATTACCTTTGACGGTGAGGTAAGTAATGTCAACCATTGTTTTCCCTTTGAAGTTTTTTCAAAGGTAAAAACGCCCAAGATTGATATAAAGTCAGTGTGTGTGCAGGTCGATAGAGTGTACTTGAACACGCCAACAAAGATTGCTGTCATAGATCATGAGCGAAAGAGAACCATCGAGTTGCGAAAGGAAGGCATGCCCAATGCAGGTGCGCATTCAAACAGATTAAAAAAAAAAAATTTGGTTTTGATTTCTTCTTCTAATGGATTTTGACATGGAAATGAGCCAGTTGTGTGGAACCCTTGGGACAAAAAGGCAAAGACCATAGCTGATATGGGGGATGAAGATTACAAGACAATGCTTTGTGTAGATTCTGGAGCTATCGAGCCTCCTGTTTTGTTAAAGCCTGGTGAGGAGTGGAAAGGCAGACAAGAACTCTCTATCGTCTCATCGAGTTACTGCAGCGGACAGCTTGATCCACGCAAGGTTCTTTACGGAGATTAGTGATCCCTTTTTTCTTCTTACTACTAAGTAAAAACCAATAATAAGCCATGATCTGATCTTATTATCAACTTGTCGAGAGAGTCGAGACTCAGGTGTCTGTCTATGTTTTGATCTTGTAGCTATCCTTTCACTTTGTTTTGAGTGGTTCTGACTGTTACACAGACAGAAGAGAGAGGCCACAGTCATATTTTGTAACGTTGACTCTGTGTTTGACCGTCAAACAATGTATTTTGGTCTCTTTTGATTCGTGAAACTATTTATGGCCCGGCCCATTCATGAAATATCATCATTATTCTCTGTCCACTATGTCTCATGAAATATCATCATTATTAATTTGAAATTTTCATTTAACTGCAAATAAAGAAAAAACAAACTTGGGTTTTACTTTTACAAGTTTCTTTTTTTGTGCGTAGAATTTCACTTCTGATGAACGTATTTTTCACGTTGATCATATTTTCTAAGATGGAAACTTGATAAAATAAATATTGGATCCCATTCTCCAACGGTATGTTATGTTGTTGTCCCAACTTTTGGTTTAGTTTTTTAATCATTAAATAATGCGAAATTACGGGTAAAATTAAAAAAAAAAACAAAAGGGTGTGTTTCTGGCTTGGCGAGCAAGGTAGTGTGGCCCTACATAAATGACTTAATTACAAAATAGCCATTAAGCCCGTTTCCCGAAGCTCCCAAGTGCTTCGGTGTTGCACAGAACGTTAAGAACCTAAGGTTCGTATCCGAACCAAACTCTAAGTCAAAGTCAGTCAACACTAGTCTTGTCCGAAGCCGAGGTTCGTCAATTGTGTTCTTGAGAAGCTTTCGTCGAAGCTTAGGCTCGAGACGTATGAGCCTCTTCCCGCTCACATTAGTCTCCTCGGTCTTGTTTTTGTCTCGACGCGTTCACTCAACACTCCCTTTTACTTACCCTTGTTGACAAGCTCAAAGCTTCATCTCTCTTTATATTTCTCTCTCTTAGGTTTCTCCTTCTTTGTTTTGGGAGTCATGGCGAGGTAAAAGCTTTAAACCCTTATGTTAAACCCCAGATTCGTTTATGATTTCATTTTCACCCAAACCCTTAAATCAATTTTCGCAACGTTACTCCTTTGTTTCGTTCCGTGGTTTGATTGGTTCCGGTGAAAGTTGTCTCCTTTGTTCGTGGGTCGCGGAAAAGGGACATTTTGTTTTACTGGGTTATGCAAAAATGTGAAATTTCCCTTACGAGATTGAGCTAGAAAGCTTAAAATTTTAGATATTCTTCGCCTGATTTTGGGCATTGACAATATATGCTTGAATCTCTTATGTCTGTAACTTTGAAGAAGACGACCGAGTTGTTTTCTTGTCTTGAGATGATTAATGATTTCATTCCTTTGAGCTGTAGCTGTTAATAAACGGATGATTTATACTTTGTTCTTGTCAACAAAATTATACAGGGCTTGGATTGTTGATGGCAGAGGAATCGCAACCAAAGTGAAGAATGCGTCTGTTTCTTCAGCTTCGCAGATCAAAGACTGTGGTGCGTATATCGATTGCCCCAATTGCTCTTACCGAATTGACAATAGCAATGTGAGTGAAGCACAATCCCTCTCCTGTCCTGTCTGAAGCAGACGATGTTGCTTACACACTGATTTGTGTTGTGTTGGTTTTCAGGTGCTGGTTCCATGGCCTGGCCTTCCTAAAGGTGTCAAGTTTGAGCCAACTGATGAAGACATCATCGAGTTTCTGGAAGCTAAATGTGGGATTGGTGGCTCTGAACCGCATGTACTTATCGAAGAGTTTATTCGTCCAGTCACTGAAGATGTTGGAATCAATTACACTCACCCTAAAAACCTTCCTGGTAAATGACAACATTCCTCTATTGATGTTGCAACTTACTCAATAAAGGCCTTTTAGTTAAGCTGTTGATTGTTGTTTTGTCAATTGAATCTTTGAGCTTTGTTTTCTCAGGTGCAAACAAAGATGGAGTAAGTGTCTTCTTCTTTCACAAGACGGTTCAAGCATACGGAACAGGCCAAAGGAAACGCAGAAAGATCACACCGACATGTCTGGACGAGGAACCAGTTCGCTGGCACAAGACAGGCAGAACAAAATCTGTGTTGCTCAATGGAGTCCAACGGGGTTGCAAGAAGATCATGGTGCTCTACAAGAGCGCTAGGAAAGGATCAAAGCCCGAGAAATCAAACTGGGTCCTGCATCAGTACCATCTAGGAACAGAAGGAGAAGAGATAGGAGACTATGTTGTTTCAAAGATAACATATCAGCAGCAGAAGGTTGGGGAACTTCCTGATGAAGGTGAGAGTTCCGGGGTTCGTGGTGCGCCAAGAACACCGAAGACGAATACTCCTCAACCACCTAGACCTCTAGATGGTCTTGCTGGAGATGCAGAAACTTTTGATCCATTTGGCGAGGTTAGTATTTGTTAGTTAACCACAGAGTCATTGGGAAGCATACCTTTGTTTTCAAGAGACTAAAATCGGTGTTTTTAACTCGTAAACCAGGGACTGGACAACATTCCAGAAGCTGTTTTAGAGAAGATGTGGTCTAAAAAAGCTCGAATGGAAGATGATTATGTTGTAAACCTTAATGAAGATAACTTAACATGCAATGAAAGCATTGAAGCTTCTTCTGTTTGGGAAAACCAGGTTCTCCTCCCCAATCCTAGCATCGGAACCATTGGGGAACTAGATGGTTTTTCGATTTCAGATCTCGAGAATGCAGATTTGGGGACTCCTCCTGACCTCCTCACTGTAAGATCCAAATAGAAAAAAAAAAACATTCTTACTTTTCTTAGAATCATTGAAAGATTGG
This sequence comes from Arabis hirsuta, assembly GCA_964056655.1. Lineage (NCBI taxonomy): Eukaryota > Viridiplantae > Streptophyta > Magnoliopsida > Brassicales > Brassicaceae > Arabis > Arabis hirsuta. The sequence goes on from OZ053306.1 coordinate 32,899,595, forward strand.
AACTTGGATCCTAAATTTCGTTTTTCATGGGGTTTGCAGTTGGCTTCTCAAGAGAGCTTGTTGAAATGGATTGGATGGATGTGATTGGATTCTTGCTGCTAAATGCAGAATCTCTAAAATGGCGTTTTCTCAGAGAAACATAGAGAAAAGCCGAAGAAGAAGAAGGCAAAGGCAGGAATGTGTATAAATAAGAAAACTTTGAAGTCTCCTCAAGCTGAAGTCATATCTCTGTGATAATTTTACTTCAGCAAATTCTCAGGCGATGAGTTTTCTCTCAGATTCCCGGAAAGTTACTTAAACTTTTCCGGGGAAAAAATAATTTCAATATCGGAATCTTCACTTGAGTGTAATTCGAAAAGACATTTGTGCTATTGTTCTGTACTACTCTGTTGTGTGGTTACTCTGTTTTGTTTGTCTCAGGGTCCAACTGTTATAAATATGTTTCGGTATTTACCATTATCACCCTATATTCTCAAAATATACCATTATTGCCCCAAATAAATGATTTAATCCAATTAACCACTGGAAGTTGAATTACACATTTTTCGTCTTTCGTGTCTCTTCACTCGCAAATTAGGGTTTTACAGAGCCAAGCTATTCCGCAGCTCTCTCCTTTGCTTCTGGGCGTCTCCAAAATCTAACATTTGGTATAAATAAGCGAAGAAATTTCAGACGTTTCACCATTGAAACCCTCTCTAAGCACTAATAACGATGGTGAGGAAAGGTCGCGGCGGCGGAGGCGGTGGTATGGGCGGAGGAATTAATCGGAGATTTCTGATTCAAGTTATGGATTCGTGCGGGAAGGATTTAACTACGCCGGAGGATATCGTCAATGATCTTCGTTCCAGGTACGCTAATTTTGCGAGGTTGACACGGGCAAAGCTTCTGCTCAACGTCAGGCATGTCCTTAGTGCTAGAAACAGCAGGCGTGTTAAAGACGAAGAGGAAGATGACAGCAATGGCGACGATGAAGATGCTGCTTCTGGTAAGAGGAAGAAACAGAGACGGGTTGATGAGAAAGAGGAGAAATTGCAGCAAGCGGAGCAATCGCATCTGAAGAGGAGGAATAGAGAACGTCCGGTGTCTTCTTCTCCGTCTGCTTCTTCTTCTTCGTCTGAAGACAATGGCGATGTGTCGACTTCCGATGACGTGATTTACAGTGAGAAGTTGAGTCCGCGGTTTGATTTGACCAATAGCAGTCTTAGAGACAACTACGCTAAGGTGAATAGCTCCTCGAAGAAACCAACTGTGCCTTCTTCTCCTTTGCCTGTGGAAAAGAATGTTGAAGTTGAGACTGTGACCAACAAAGCTAGAAGCAAGATGGCTACAATGGGGTCGAGAAAGGAAGCTAAATTATCTCTTTCTATCGGCGGACCTACTGGTAATGGTGATTTGGATGTGGTTGGTATTAAAGGACCTACTTTTAAAGATTTCGGTGGGATTAAGAAAGTGTTGGATGAATTGGAGATGAATGTTTTATTTCCGATTCTCAATCCTGAACCGTTCAAGAAGATCGGAGTAAAGCCACCAAGTGGGATCCTGTTTCATGGACCACCTGGCTGTGGAAAGACCAAGTTGGCTCATGCCATAGCCAATGAAGTTGGTGTTCCGTTTTACAAAATTTCAGCTACAGATGTGGTTTCTGGTGTATCTGGTAATGAATTGCATGATCCTTTTGTTTCAGTTTGTTGTTGAGCTCCCTCTTTGATTGTACTAATACAATATTCAAATTTTGTTCTGCTGAAAACTCGCAGGTACTTCTGAAGAGAATATTAGGGAGCTCTTCTCTAAAGCATATAGGACTGCGCCTTCGATTGTGTTTATCGATGAGATTGATGCGATTGGATCAAAGAGAGAAAATCAGCAAAGGGAGATGGAGAAACGGATAGTCACGCAATTATTGACTTGTATGGATGGGCCTAGTAACAATGGCGAGAAAAATAATCCTGATTCTACTCCTGGATTTGTTCTTGTCATTGGAGCTACAAATAGGCCTGATTCTCTTGATCCTGCTTTGAGGAGAAGTGGACGATTTGAATGTGAGATTGCTCTCGGTGTTCCAGATGAAGATGCAAGGGCTGAGATACTCTCTGTTGTAGTTCAAAAACTTAGACTAGAAGGTCCCTTTGACAAGAAAAAAATAGCTCGTATAACACCGGGTTTTGTTGGAGCCGATCTTGAAGGTGTTGCTAACATGGCTGGCAGGATAGCCACAAAGAGGATCAAGGATTCAAGAAAATCAGAACTGACCGGTGATGGTGAAGATGATAAATCTTGGCTGAGGCAGCCCTGGCCGGAAGAAGACTTGGAAAAACTCTTCGTCAAAATGTCTGATTTCGAGGTATATCAATTAGATTCCTGATATGAGTTACTTCCCTGTACTTCGATGGTTACAAAGTTTTTCTCTTTGGCTCTTGACTCTGTTAGTTGCTCTGTTTTCTACCAGGAAGCAGTGAATCTAGTTCAGGGTTCTTTGACAAGAGAAGGATTCTCTACCGTGCCTGATGTTAAGTGGGACGATGTTGGTGGACTTGACCATCTACGGCTTGAACTCAACCGTTATATAGTCAGACCGATCAAAAAGCCTGATATCTATAAGGTAGTTATAAATCACTTGCCACTGTTACATAGTCAAGAGATTACTTGCATGTTCTATCGAGGTCTGAAACTCTGAATGTTTCTCTTGGATCTTTTTAGGCTTTTGGAGTAGACTTAGAGACAGGATTTTTGCTCTATGGACCACCGGGTTGTGGTAAGACATTGATTGCAAAAGCAGTTGCAAACGAGGCAGGAGCTAATTTCATATACATCAAGGTTAGACTTTCACGTCAGATTATCTGGATTTTGCTTTGCATATGAATGGTCCAATAATAATCTGTATTCTATTGTTGGCTTTCAGGGTGCAGAAATTCTAAATAAATATGTTGGAGAAAGCGAGCTTGCTATTCGGACATTGTTTCAGCGCGCCCGGACATGCGCCCCATGCGTACTCTTCTTTGACGAGGTTTGTGTTTCACATTTTGAACAGTAGTCTGGCTAAAATTCAAGTGTGTAATCTTAAGGCCGATGTATATTTGACTGAGCAAACAAAGTTAATCTGTGTTTGGGTTGATACAGTTTAAGAGCTGTCCGATTCTTATACATGAGTAATGTTTTTGAACTTCAGGTAGATGCTTTGACTACAAGTCGTGGCAAAGAAGGTGCTTGGGTTGTTGAAAGGCTTTTAAACCAGGTAATAAAGGCTTTCTTTCTTCATCATATTGAATGGTGCAACCGTAAATCTTACTCAGGCGTCGATGTTTCACAGTTTCTTGTTGAGCTGGACGGTGGAGAGAGGCGTAATGTATATGTAATTGGAGCTACAAACAGGCCAGATGTAGTTGATCCCGCTTTCTTGAGACCGGGGAGGTTGGGGAATCTTGTTTACGTACCCCTCCCTAACGCGGATGAGCGTGCTTCAATTCTAAAAGCTATAACAAAGAAGAAACCCTTAGATCCTAGTGTTGATCTGGATGCCATTGCAAAGATGAACTGTGAAGATTTCAGCGGAGCTGATCTCGCTAACCTGGTAATCTTGTCGCAACCTTTCTTCAATCATGAGACGACCTGTGTTCTGTAATGTGTATGATTCTGATAATTAGTTTGAATTTATTTAATGGGAAGGTGGACAAAGCTATACATCAGGCAGTGGAGGAGAAATTCAGCTCGTCTGAAGATGATGTTACTGATTCAACTCAGTGTATCGTCAAATTGACTCATTTCGAGGAAGCCTTGTCCTTAGTCTCATCCTCTGTGAACAAACATGTATTCTCTTCTCTCTCTCTTTGCATTACTTAGAAACTGAAAATCTTATCGTCTCTCATTGAGTTTGAATCTCATTTTGGTGGTTTTGCAGCAAATAAAACACTACGAGGAACTATCAAAAAGGCTTCAAAGAAGCAGTACAAGGAACACCGAACAAATCACCATTGGATCATCATCTATTGGAACATCTTTTGCCCTTCAGTAACACTTTTAATTATAAATGTCTGCACAATCCCATTTTTCCGAGGTAGATACGATCGTTTTATGTAAAGAATCCTCTGTTTTTCTCAAAATCAAGTTATGTTTTCCAGCTGTTCTATCAAATCCGTAAAATTACAAAAAATCTTAAGACTGTAGAATTTTATGTACACAGAAGGCATAAAGAAAGAGACAGCCAAAGCTCCTAAAATCTATAGGGGACTAATAAGCGAGTAAGTAGAGATCGTTATCTATCAGTCAGTTTCTCGTTTGCAGTTCCCAGGTAATAAGTACTTGTAACTATCGACATTCTGGATGAGATATCCAGGGAGATGAACAGCTGAGTAAGACCGAGGAATCGGACCTAGTTTCCCGATAATCTCTCTGAATGTGTGTTCTTCAGGAAACATATCGAAAAGATCAGTTCCTTTGCAGATGACATCTTGGATTCGTTTGGGGTTCAGATAATGTAAGAATCTCACCCGGTCAGTATGGCTATAAGCTTTCATCTTGAATACGAAGTCCTTGATGTGTCTGAAACAGAAACTGCAATGCCAGCCTGAATCCGTCAAAAGATTGTTGCTTTGTCGGAAATGAGCGTACCGAGTTTTCCCAGGCTTGTAGAGATGAACAGAAGCTCTCCAGCTTTTGCTATCGACATAGTACTCATACGAGTAGAGGTAGTTTCTCAGCTGAAGATGAAGAATCGGTGGGAATCCGTCGCACCATCTAAGCATATTGATAGTATGACCGCTCGGGATCTCATCGACATCCGACATTATCAAAAGATCATCTTCTTTTATACCCGCGAGTTTGATCAGTTGGTCCAATGCAAGCCTTTGGAACGATTCTTCCACAAAAGGGTTTTCGCCTTTCTTGAATCTTCCTCCTACGTGCCCATAAGACAGTCTTGGCTCAACGAATTTGAATTTCTCCTCTCGGTTATCCGCGAAAGCCAGCGGCTTTGACAGACCAGTGAAAGTCGAGTTGGATTCCAGAAGCACAAACTGCGTAATGTAAGGATTTAACTCGTTCCAACGGAGAGTCAACATATCGATCTCGTTACTGAACAAGACAGCATCAAAGACTCTTCTTGGAGAATCGCGGATTTTCCAGCCGTGAAGATTGCAGAGCATTTCCATGGAAGCATTCTCGTGGTAGTAATGCGGAAGGATGTTAAATGGTTTAGGAGGTGATTCCCATAGTGGTCTCAAGAAATATGTGATCTTTTGACCGTGTAAATAGATACCGAAGATGGCAATTGGCAAGAGAGTGAAGAGAAATAGATACGTCTTGAAATCAAGTCCTCTTACAAGTACACATTTTAGCCTTGACATGGCCTTCCCTGCTCGAGAACCCTCCTGTAAAATGTTAAAAGAAGAGATTTTTTTTTTTTTTTTTTTTTTAATTAAAAAATAATCCAATCACTTTCTCTAATCTAAATCATAAACTCTATAGTAGTGTTAACAATCAATGACCTAAAGCCTATGACTCTAATCAAAATGACCCCAAAAAAACAAAATCATGGCTTGATGATGGAAACCCAGAAATCATCACCTGTCCACAAACATCTTCGCAGATATTATCCCTCTTCTTAGAACTACCATAACCATCGGACATGATTTTATAGTTTTTTCAGTAATGTCGGATTCTCTCTATGTTTAAAATCTCAAATGAAGAAACAGAAAATCCACCAAAAAAAAAAAAACAGGATTTTAAGAAATTGAAAGGAAAAAGAAAAAAAAAAACAAGAGAGAGAGAGAGAGAGAGAGAAATGTTAGAGAGGAAGAAGAGAAGTCCGAAATTTTCTGAATTGAAATCGATCCTTCTCCTCTAAGAAAAACTGTATTTACCAATTATAGCCGTTAGGTGATTTTTCACCTTCCATATCTAGAATTTAATTTACATTAATCAAATCTCTAATTTCCTTATTTAAATATATAAAGATAAACCATAGATAAAACTTCCATCCGTCAGATCTGTAAAAGCGGTTTGATCACACGGTTTCAAATCCTTTATCCCAAAATCAGAATTTTTCTTTTTTTTAACCTATTGATTAATTCTGATAATTAACCGCGTAATAAAATGAGAAAATCTCTTAATTAAATTTAAAATAGTAAAAAGAATTTTAAGCCGAACGTTTTTTAAAAAAAAGGAAAGAAGCAAAAAGATTATGAAACGACGAAATGAAACCCCCGAAGACGACGATGACGACGGCGGAGGAAAAACAAACCATGCGTAAACAGCCGCCGTCTCCGCCTCCACAACCACCGCCAGTTAACAACTCTTTGGTCCAATGGTGGCGGAGATGGACGGTGTTAGTGGCGGCGATATGGATCCAAGCATTCACGGGGACAAACTTCGATTTCTCCGCTTACTCTTCCGACATGAAATCGTCGATGGGGGTTTCTCAGTCCCGCCTAAATTACATGGCGGTTGCTTCTGATTTGGGTAAAGCATTGGGTTGGTCTTCTGGTTTCGCGATTGCTTATTTCCCTGTCTCCGCCGTGCTTTTCGCCGCCGCCGGAATGGGACTCGTCGGTTACGGCGTTCAGTGGTTATGCATCGCCGATGTTATCGACCCTCCTTATGCTCTGGTTTTGGTTTGCTGCTCGTTGGCCGGTTTAAGCATTTGCTGGTTCAATACGGTCTGTTTCATCCTCTGTGTTCGACATTTCGAATCGAACCATTCGCTTGCGTTGTCTCTTGTTGTGAGTTTTAATGGAATCAGTGCTGCTTTGTATACGCTTGGTCATGAAGCTATTAGTGGGAAATCATCAGCAAGTTCTGATATTTACCTTCTTCTTAACTCTCTAATCCCTTTGATCGTCTCTGTTTTAGCACTTTGGCCGCTCCTTACTAACCCTAATTCCTTCGATACATCCCGAACCCATGACGAAACCCGTGTCTTCGTCGTCTTCAATGTATTAGCCTTAATCACATGCTTTTACCTTCTCTTGCCTTCATCAAACACCTATTTAGCTTCATCGCCTCGATGGCATTTCCTCGGCGCCATTTTCCTTCTCCTTTTCCCGTTGTTCGTCCCGTTTATCGACTATATTCACCGCGCCATCGAGTCCTGCTTCCACCTTCACAGATCTGGCTATGCAGCGGTTAACGTCGAAGAGCCCAAGATCCTCAAAAGTTATGAGAAGATGAACGAAGAGGAAGAATGTGATAAAGTGAGACTAGGAGATGAGCATTCTCTCGGAATGCTGGTTCGTAGGGTTGAGTTTTGGCTATATTACATAGCTTATTTCTGCGGCGGCACGATCGGTCTTGTTTACAGCAACAACTTAGGACAGATCGCTCAGTCTCTAGGACAAAGCAGCTCAAAGGCTAAATCCTTAGTGACACTCTTCTCTGCTTTCTCCTTTTTGGGAAGATTGCTTTCCTCTGCACCTGACTTCACTCGCAAGAAACTGTACTACTTGACAAGAACAGGATGGTTCACCATTTCGTTACTGCCAACACCTTTGGCCTTCTTCATCCTCGCTTATTCATCCGAGACCTACCACACCGCGCTATTACGAGTCGCGACCGCACTTATCGGGTTAAGCTCTGGGTTTGTATTTGCGGCTGCGGTTTCTATAACTTCCGACCTCTTTGGACGCAATAGTGTTGGAGTCAACCAGAACATCCTCATCACAAACATTCCCATCGGTTCGCTCTTCTACGGCTACATGGCTGGCTCGGTCTATGACACCAACGCGAGCCTGGGGAGGGAATCTGTGGTCTCGGACTCGGTTGTTTGCGTTGGAAGTAACTGTTATTTTGTAACGTTTTTGTTTTGGGGTTGTTTGTCTGTTTTGGGATTTGTATGTAGCTTGTTTCTGTTTATTAGAACTAGACCGGTTTATCACCGGTTAGAACAGAACCGAATCTAAAACGGTGTAGTATCAGCTGCCTATAATGGTTTAGATTGATCGGATCCAAGAAAAGAGTTTAAATGCTAGTATCCTCTTTTTGGATCTTCTTGAAGGAAACTAATTGAAAAATTCCTCGTTAAATTAGTTAATTAATCATTGCAATTTAGTAATTTACTGTTACACACTATTTATTTTTTTTATTTAACCTAAAACTATATTAGAGCATAATCGGTTATAAAATCTAGGACTTTTTTTGGTGAATAACCAAAAAAAAATTTTAAAAATTAGAAAAAATGGTGTATGTGACAATTTTTAGACCATTAGATTTAGAGTTTTTTTTGTTAGTTTTCAAATTATATATTTTTTTTTATATTTTTGGCAAATTTTCCCTCATCTATCCCATGACTGTTGACGTGTCATTATCACCCACCCGATCAGCGTAATTCGATACATTCAGTGTGGGACCCATGAATCGTTAAACTGTAAAAAATAAGAGCAATAAATAGTGAAGTATGGATAAGTTAAAAAAAGAAAGTAAAAAACGCTCAAAGGGAGATGGATCAGGATCAGGATCAGGATACGAGATCCACGGTTTCCGGCGATACGACGGAGGCGGCGATCGAGCACCGTTCGTTTGCTCGGATCGGATTTCTGGGAAACCCTAGCGATGTTTACTTCGGCCGTACAATCTCCTTCACTATCGGCAACTTCTGGGCTTCCGTCAAGCTCGAGCCATCCCAACATCTCTTCATCAAGCCTCATCCATTCCACGATCTCGTCCAGTTCACCTCTCTCGACCATCTCGTACGTTTTCTTTCCAATTCGGATGAATTTTATCTGCATTTCTTTTGAAATGTTGTTAATTAGATTCCAGATTTGGGTATTTTTTTCACTAGATTCCAGATTTGTTCCTGAATCATTAGTTTATTTAAGCTGGATAGTGAAACTGTTATCGTCTGGTAATTGCAACAAGCTTAAATTTTGGATTTGTGATAACATAACATTTTGTTCTTCTTCAGCTGAATCGCTTGCAAAATGAAGGTTACTACGGTGGTGTAAGGTTGCTAATGGCGATTTGTAAAGTATTCTATAACTATTGCAAAGATAATGGCATTCAACTTCATGAAGGAAACTTCACTCTATCTTACGATACCAATATCCCTAGGCAGGTACAAACCCATTTCTTAATGTTTTTGTTTTCCTCCAGGTGAATTTCGATTTCTGCTTTTGACGTATATAGCTGATGATCTAGCTTTGATGTTCCAGACAGGGCTTTCGGGTTCTAGTGCCATCGTATCCGCTGCTCTTAGCTGCCTTCTTGATTTCTACAATGTCAGAAATTTGATCAAAGTAGAAGTTCGGCCTAACATTGTCCTCAATGCAGAAAAAGAACTTGGTATTGTTGCAGGTCTTCAAGACCGTGTAGCTCAGGTGTATGGTGGTCTTGTTCACATGGTGAGTGGTGGTGATCTTTTATATATACAGCTTTTGGTACAAAGTTTCATCAGTTAATGACTTTCTTATATGATCATCATTTTGCAGGATTTTAGTAAGGAACATATGGATAAATTGGGACATGGGATTTACACTCCTATGGATATCAGTCTCCTTCCGCCTTTGCATCTCATCTATGCTGAGAATCCTAGCGACTCAGGGAAGGTACACACGCACCATTTTTATGCTTCTGGTTGATGCAGCATTCTTTACTGCTGATGATTTGGTTTCCAAACAAGTAGTTAATGACTAAAACTCAGGCCTTTCAGGCATAGTTCAGAAGAAATTTTCGTTGATGTTAGCATGGATTTCTAATGCAGGTACATAGTAGGGTTCGGCAAAGATGGTTAGACGGTGATGAGCTGATAATCTCATCAATGGAAGAAGTTGGACAGGTAGCAGAAGAAGGCCGAGCTGCATTACTCGACAAGGACCATTCCAAACTCGTGGAACTCATGAACCGTAACTTTGACCTTCGAAGGTAAAATCTAATTCGAGATAAAATTGCAATCTATATACAACTCAAGATCAAATTCCAAGCTCACATTTAGTGATGTCCTTTTTTCAATAGGAGGATGTTTGGGGATGAATGCTTAGGAGCAATGAACATAGAGATGGTGGAAGTTGCAAGGAGGGTTGGTGCAGCTTCAAAGTTCACTGGAAGTGGAGGAGCAGTGGTGGTTTTCTGCCCTGACGGTCCATCTCAGGTGGAGCTATTGGAAGAAGAATGCCGGAAATCGGGATTTATACTTGAGCCGGTAAAGATTGCCCCTTCATGTTTGAATGATTCCGATATTGAGAGCTTATCAAAGCCTTGATTTGAGTCTTTGTTCACGAGGAGAAAGACCTTGTTTCCATTTGTATAATAAAACATGTGAGCTTTTATGTCTCAGTTGTTTCGGTAGTGGTCATGAACTCACGGGGACTTTTGCTCTGTTTCTTTCTCTTGCACGTTTTCTCTGTTTTTTGTTTTCCTTACACGTCTCTCGTTTCTTCGTTGGCTTTATCCATCCCTCTCCATTGTGCGTTTTTTGTTTTGTTTTCTTCCATGAGTCCAAATTAGCTTTAATCAATTGTCCCTATAATCAATTGGTTTAGTGGCTACGTTAAAGTGAGAAATGATTTATCCGTGACTTTAAAATCTTACGAACTACCGATATTTTAATCGTCGTAGATATTTTTGAGTGTTTTGAAAATTAATAATCAAAAACATTATATGTTAATTACAATTTACAACTTGTAATCAAATAGCAGTGTAGTAAAGTATTTAATACTATGAGATAAACAATTAAATAACTAAACATAAGAATTAATAATGTTTAAATGGGTCTGGACTTTGAATTTCCAGAATAGCTTTGTGGAGCAAATTTTGGAAGAGTGAATAAAATATGGATGGAATTTATTAATTAGAAGTTTCCTGCCTTCCTGGATAGGATCCTTTATTTTTTTATTTATATAAAGTGATTTGGATTTAATGATGTGATTTGATCCAAAACTATAAACAAATCCAACTAATTAGCTATGATTGAAACGTGAAAACATTAAACAAGAGAAAAGAAAAGAAAAGAAAAGAAAAGAAGATTGCTTTTTGAACAAAATTTGGCGAATTACATTTTCCATTTGGGATTCTAATCCGCCATTGAAGATTCCTCCTTGACCTGTTGATCTTCTCAAGTCTTTTTTTTTTTTTTTTTGTGAATTGGTCTTCTTCGTCTTCGTCTTCGTCTTCGTCGAGTTGATACATGACATAACTAAAGGTGCGTGATTTTTCTATTAACTTTTCGATCGAAATTATTTATAATCTCACTTCTGGGTGAAGAATCTTTCAATAAATCATATATTTTGAGTTTGCTTTTTGATTTAATTCGGGAAAATCTTAAAACGTATAGATTTCGTTTGTCTTCTTGTTTTTTCTTTTTTAAATGAAATCTACAATTCTGACTTTCTTCTAAAACTGGGAAAAAATTCAATATTTACTAGCTTCGTAACGGCAAGTCGGTGATGAAGGTAACGTGATTGAATCTTCTTCATCTTCTTTCTCTTACGAGTCAAGAGACCGACCAATGAGCCGCCAAATAACAATTGTTTCTTATTTATCTTGTAAGAGGCCTTAGGCGTGAATATTCACCAATCTTCCTGCAAACGATTTTTTGTTTTTTTTTTTGCCGTTTCAACGTTATAAATAATTATCCTCTGTTAGTTCTTCTGAGATCACATCAAGTTTTCTATTGCCAATAGGTATTATTGCATATTGTTGAATCGATTCTGTTGTTGTTGTTGCTCTTGCGAGGATAAGATTCTAAATTCTGAATCTTTCTTTATGCAGGGATTTTGATCTTGAGGCTTGAAGTTTTTTTTTTTTTTTTGATTTGAATAAGAAAGTTTGATGGGAGGAGGTAATTCGAAAGAAGAATGGAGGCAAGAGCCACCATCACCGTCTTCTTCATCATGGGCTTCTCATCAAAGTTATCCTCAATATGGACCTGATAGCTACAACTATCCTCCTCCACCCACTTATACTCCTGCTCCTGCTCCTTCTCCTTCTCCTTCTCCGGCTCCAGCTTCGGCTCCCAGTTTTGGCCATCAGTCTCAGCTGCCGTATATCCAAGAGGATTATCCATCAGCATCACAGCCTTATCATCCTCCACCGCCTTCACAGAGTTATGGTAATGATAGGAAGAAATTTGATCGGAGGTATTCCAAGATATCGGATAACTACTCTTCTTTAGATCAGGTGAGTTCAAGACAAGGAATGATGTACACTTGGATTTTGCCTCAAAGTGTTGAAATTGATTCTAGTTTGTGTCTCAACGATTCCAGGTTTCCGAGGCTCTAGGGCGTGCAGGCCTTGAATCTTCAAATCTGATTGTTGGTATTGATTTCACCAAGAGCAATGAATGGACAGGTTTGTGAAAGCTTTTTAAGATTCTTAATCTAATTTTTGCATGTAAGGGACCAAGGAGAAGACAGACTAATTGGTTTCTTGCAGGGGCCAAGTCCTTCAATAGGAAAAGCTTGCATCACATAAGCAATACCCCGAATCCATACGAACAAGCAATCACTATCATAGGAAGAACCTTAGCCGCCTTTGACGAGGATAACTTAATTCCTTGTTATGGTTTTGGAGACGGTAAGCACTGTTTTATCTCTATTTATTTACGTATCTCGATTCTCAGAATATCAATTGGCTCATCAAGATTTGCTTTTGTCTCTTTGCAGCATCAACTCATGATCAAGACGTTTTTAGCTTCTATCCAGAAGGTAGATTCTGTAATGGGTTTGAGGAAGTACTGGCTAGGTATAGAGAGATTGTGCCTCAGCTAAAGCTCGCAGGTTTATTTTCCTCCTCTGGCCTGCACTAGCATTCTGTATCTCCTTGTGAAACGCAAGTAATGGAACCGTGTGTTTGTTGTATTTCAGGACCGACCTCTTTTGCCCCCATCATTGAAATGGCGATGACAGTGGTCGAGAAGAGTGGTGGCCAATATCATGTCTTAGTGATTATAGCTGATGGACAGGTTACTAGAAGTGTCGATACAGAAAATGGACGGTTAAGTCCGCAAGAACAGAAGACAGTAGATGCAATTGTGAAAGCAAGGTGCGAATATTTCCATCTTTTGACTAAGTTTCTTCCATTCCATAGTTCTTTTCTTTGCGCGTTATGTAATCAGTTCCTTTCTTCCTCTTGCAGTATGCTTCCTTTGTCAATAGTTTTAGTTGGAGTGGGGGACGGACCATGGGACATGATGCGGGAATTTGATGATAACATACCTGCCCGAGCTTTCGATAACTTCCAAGTAAGCTTTTTTCTCATCTCATAACATTAACGATTGATTTTTGTTTTTTTTCTGGTTCTGAGACGTTTTTCCATTCTGTTATATTTGGGTTTCTAGTTTGTGAACTTCACGGAGATCATGTCAAAGAACAAAGAGCATTCTCGGAAGGAGACAGAATTCGCACTCTCTGCTCTCATGGAGATTCCTCCGCAATACAAAGCGACGATAGAGCTTAACCTTTTAGGGTATTGACCCAAATCAAAACGTTGATAGATTAGCTGCGATGAGACGTTATTAAAGTTCTTAACTTACTCTTGCCCTGACATTTTGCAGCCAAAGAAACGGGAGTATCCCAGAGAGAATCCCACTTCCGCCCCCGGTGCAGAGCGGATCAAGTTTCTTCAGCGCGTCAAAAGCTTCCCAGATACCGAGTTATGAACCGAGTGTACCTACTTATCCTAGTGAAAGCAAGCATATGGCCAGTGGTGTAGACGACAACCAGGTAATTAATTAGTGGAAACTTTGAATCTTGTATGAAATGTTGAGAAATAGGTTTGAAACTCTAAATTCGTTTGTCTTTGAACAGCTATGTCCGATATGTCTGAGCAATCCTAAAAGCATGGCGTTTGGTTGCGGCCATCAGACATGTTGTGAATGCGGACCTGATCTTAAGGTGTGTCCGATTTGTCGCGCACCGATCCAGACCAGAATTAAGCTCTACTAACAACACCATTTACATATAAAGCTTTGACTTGTCCAGACCCATCTTCTCCGAGAGATTTTAGATCTTTCTGTAATAAAAAAAAAAAAAAAATGTTCTTTTGTTCTTTGATCGAGAAACTTTTAGCTTGTTCCCAAATATTTGTTGATTTCTTTGCGTGGATTGTAAGAATATGTGATTTCTCGTGATCTGATCTTAAGAAGATGCCAAGGTTCAATGTTTGGGTTTTTTTAAGGGTGATTTGTCTTAAAGGTAGTTAAATTACCCAATATAGGCCCATTAGCACTTAATTGGGCTGAAAATCAAATTTCCCCAAAAAGGTTATAGCCACGAACAAGAATATTCACCACTCATCATTAATTATCCATTCCTTGTTTTCTTGTTTAAAATAACAAAATAAAAGGATGACAGTTTTCTAGATTCTTAGCTTCTGCGAAGTTTGATAAAGCTGAAGTGTGTATCGGAAAAAAGATCTTTATGGATTCTCTTCGATTCAACCTACAACAATCTCCATTTCAATCCAAACCGAGAATTCTTCGACCAAGAGCCACTAACAACATATCGAATCAAACCGATGAAACCGATCCGCGACCATCATTTTCGGCCGGTAAGATCCAACGGTTAGTACTCAACAATGAAGGTCGGACCAAACTAAACGTCGACCCTGACCGTGAATTCTATTCATATCCACGTTTCGTGAACCACGTAGACGATCAGTTCATATCCTCCTTAACCGATCTATACAGAAACCGGTTAAGACCCGGTTCGATTGTATTAGACTTGATGAGCTCATGGGTTAGCCATCTACCAGAAGATGTCAAGTACGAGAAAGTGGTGGGACATGGTCTTAACGCACAAGAGCTAGCGAGAAACCCTAGACTTGATTACTTCTTCATCAAGGATCTTAACGAGGATCAGATATTCGAGTTCGAAGACAAGTATTTCGATGCCGTTTTATGTTCGGTCGGTGTACAATATCTACAACAACCAGAAAAGGTAAGTAATGTAAACCAAATTTCGGTTTATGTCAAAATTTCTAAACCGTATCTCATTTCGATCTTTAGGTATTTGCGGAAGTGTATAGAGTGTTGAAACCGGGAGGTGTGTTCATAGTGAGTTTTAGCAATCGGATGTTTTATGAGAAAGCAATTAGGGTTTGGAGAGATGGAACAGAGTACGGTCGGGTCCAATTGGTGGTTCAGTACTTTCAGTCTGTCCAAGGGTTTACTCAGCCGGAGATCATCCGGGAACAGCCTGGTGGTGGTGGAGGAGGACCTGAGAAACTGGTTTTGAGTTGGTTTATGAGTTTTCTTGGTTTAGCTTCTAGGCCGGACCCTTTTAATGCTGTCATTGCTTACAAGAATTTCAAACCTCTGTATGAGTAAAAACAAAAGCAAAATGTTATGTTTTTCCTTCTAATATTATTACATTGTAAAATATATACAAAAAAATTGAAAATAAAAAGTTGGTCTTGAATAAGAAGATTGGAAGAGGGATAAGAAAAAGAAATAAAACTTTGAATCAGTACCAAATCCAGCTGGAGAAACTTAATTGCAAATTCGAGAAATAGTGAAAAATTGAAATGCTCGATTCTGAACAACCAATCAAATTAGAAGAACCTGTAATACAAAAGAAATAAACGAAGGAAATATTACACTGTGGAAAATAGTATGGTTTGTGTGTGATTCGTTTTGTTTGTAGATTCATGGACAATGGACAATATCCAAGCAAGGTAGCCTTGTCCTTTTCAACGAGTATCACGAGTTGCTTATGTTACTAAAAATCCATTGCATGTATTGATGTACAATTCAATAGTGTTAGGCTTGCTTTTAAGTAGATATGAAGTTAATAAAATATAAATTTGGTTATATTTGGTTAGAGAACTCGTTATGCCATCAGTTATATATCACATATTCAAAGTTTTTCAAGATTGATAACCAAAAATAGGTTTTAGATATTCTTCTATGGAAGTTTGTATATTATCCAAAACCAAGAAAGTTATGAAATACCAATTAGGGACCAAGTAGAAGGAATCGTCTATGGAAGTGTCAAAGACACAAAACAAATAAATATTAAACCAAAGATGAAGCAAAGAAGTTGATTCAAAGTTGCCACTTTATCTTAACCTTTTCCACCTATATATATATATGGATATTAACCCACTCATTCACCACAACACATCATATCCTTCACATATCATTTTTCTTCAACCCCTGTATTTCTCACCTCCTCGCCAAAATGGCACAACGTTTTCAATTGAACCCAAAACCCCTCACTGACCCACCAGCCGATCCTCTCAGAAGGGCCTCTCTGATCCCAAGATCCGCTGAGCAAAAGCTGGCTGATAACTTAGGCGAGAGGCGTCCCTTAGCCCCGAGAACTCACGAAGACAAACCCTTTGGTGATCAGTCAGATGGTCTCCAACATCCCCATGTTGCTGCGGATCATAATAAGGTGATGGGCCATGAGACTGACAAGATGGTCCCTAAGATTGCTCATAATCCTCATTCATCTGAGGATCTCGTCGATGCGAATAGCCGACATTCTTTGGTTCCAAAATCATTGGGAAACAACTCGCTCGGTGGAAGATTTGGACCGGGAAAGAAACAAGCTTTCCATAGAAATGGCAGACCCATGTTTTCACTATCTGATGACCGAGTCATGGCTGATAGAGTCTTGAAGACTCACAGTCCAGACATGATCTTCTTTGACGTCAAATCACTTCTCTCCGTTGTTGATGACATCTTCAAGTCTCATGTCCCATCCATCGACTCCTCTGCTCCTAAGGTTTTGTTTCTTGCGCAACAATTAATCCTCATTTTTACAAAAAAAGATTCATTTACAAGTTTTTAAATGTGTACTTTTGCAGCCGTCACTTGTGTTCAAGGACTATGCTGATCACACATCCTTTGAAACTTTTGCGGATATCATCGATCAAATCTCTTGCGAGGTACTATATATGGTTCATCCTCATATGAAGCTTTCTTGTTTTAATTTCTGATGCATTTTCTAAAGTATCAATGTCTCTGACACACAGATCGACTGCAAGTGTCTCCATGGTGGTGAGCCTCACGGAGTAATGACATCAGGGCTTCATTTAGACAGTCGCAACACGACCACGTTCTCTGTTCTGTCTCTTGTCTCCAAGTATCGTTGGGATGCTAAGCTAGTCCTTGTCCTAGCCGCTTTGGCCGTGAAATATGGCGTTTTTCTCCTTCTCGCGGAGACATTCGCAACAAATCAACTCACTAAATCTCTGGCTCTCATCAAACAGCTCCCTAGCATCTTCTCTAGGCAGAACGCTCTGCACCAGCGTCTCGACAAGACCAGGATTCTGATGCAGGACATGGTTGATCTCACCAACACCATCATTCAGATCTACCAACTCCCACCCAATCACATCACAGCTGCGTTTACTGATCATGTCCCGACCGCGGTTTACTGGATTGTTCGCTGCGTTCTGATATGCGTTTCTCATATCAGTGGCGTCAGCGGTTTCAAGCAGGAGTAAGTAATTGTTCTATCCGATTACTAAGCTTTCTTGATCTTCAAGAAAACTCTAACAAAGTTTCTCACTGGGGTTTTCAGTCAAATCATGTCGTTTATGGAAATTTCTGAGATACATGAGAATAGCGAAAGGCTCAGGAAGATCAATGCTTACCTGTTAGAACAATTGAAGAAGAGTCACCTAACAATTGGTGAGATTTATACTCAATTCGGCTTCGTATATATATATATATATCTTTCTCTCTAATCTCAGCTTGATTCTGCTCTATTACAGAGGATGGTATAATCGATGAAGAGTATCAAGAACTCATTCAGACATTCACTACTATCATTCACATTGACGTTGTTCCTCCTCTGATTCGTCTTCTCAGACCCATTGATTTTCTTTACCATGGAGCTGGTGTTTCCAAGAGACGCGTAAAAAAACACAACTAAATCTCTTTCTTTCAGATCTTTGTATCCGTCTCTGTTTATGTCACTTGCTCTGTTTCCGCCTCTGTCTCTGTTTATGTATCTTGTCTCTGTCTGATCTGTTTTCAACAATAACCAGGTTGGGATCAACGTGCTCACCCAAAAGCACGTGCTGCTTCTGATATCAGACCTAGAAAACATCGAAAAAGAACTCTACATTCTGGAGTCGCTCTACACAGACGCATGGCAGCAATCATTCGAGATTCTGTGGGTTCCAGTTCAAGATTTCTGGACAGAAGCTGACGATGCCAAGTTCGAGTCTCTTCACTCGAACATGAGGTGGTACGTTCTCGGAGAGCCGCGGAGGCTAAGAAAAGCCGCGGTGAGGTTTGTGAAGGAATGGTGGGGATTCAAGAACAGGCCTATACTCGTTGCACTTGATCCCAAAGGTCAAGTTATGTCCACCAATGCTTTCCCCATGGTCTGGATCTGGCAGTCCTTTGCGTACCCTTTCACAACCCCGAGGGAACGTGATCTATGGGGTGAACAGGAGTGGAATCTTGAGTTCTTGATCGATGGCACTGACCCCCACTCCTTGAACCAGGTTTTCTTGATTGATGAAAAAAAAAACAGAGTATTTTGGATAATCAATGTATTTTTCTTGTGGTAAAAGTAACCCGAAAAAATGAGTGTTTTGTGATATTCTTATAACAGCTTATTGAGGGGAAATACATATGTCTCTATGGAGGAGAAGACTTGCAATGGATCAAAAACTTCACGAGTCTGTGGCGTAATGTAGCGAAGGCCGCAAACATTCAACTCGAGATGGTTTACGTAGGGAAAAGAAACCCTAAGAACGGAATCCAGCCGATAATCAACACAATCAGAGACGAGAACCTGAGCCATACGTTGCCGGACTTGTTCCAGATCTGGTTTTTCTGGACGAGGATCGAGAGCATGTGGGAATCGAAGCAAAGGATGCTGAAAGCCCACAGAACCAAAGGGCGAGAAGGGTTTAAAGAAGGGCTTAAAGAAGGGGAAAAGGACCTTGTTCTGCAAGAAATCGTTGCTATGTTAGGTTATGGAGGAGAAGGAGATGGGTGGGGACTGGTGAGTAAAGCTTCGGACTTGATGGTTCGAGCCAAAGGGAACTTGTTCTCGACGGGTTTGGCTGAGTATAACCAATGGGAAGTCAACATTCCCACAAATGGTTTTCTAAAAGCTCTAAATGATCATCTCTTGATGCGTCTCCCACCACACCACTGCACAAGGTTCATGCTTCCAGAGACTGCTGGGATTATACCCAATGAGGTCGAGTGCACCGAGTGTCGTAGGACCATGGAAAAGTATTACTTGTACCAATGCTGCCTTGAGTGAGATCCGAGACTATTAGGGAAGAAGTTGATTTGGAAGCTTACTTCTGAAACATTCCAATAAAACCACAGTTTGTGTCTTTTATTTTCTCCTTCTTGTTGTGTTTCTCTGCTTCATGTTGTTGCTTCTGCTCTATGAAAGCAGAATCTTTGTAATAAAATTTGTGTGTTTCTGACTTGGATAATAATAAAAGTTTTCGTCACCTTCATTTACAAACAGGTTCACAACAATCTGGTAGCAAAAGTTTTTGATCAAGAAGAAGGCGTAGACTACCTCGAAACCTTCAGTCATGAGGTAAGAACAGCTACAATTAGAGTAGTCCTTGGTGCTGCAACAGCAAAGAGTTGGTCTATCACGCAATTAGGTGTTAAGAGTGCCTTTTTTACATGGAGATCTTCATGAGGAAGTCTATATGACTCAACCACCTGGTTTTGTGGACCCTCTGTGTCCAAATCATGTTTGTAAATTGGACAAAGCCAACAGGCTCCAAGAGCATGGTTCAACAAGTTCAGCTCCTTTTTAGTATATTGGATTATCCTTCATTAATCATAAAAGATGTACGAGGAAGTGCTTATATACAAGAGAACAATAAACCAAGCTTTAACCAACACTAAGGTTAACCAACTAAACCAATATATATACTCTAATACTCCTTTCTTCTGGATTTTGGTTTCAGTTGCAGCAAGGCTGATCCCTCTCTCTATTTGTGTATCATCATGATGGGAAAACATTGGTACTTCTTTTCAGCTGGTACCAAATCCAGCTGGAGAAACTTACACTGCAAATTCGAGAAATAGTGAAAATTAAAATGCTAGATTTTGAACAGCCAATCCAACTAGAAGAACCTGTAAGTAATACAAAAGTAATATTAAATGAAAGAAAAATTACACTGTCGAAAATAGTCTGTTTTGTGTGTGATTCGTTTTGTTCGTAGGTTCATGGACAAAAACAAAAAAGTTTTCAACCGCTGAAAACCAAACCGGCTTCACGCCATTCAGTCATAAACTCTTGAAGAAGAAACTTTGGATCTTTATAACACGATTCTGTTTTGGTTTAGTTCTTCGTCTTAACTGCATCTTCAAGCTGTGTCGGAAAAAAAAGTAGTAAAACCAAAGGATTTGTTACAAATTGAAACAACACTTTCTTCGGTTTGAATAAACCGGTTTTTAATCAAGACACATAAATGGAATGATGAGAAGGTTACCAGTGTCTCCATCTAGTGTCGTGCTCTCATTAGCCTCTTTTTAAATTAGTAAATGTTCTGTTTGATTTGATGGAGAGGTTCATACAAATTTTACATTAATTACTTTTAACTTAATTCCATCCATCTAACTTTTTCGCTCTAAGGAATCTTACTAAATTTATATTTTGAACTTTGCTTTCACGGTTTAACCCATTTTTTTTTTTTAGTCAATGCCCAGCAATTAAAGAGTTTCATTTTTTTCACAATATTGCCCCAACAGCGTGACCAACAAAAAAGAACTTGGCCCAACAGAATGTATAAAGCTGGCAAATTGTAGATCGGTACCATTGAGGCAACAGGGGTTTGGTTGAATAATCTTGCAACTAAAATACATCGTGTCGAGGCTGCAACTGTCTATTTCTTTACTCGGAAGAGACTTGATTCAACTGGAATGCTTATTGACCTAGAGGCATCTCGGAAAATTGCGACTATCATTTTCAATTTCATCAAGAGAATGTATAAAGCTGGCAAATTCATGTGCAAAGTATCTCTTGGTCTTATCACTTTTACAACATCGTACGTGGCTTATGCGGATGAGTTGTTCGATGGTACTCTTCTTGCTCTTCTTGGTCTTGTAGATCGGTACCATTGAGCAAGAAGAGTACCATCGAACAACTCATCCGCATAAGCCACGTACGATGTTGTAAAAGTGATAAGACCAAGAGATACTTTGCACATGAATTTGTCAGCTTTATACATTCTCTTGATGAAATTGAAAATGATGGTCGCAATTTTCCGAGATGCCTCTAGGTCAATAAGCATTCCAGTTGAATCAAGTCTCGGAAATGCAGCCTCGACACGATGTATTTTAGTTGCAAGATTATTCAACCAAACCCCTGCCCTAGGGAATCTCTTGCCAACCCATAGAAGAGAACTGGTTATACAAACATTAAGAATCCAGTTGTCTACCTTCACTTCATATGGTAACTCATCCACAGGTTTGATCACAACTTCAACTTCAGTAGGATTCGCTGCTGCTTTGTTCATAACTTCAGAGCTGCTGCTTCGTTCACAACTTGAGTAGGATTACCTGTTGCTTTGTTCATAACTTCAGTAGCTGCTGCTTCGTTCACAACTTCAGTAACAACTTTAGTAGATTCGCTGCTGCTTCGTTCACAACTTCAGTAGCTGCCGCTTCGTTCACAACTTCAGTAACAACTTCAAAAGTTGTGAACGAAGCAGCAGCGAATCTAAATCAGAGACTGAGAAGCCATTCACACAAGAAGCCATTATCTATTTTGAGTTCATCTAGACACCGAGTAGATAACTGTGTTAACTAAACCATTATCTAAATCAGAGACTGAGACAAATGTTGAGACTATTTCCAAGCACATTGAGTTCATCTAGACAACGAGTAGATTACTGTGTTAACTAAGCCATTATCTAAATCAGAGATTGAGACAAACGTTGAGACTATTTCCAAGCACCTTGAGTTCATCTAGACACCGAGTAGATTATTGTGTTCACTTTCCATAAAGATTACCTCAGCATAGTAGCTAGGGTTCGATGAAACCGACGGTTTGTTGAGAAGCGAAGAGGAAAGGATCGATGTGGACGCCGGAGTGAGGAACGACCAGCTTGATGAACCGACGGTTTGTTGAGAAGCGAAGAGGAAAGGTTCGGTGTGGACGCCGGAGTGAGGGAACGAAAAGGATCGACTCGTGGATGATGACGGCGAACGGAAAGCAAACTCAAACTCTTCATCATCATCATCGCCGGACTTCTCCTGCTCTCTCTCTCCCTCTAGCGGCGGAAATTAGGGTTGGCTCTCCAGAAATCCTCGGGTTCACTTTTTAGCGTTTCTATTTGATTTATTATTTATTTTTAAATACAAAAACGAATAGATTACAATTTAACCAAACAAAACTACATAAATTACAGATCCAACCACCCTATTATCCATCCAAAAAATAAATCCGGATCGAAATTTGATAGAAGACAAAAAAAATCTCCAATTTGAACGAAACCGAGTCAGATTGAATCTGAATCGTCGATTCTTCCCAAGTGAGAGATATGGATCTGACAAAGACCAACACAGATAGGCCTCGGCTTCAAGCCCATCAGGATACAAAGAGGGAGAGATCATTTGGGCCTGGTTCAGGTTAAAGCCCACAAACAGATTGTTTTGGTTGTTAAAGCTCAACAATTACAAGCTTCTTCTTGGGGATTAGAGAGTACAAGAGAGATATAAAACCAGAGGATCGAGACTTGGAGAAATCATCATATCATAATCATCTTCTTCAAGCTTCTTTATTTAAGCTTCTGTCTCTATAATCTCTTTGTAAAACCCTAGATCTCTTAACCGCCATTGTTATAAGGCGTGTGTATCTCTCACCTTGTTTCTAGTGGAGTTTGGGAGGAGAGGCTCCCACGAGAAGTACCAGTCGCTGGCTAAGAACTCGTTACGTCGCTGTGTTCTTTACGTTTATGCTCAATCCGATTCTGCAAAGAACAAGTCACTTGTTAGGTTTCGTATTCCGCAAACAATAACTCTACACCAAGCTATGTTCTTAGTCATCCTCAAATTTCTTCTTCCTCTTCATGATGGACTACAAAAAGCAAGCAAGATCATAAAAAGAGACGTACGTTAAGGTCTCTGGTGAAGAGGAGATCGAGAAAAACGGCGAAGCAATCCGGCGGTGAGAGATTCCATTCGTCGTCGAATAATGTGGCCAAGAAGGAATTTTGACATGTGTTTGTTAACGTCGTTTCAAAGAGACGACCACCAACGTTGAATTTGATCATGTCTTTTTGAGATACCCATGGAAGAAATTCTCACACAATTTCTTTTTGTTTTGTCTGATTTTGACAATGTGAGAAGAAAACGATGAATTCGGGAATTGAACACAGAAAGGAATGATTTTTTTTCTAGAGCGAGAAAGAGAGAAACACACAAAAAACGATCAAGTTCCAAAAAATTGAGCTGTTGGCACATGAAAGAAGTTGTTTCTTATTAGTGAGAAATCACTAGAGAAGACGAGAGGTCTAAGACTCAAGAAATAAATAAGAGACAAATACCGACTTTATGCTTTATTGAGACGAATAACAGAGATCTTTGTCTCGTGTTCTAACTCAGCACTCGAGACAGATCATCAAAGACAATTAAATATGGTAGAGCAAAGTCAAAGGTCAACAAACCCATGAGGGAAGACATGAGTATCTGTTTAACTCGCAAGGATTTTGGGTTAGGGTTTTGGTGGGAAGACGAGGCTTTTACCACATCGCAAAATCCCCAAGAACTGACCGAATTCCATGTCGAAGCTGTTGAAAGAGGCCAAGCAATTGCGTTCCGAGGATCATCTTAAGAACAAACGAGATGAAGAGGACCAATCATCTTTTTCACACCATGGAACTCAAGAACCGGATCAAATTCAAATTCAAACCCTCCACTCCTTCAGTTTGTTGCATCTCTGATGATTTCTTACAGAACACGGATACTCAGATCATGCCTTGCTCTGAAGATTTCTGCATTATGGGCAACAACAACGCTTCACCAGTAGAATACTTGGATCAAACCCTAACCACTCCTTCAGTTTGTTGCATCGCTGATGATTTCTTACAGAACACGGATACTAAGATCATGCCTTATTCTGAAGATTTCTGCACTATGGACAACAACAATGCTTTACCTGCAGAAAACTTGGATGATATTACATGGATTTTGGGACGACTTCTGAAAGCTTATTATCCTATGATGGGGTTCTTAAGATAAGTTTTGAAAGCTTACTAGCTGATGGTGTTTTCGCAAGAGCTTCAGCAGTTTGCTGCTAGTTTTCTCACTAGTTCTGATTCTCATGACGACTCCATTGTTTAACCTAAAGATCGAACAATGAATTTATAGTAGATAGGAGGTCGGAGAGTTCCGTGTATTAGAAATTGAGTCCGAAATGAGTACTACAGAGTAGACCTCTACAGATAGTCTGGACAGATCCCGGGCTACTTGGTCGCTGCGAGCTAGTACGTAATGTAAATGTTTACGGTTGGCGATTGCCTTCCGGTGAGTTCTCTGTCGGAGTTAGAGACCTGAACGGTTATACTCTGGGTCCCTTGAATATGTCTCGTCACATCAATTTATTCCCCTATTTATAGTACAAGGTTTGAGGGTACATACTAGGTTTTATTAACCGTAGTTACTGAATCTGACTGAGGCCTAACCAGATCGCGGTTACTGTTTGAGTTGGGTTTCCATCGTTCTCGGGCCGCTGACCGTCGGGTCGTAGACCGTTTGGGCCGCAGGTTTAAGCCTAACATCCATGGATTCAAGTATGTTCTCTGATTCTCAACCTGTTAAAGATACAGATTTGGTGCTTGAGAACATAGGTTTAAATGACGATCACCTCCACTTCTCTGATGTTTTCAATGAGTTAACTACAATTGTTACACTTTGAACAAAGCTTATTAATTAGTAATTTGTGACTATTTTCTTTACGTATGTAATATGTATAACCCACTACTATGTTTAGGGGTTGGTTCTGTTAACTTTGATGAGAAATATTCGATATCAAATTTTCCATGTATATGAAGGAAATTGATCGAACTCAAACCGGTTCAGCTTCAGTTTGGATTAATGGTAAAGTCTGAGTTCTGGTTATATTGTTTTGTGTTTGTAGTTTCAGGTCCAAAATCATGTAATACTTAATGAGTAATGATAAATCCAAACTCAAAACATTAAACCTCGTGATACTATATCATCACTGATACAAGCTTTCAGTAACAGAGTAGACTATAATGCATTTGTTATGTAGCTCAGGACCATATGCTCTTTTACTATCTACAACTCTTAATGAATTCTACTGAACCAGAACGGACAACTAATATGGATGTTAACTAAGTCATCCGGTCAGTATCTGAGCTTACTTTTTATGCGGCATACTTCTTTGTCATAGTTGACATATCCGTGATAAATTAAATATCTCAAAACCATTAAAGATTGCGGGATTGTCTTAACTGAGAATTCATTAATTAAAAACACGTGTAAACTGAGATCAATTGTCTGATGGTTGTATGTCATCTTCTTAAAAGTTATGACTAATATACACAAAACTCAATGTTGAGAGTTATAGTCGTCATGCTCAAATTCGTTTTTTTCTCTATATTAAAACGTGATGTATCTTAATTAAATAAAAAAGTGGATATTTTGTAAAAAAACATAAGTTTTCCTTTAGTTATCCCTAGTATTATGGTTGTACGCATATACAACAGTTCATGTACTTCGAAGAATTTTAACTTGGAATTAGTTTTACCAATTTGAAAATTAATATTTTTGGTTGTACAAATCACCAATCATTTCAAATTTTCAACCCCTAATTTACAAAATTTTAATCATTATGCATATCCATAAAAAGACATACTCGAATCCACAAATGAAATTATTATTAGTCTTCTTCTTATGTCACAACTTCTATATGTATATAGAACTGATGCCATCTTCTTCCCTTTTTGTGTAATCGTATTCTGCATAAAACTAAACCCATCACCACTAGTGTTGCCTTTATGCTTGCCAAAGTACCCAACATAAAAAAACAAGACTATGCTTCTCATGATGTCTTTTTTGAAGAACTTAAACTAGTCTCTTACAAGATGAGTTCTTGAGAATATTCTCCAATTTATTCACTTTTCCCATTCCCACTAGACCTATCACCATTCTCAAACCCGGAGACATCTTTTCCTCCAGGCGTTCCTCCTCCGGCACATGAAGAAGAAAGACGTGGAAGGACTATAGTGCGAACGTAGGGGCAGAGACATTGCAACAAGCAACAAGCTTTAGATTTTGCATGTGGAGAGATATGTTTCTGCACAAACACAAAAAGATAAAGGCAGAGACATGGCTTAATTTAGAAACCACAACACAAGACTTCTCAACAATTTTTCAATCCATTTTAATATCAGCTTTTTCAAATGTCTACCACCAATCAATATTAAAATCTCATGTGAAGGATTAAGATAACAAGTCTAGTCAAATGTAACTAGAGATCAAGATCAAGCCCACCTTGTCGACGACGCCTTAGTTTACAAAACAAACATGATGAAGGTGAGATTGATCTACGAGTTCCCTTTGCTTTTGCGCGCTATGGTATAGAATGAATCTAGTCCCTCATCACCATCAACGATCCATGCTTAATGTCAAACTTTTTGCTCCTTGTCTTTAACCTCTTCCTGTCAATCATATCCCCTGTTTTCTCTGCAGGCCATACCAAACAAATGTTTGTTTTTGGTTTTGCTGGAAAATGCTCAATTGATGGAAGATCACAATACCAAAGGAAGATTCCTCGTGTTTCTTTTTCTTCGACACATAATGCAAATGAGATTGAAGCAATTTTGGGAGTTTAACCATAAAGCTTTTCATCATCTGCATCGCACATCGACGAGAACGCGAATCCCTCTGTAAAAACAATCTAGAATTCAAGGTTCAAAAAAAAAAAATAACAATCTAGAATTCGTCGGAGCCGAGAAGATCTTTCTACTTAAACCCCTTGGTTGCATAGTACAGCTCCTTGAATCTGAATCGATTCTTCCCAAACTCTGTTTTCGAGCTCTTCTTTGAACTTGTTCCTCATGACGATATAAGCAAGATTAGATATAGAAAAATCAGAGGCATACAGATTTTGTAGAAATCATAGATTTTTATAGGCTCAAATCGAGGAAGTAACGAGCTTCTTTGTTTATCCGACATCGCACGACAGAATTTGTTGTCTTTGCTTTTAGAGACTAGGATGATTTTATGTCTTTGCTTATGTATGGATGAAATGCAAAACTAGGTGTAGGTTATGTCTTTGCTTTTAGAGTTTTTTAATCTAATTTTTAATTCAGTTGATTCAATTTTTTGATGAGATTCTTATATTGTTTATCGTCATTGGTGATCATATAATAAATCTTCTAGTTATTGGAACATACTACAAGCTCCGGATAAGGAGCGTAATGAAGAGAATACATAAAAATTCATATTTGACATAAAAAAAAAAATCAGTAAGCGAAATGATAATTTACTGCATTTTTTTCCACTTCAGTTTTGATTCTTTTTTGGTTTGGTAGAAACATATTCTCTTATATACCTCGATTAACATATCAAAACTATTAAGATTACAACCATTTCATACTATCATTACCTCGTGATGAATCTAAATTTGTTTAGCATGTCATTTTCAAATTTATACATGATTTTAAGAAGAAGTTTTAATATTTTTTATACATAGTTTCAGTCAGATGAGGAGAGTTCAAAACTTTTCTGGTGGTTAAATAGTATTTTTTAAGATACTGAAGACGAAAGTAAGAAGAAACATCTTGATAAAAAAAAAAAATTAATACTAATTGTTTTGTATGGAAAAAAACTAATTTCAAATTCTAGCCAAATTAGAAACTTGTGCTACAATTAGAGAAAAACAAAGAGTCTTGCAGTTTGCAGATTAAATTCCAAAAAATAATAACATTACTTTTAGATTTTGTTGTAGAAAATTACTTTAGAAAGAGGGTTGCATTTCATCCATATATCCTTGGGTACTCTAGTTTTGCTTTTTTAAGCCTTATCCTACATTATATGTATTCGAGCTTAAGAAATTCCATATATACTAGTTTTACCCGAAAGAGAGCAAAGAATCAAACTTCACACCCTTTTGTTCACTTCACTCTTGATGCTATTTTGTAAAACATGATATATATATAAAGTAACTAAAACTAAATGACAGAATCCATAAAATTCTATGGCATTAGGGGAAGTAACATAAGAATCAAAGCAAAGTAGCAAAACAAAGTGTGTTCTAGGTTTGTTTCTTGGTATCTTTAGTATCACACAAATGTGAAAAGCCGAAAACTAAATGGTAGTCCACTGATCATCGTTGTATTAGTTAAGATATAAGATTAGATAGATTATTATGACTAATATGTTACTATATGTAAATAAATTGGTTCCAACCATGTGTATATACTAGGGCCTAAACTTTCTAGGTGACAATGTATATGGAGTCAAACGTATAGTAATAGTAATATCAATATTAAAAGTGTAAACTAATCGCTTTAAATTAAACCATATTTACTCTTATATGTATTTGGAGTAAATAACACAGAGTCGAGACTGCAAGTTAAATAAAACGTAAGAAAAACATTAATCTATACATAGTATGATTAGTTTATCATATTTACTATATCTCTAGAAGAGTGGGCTTTTACTTAATAGTATTAACGACATTCACGTGGACGGGAACTAAATCTAAAATCATTCTTCTATAATAAGCGACAAAAAGAAAAGCAACAAAAAAAAAAAAAAGAACAAGACTTTTTACTTATATTCTTGTAGATTTAATTTAATTGTTCCAGAAGCAAAGAAGTTGATTCGCAATTTCCAACAGTAACTAAGGGGAAAAACCAGTATTTAAGGCTAACCTTACCGTCACATAAGAGAGCAACACACACTAATCAAAACTCACACCAATCAGAAGCAACCAAAGCAAGAATGGAGTCGCTGATCAAGTCCCAGCACGCTCAGCAACTGGCCGGTCACAGCAGTACTAAGAGTCCGGGGACGGAGATGATACCGGCGACGACTGGACTAACAATGTCATCGGACGAAAACATGATGCTGAAACTGATCCAACACACTCACTCTCCTGATGCTCGTGAAGTCCAAGTGCGTGGCCTTCTCCATCTCATTGAAGATATTCTTGATCGTGCCACTCTTGACTCCGACGACACCAACGCCTCCGTTAGTATTCATCATATACACATGTCAACTTTTACAGACAATCGTATCATATGATTGTTATATTGATATGTTCACTTTGATTTCACAGAAACTTCCACTTCCCACGGAAGATAAACTGATGCAGTCAAGCATGATGAGCGTTCTTGATAGCGTTTCATATGCCATCGATCGTGTCGCCTGCGAGGTATAACTATATGTGCACATCTCGGCTTTGCTTCATTTGATCTGTTTGGCTTTGAGAACAATTCGGTATGATTTTAGTTTTGTTGGACTAAATTTAGCTTGGTTTGGTTTGTATGACTTCATAATATATGGAACTTATCGGTTTATACAAGACTTAGCTTTGTTTTACTTTTGATCATCCTGGTCCGAATTGGTAAACAAGCTTTAAAACCTTGCCCTGTAAAAATTGTTGTACACGTAACCAGCAAAATTGCTTGCACTATGGTTTTTTTTTTCAATTCCTCCAGATAGCCTACAAGTCTCTGACGGGATCAGATGCACATGAAATAACAATGTCAGTGTTTGAACATCTCTCGAGCTTCCACTGGGACGGCAAGCTCGTGCTGACTCTAGCCGCCTTCGCGTTGAACTATGGAGAGTTCTGGCTTCTGGTCCAGTTCTACTCAAAGAACCAGCTTGCTAAGTCCCTAGCTATGCTGAAGCTTGTCCCTGTTCAGAACAGAGTGACCCTCGAGTCTGTGTCCCAAGGTCTCAACGATCTCATCCGAGAGATGAAGAGCGTCACCGCATGTGTGGTGGAACTCAGCGAGTTACCTGATCGGTACATTACACCTGACGATCCTCAGTTATCGAGGATCATCGCCACAATCCCAATTGCTGTCTATTGGACGATAAGAAGCGTTGTGGCTTGCATTTCTCAGATAAACATGATCACTGCCATGGGACACGAGTGCGATAAGATTTGCTTTCATTATCGCAATTCTTATTGCTCTGAATTTGCGTCTTCAAGATCACCTGCTAACAAATCATTTTTATCAGGATGATGAACACTCAAATGGACTCATGGGAAACATCGATGTTAGCTAACAAGCTCAAGAACATCCATGACCATCTCTCTGAGACCTTAAGGTTTTGTTACCGTCACATAGGTTTGTACCCTCTCATTCAACAGATTCATCTCTCTGTTTCTCTTACTGACAACGACTGGATTTTGCAGAGAGGCGGAGGAGCTCAGAGTCCTTAAAGGTGTTGCACTCTCTGTTCGACACCACTCATATTGATAACATGAAGATTCTCACGGCCTTGATTCATCCGAATACCCACGTCACGCCGTTGCAAGATGGTTTGACCAAGAGCAAGGTTTCTGCATTACATTAAACGTAAACTTCTCAATGCGATGATATGATTAACCTCTAACCTACTATGAATGAATCTTGTAGGTTCACTTGGATGTGTTGAGGAGGAAGACGGTGCTGCTGCTCATCTCTGATCTCAACATATTACAAGATGAGCTATCGATATTCGAGCAAATCTATACAGAGTCTAGGAGGAGCTTGATGGGAGTCGATGGTAAGAGTCATATGCCTTACGAGGTTGTGTGGGTTCCAGTCGTCGATCCCATCGAAGATTTCGAAAGGTCTCCGAGTCTACAAAATAAATTTGAGGCTCTCCGTGCAGCGATGCCATGGTACACAGTGGATAGTCCGAAGCTGGTAGAGAGACATGTGGTAGAGTTTATGAGAGAGAGATGGCATTTCATGAACAAGCCCATACTTGTTGTGATTGACCCACAAGGCAATGAGGCTAGTCTCAATGCCCTTCACATGATCTGGATTTGGGGAACTGAAGCTTTCCCTTTCACTAGATCTCGTGAGGAAGAGCTTTGGAGGAGAGAGACTTTCTCTCTTAACCTCATCGTCGATGGCATCGACTCTGTCATTTTCAACTGGGTAATTCTAAAGTCTCATACTTTTCTTATTTATGTATGATTCATTCAAATTTAGGGTTTGTCCTGAAATTTTTTAAAACAGAGCCCTAGATTCATTCATACTCAAACGGGTAACTGAAAAGTTGGAAACTTTCCAAAACCTCACATCTTAAGGCAGTGAATACTATATGATATATAAATGACATGTTTAGACCCAACGCGATGAGACCAGAGCCTTGATAGATGGGTCTGATGATGATTGTGCCAATTACAGATAAATCCAGAGAATGACAATTACATCTTCTTGTACGGAGGAGATGACTTGGACTGGATAAGGAGATTCACAACGGCGGCAAAAGCAACGGCCAAAGATTCCAACGTGAAGCTGGAGATGGCTTATGTCGGAAAACGAAACCATAGCCACAGGGAACAGACCAGGCGGATCAGCGAAGCAGTCAGGTCTGAAAATCTGAGCCATTGCTGGACCGAGCCTGCCTTGATGTGGTTCTTCTGGACTAGGCTCGAGAGTATGTTGTACTCCAAGATTCAACTCGGTAAAGCTGATGATCACGACGAGGTAAAACTAAAAACAGAGTAGACTAGGGGTTTTTTTGTTTTTTTTGTTTTTTCTAAGGTTTTGAAAATGGTTCCGTTTCTTGGATAAATTGATTAGGTGATGCAAGGAATCAAGAAGATACTGAGCTACGACAAGCTTGGAGGATGGGCACTGTTGAGCAAAGGACCTGAGATAGTGATGATCGCTCACGGTGCCATTGAGAGGACTATGAGCGTTTACGACCGGACCTGGAAAACCCACGTTCCGACCAAAGGCTACACCAAAGCAATGTACGACCACCACCACGATGAGATTCTCCGAGACACGGGGAAACCATGCGGCCACTTTGATTTCCACATCACTGCTCGGAGCGGTCGGATTCCGGAAAAGATGAATTGCTTCGAGTGCCAGCGTCCGATGGAGAAGTACATGAGCTTCGCTTGTTGTCACGACGAAAAGCTTCTTGACCAAGAGGAGAACTACAACTTCTAAAACCACTCTCGCTTCTCTGCCTGCCCGGTTCTTTTCGCACTTTATTTTTAAGTAATTATCATTTTAATTTCTTAATAATAATTTCTGAAATTTCAATGTCTTTCTTTGTATGTGGTTTGGCCTTTGTGAACATGTTGGATTGTAATACTTCTAGTGATTTTCAATAATAAAAATATATGACCTTTTTTTTTACAATAGTATTAAAATGGGTGAGTGAAGAAGACCCACTACATCAAAAGAAAATCTTGGTTTTTGATGTTCTTGTAATGTTTCTAAATTCAGTTTCATTAAAATGGACCCCCATGAAGGACATACAACTTTCTATTCTTTCTAGTTTCTAATGTTTTACTATTAATTATCACTCACTTATATTCTTATCATTTTCTAATTGATTATCTGTCATTTATTGGCTTATCTTCTTATAAATGTCTTTTTGTGTTAGTTGCTGATATCTCATTTTCTTGTCCATTGAATTATAGCATTTCAATGTGTCCCTCATGTCGTCAATCCTTGCTTTGAGCCACATCTCCATGTGTGGTCCCGTCACTTATTTGTTCTAGATCAATTCCTAATAAAGTATGAAAATGGTTACTAGTTTTTATTATCAGAACACAAATCCATATTTTTCCTTGTTTCGAAAATCGTATTACTTTTAGAATCTATCAGAAAGTAAATTAGTCTAAATCAAGGCAAAACGTTAAGTATATGTCAATAGAACACATATGGTCTAATCATAACCTAGGCATGGTTTTAGCTCACAACCCACACATGCTATTGTCCTCCTTATTTTGTCTCAGCAGAACAATTGGTTCTTGTAAGCCTAATCTATATATACTCTTCTTAATTGAATTATTAATCCAAAACCAATTTTCCTGAAGGACAAACCCTTTTTTTTTTTTAATAGCCTGTCCACTTCTACTTGACTTTGATACATGAAATTAGGGGTGACAACCTAATGCTTATTCATTCGATTATTTTTCTGTATTGTGTAAAATTTATTTAAAACAAAACAAACGTTTTTGCAATGATTCATTCATTTTTAATATATTTACCTTTCTTCTGACATTGTAACATAACATATTTGACTACTGATCAGGTCCATTTTCTTTATCGTTATAGTAAGAACCACCCCACAAAATAACACTAGATCTTCTCTTTGATCTAAAATAAATACTATTTAGAATCGACGTCGTCTCTCACTACAGGGTTTCAGTCGCGTAATACATCACTTCATCCACCAAAAACTCTCATATGTATTCGTACAATACCAAGGTAATATTTTGTTCTTATCTTTTAGGGAACACAATAATCTTGAGAGTATAGTGTAGTACTGTAGTGGTTGATACATTGTTTTGGCTTTGTAGTGTTTCTTCTCAGATGATAAGGGCCCTCCAACTCCACCTCCTTCTGATTCTTCAAAGAACGATGTTTCTTCTGATTATGCAAAGAAGGGGGATTCTGAGGTTGTCAACGAGGATGAGCAGAAGAACTCTAGAGTTGCATATGATGGGAAGTTGAAAAGCTGGCTTCTCAACTTTGGAGCTACCACTTTACTTGTGGGGCTTGGAAAGAGGCTGCCTCGGGTAGGGATCTGGTCCAAATCTCTTGCAACTAATACTCACTTACTTGAGGATAGGATGATCACTTTCTTCACTCGTAAGCAACTTCCCTCGACAGCTGTGCTTACCGACGAAGCTGCGGCTGAGAAGCTTGCTTCACTATCTCTCCCTGTCCTCACCAAAAGCTTTAGAGTGCTGTTGAAGTATATATTCAGAACCGTTTTTGGTGGTGTCACAATTTTAACAGGTTATGGAGTTTCCATCGACAAAGTTTTTGATGAAACTGCTTCGCTAATTGGTATCGGAACATGGAGTGGTACAAAAACACGGTAGGGAGGCTCTTGAAGACTGAGGCGACAGAGAAAGACTGTTTGAATATGAAAGAGAGGCTTGATGTGACCGAGAAAATATGCGCCGAGTTGAAAAACAGTGGTAAGGACTGTATTGATCTGAAAGAGAGGCTTGATGTTACGCTAAGAAGAAGAAGACTGGTTTGAATATTACAACTTTGATTGTGTTTAGCTTGATCTAGAATAAATACTATTTTGAATCGTATCACTGGAAAATTTTGGTTTTCTTCTTCTTATAATGTTCCAAAATTCAATTTCATTTAATGGACCCCCATGAAGGTTTTATTCTTTCTAGATTCTAATATTTTACTATTGATTATCACTTATATTCTTATCATTTTCTAATTTATTATCTGTCATTTATTAGCCTATCTTCCTTTCTTTTTTCCAACTTTTTGCGTATCTTCTTATAAATGGTATTCTCTGTTTCATATTAATTGTCGTTTTAGCTTTAATTTTTTGTTTCATATTACTTGTCGTTTTGTACTTTCAATCCACATTTATGACTAATTTTTCCATTTTATCATTACTGTTTTAGTTTATTAATTACTCATATAAAATAAAACAATGTATTGACTAAAGGTAAAACGAAACTTTTAATATGTTTTTTTAATATGTATGAAACAATGTAGAATGACAACTATTTCGAAACGGATGAAATATTTGTGTTAGTTGTTGATATCTCATTTTCATGTCGTCCATATAATGTTTTGTTTTCCTTGTGTTGAGCCACAACTCCATGTGTGGTCCATCGTTATTAATCTCAATTATCTTTTCTTAATTCATTCCTATTAAAGTATGGAAATTGTTACTAGTTTTTATTATTAGAATACAAATCCATAATTTTCCTTGTTTCGAAAATTACATTACTTTTAGAATCTATCAGAAAGTAAATTGATGGACTAGTCTAGATCAAGGCAAAAAGTTAAGTAGATGTGAATAGAACAATAATCATAACGCACATGGTATTATTATCCACCTTATTTTGGCTCACCAAAACAACTGGTTCTTGTAAGCCAAATCATATATGAAAATTAGGAATTGTCCACGTGTTACGTGGAGTTTAAAAATGAACATGGTAAAAATGAACATTAATAATTTATAGTTATTGATTATAATAATTTATAAATTTAGTATTATATAAATTAGATGTTTATAGTAAATAATTATTTTAAGTTAGAAGATTAAGAATTTATAAAATTTATTACAACATATGGAAGACATCTTCTTTGACACAAATCTTTAACTTTTATGTATGCATTAATATTCACTATGATTTCCTAAAAAAATGATTGATCATCTTTTTTGCATCAAATACGTTTATAAAAATCTATTGATCAGACAAATTGTAGTATGATTTCCTTCTACCGAGACATTTACATTATCTCAACATAGGTGTTGGAATGCATATTTTTATTTATTTCATTATAACCTTGAATCACAAGGAGATATAATTGACGTTTAATTGTATTTTTGTCTCACTCAATTTATTGCTTTGCTGTGATTTTTATCTTTCACATCAATTAATTTGTGAAGTGATTTTGTTTTTCTGGATTTAAAATTTGTGGTGGAGTAAAGTTTTCTTTTGAAAGTCTTGGTTAGAAACGTTACTTTGTCCAACACAAATTGTTTCAATTACATTAGAGGATGATTGGTACATTGGGTTTAAAAGCTATGAAAGTATTTAAAAAAACGTTTAAATTCTAAATTTCTTCAATAAGACTTGTTGGATTTAACAACCCTAAAAATCTTAAAATCATTGTATGCATAAATTTACATAAAAATTATATTATATAAGATTATTGGATTTCATAAATAAAATATTTATTTTCTATACATAAATTTACATAAGAATTATATTGTAATTTACATAAAAATTACATAAATGTACACAAAACACTTAATTGTAACTTGTTAGAATTAATTTACATAAAAATTAGCTATTTAATTGTTAAAATTAATTGTTAAAGTTATTAAAAGACACTTAATTTTTATTTTCTTTTCAATAAATAAATCAAAAAGATAAATGTAAAAGAATTAGATGACATTTGACAACCTCTCATAACTTGAATTTTATAAAACCTTACTATATTATACTCCCTCTATATCATTTTAGATGATTTTTTAGGATGTTACACATAGATTAAGAAAATTTTAATTTTTTTAGTTTTTATAAATTACAACATCATTTATCATTTAATTAAATACAATTCAACCGTAAATCAAACTGCAAATACAAATAGTCAAAATAAATAAAAATGTATTTTGTTTTGTTTTGAGCTCTTAAAAAATCATCTAATTTGATACAAAAAAAACATCTAGAAAATCATCTAATTTGATACCGAGGGAATATAAGATTAGTAAGATATACATTTTTATTTTACCTTTTTTTTTTGTCACAACATTTTTATTTTACTATGGGTGTGTAATGTACTAACAAATCCCTGATGGGAATGTAATATCTAAAGACTATCTTATTTTATTTTCTTTCTCTATAAGTAGAGTGTAGTGTAGAAGATATCGAGACGAATTACGTTAAATCTCATAGTTACACATACTCAGAGAGACCTAACCCGTACATAAACTAGATTGACATATCGATTATCGTGTAGTCACATTATTAAAAAATGTTGGAATTATGAAAAGAAACATAGAAGAATGTAAACTAGTAATATGAGCTAAAAAGCCACTTCTTATTGCTTAATACTCTCTCTCTCTCTTATCTTCTCTCAAGTAAACAAAAAAAGCTTCAATCTCAAAACTCAGGAGCAGCTCAATAAATCAAATGCTAGTACTTGTGTAGAGAGATAAACTGAGGAAGGAAGTAAGGAAATGGGAGGAGTGACGTCTTCGGTGGCGGCGAAGTTCGCCTTCTTCCCGCCGACTCCGCCGTCTTATAAGGTGGTCACCGACGAGCTCACCGGACTGTTGCTTCTGGCCCCTTATCCCCACCGCGAAAACGTGGAAATCCTCAAGCTTCCGACGCGGAGAGGCACTGAGATCGTGGCTATGTACGTGAGGCATCCGATGGCTACTTGTACGCTCATCTACTCCCATGGAAACGCCGCCGATCTGGGCCAGATGTATGAGCTCTTCATAGAGCTTAGCATCCACCTCAAGGTTAATCTCATGGGGTATATTCTCTTTCCCTCTTCTCTCAAATTCGATTTCTTCTTTAAGCTCCTTGTGGATTCAAACATGTTTCCTATTCTAGATTTGGTCTTGTCTTTTAGTTTTAGATAGGATTTCCCCAGATTTGATTCAATTGTAGGTTTAGAATCACAAAGCCAATCGAAAAGAAAAGGTTTTTAGATTGAATATTGGTCTAAGATCTGTCACTCGATTGCATATCTTTTTAGCTCTGCGAGATTCGTTTAGTTCAATGATGTTGCTTCTTGTTGCAGATACGATTACTCCGGGTATGGACAATCAACTGGAAAGGTTTGTCCTTTACCATCATCAACCGAAACTGATGATTCCATTTGTGTGTGTATTAGTAGGACTTAAAGCCTGAATCTTTCCTTGTGGTGATTGCAGCCGAGTGAGCATAACACATATGCTGATATCGAAGCTGTTTATAAGTGTCTTGAAGATACCTACGGCTCTAAGCAGGAAGATGTAATCCTCTACGGTCAATCTGTAGGAAGCGGACCCACATTGGATCTAGCTTCCCGGCTGCCTCTACTGAGAGCCGTCGTCCTTCACAGCCCCATTCTCTCCGGTTTGAGAGTCATGTACTCCGTCAAGAAAACCTACTGGTTCGACATCTACAAGGTAGGTAGAGAATCACTTTCAATGAATCCTTTTAGCGAGCAGAATGTGAAGTGTGTGTGTTTTTTCTCTGCAGAATATCGACAAAATCCCGTATGTCGACTGCCCTGTTCTCATCATTCATGTAAGTTAGGCTGCAGTCTTTGATGAGATTCATACTACACATTTTTTCCGGGGTTTTGAGATTGTTTTGAGCTCTAAATGTGCAGGGAACTTCGGATGAAGTAGTGGATTGGTGTCATGGGAAGCAACTATGGGAGCTCTGCAAAGAAAAGTATGAGCCGCTTTGGGTGAAAGGAGGGAACCACTGTGATCTTGAACACTACCCTGAATACATCAAACACCTCAAGAAATTCATCGCAACAGTAGAGAGATTACCTTGCCGGAGAGTAGGCTCGAGGATGAGCAGCAGCGATCAATCAGAGAGCGGGAGAGATGGGGGGCTACCGAGGAAGAGTGTGGGCAGAAGAGAGAAGCCGAGGCAGAGCACAGAGCGAAGTAAGCCGCCAAAGAGTCAGTCGAAGAAGAGTAGCAGCAAGCTGAGGATAACGTTTGATCATCTGGATCTGTCGAGGAGGAGCGTTGACTGCCATGAGAAGAGTCGGAAGAGCGTTGACTACACGCATCAGATTGAGAGAGGGAGGAAGAGTGTGGATAGGTTGGATAGAGTAGGCTCCGAGTAAAATCCACACACATAATGTATTTTACGTATAGATGGATGATGATGATGATGATGATGATGATGATGATGATGATGAGTACATAACTCTTCTTCTTTACTCAACCAACAACAACAACAACAAAAAACATGTGGTCGTGAGTCATATTGATTTGTAATTTTGTTGCAATTTGGGATGTATCTATTTCCTTTTAATTATGGACAACCTTGAATGTTCTCACTTTTTTTTTGTTGTTGTTTGATTTTTAGTTTTCTAAGTTGGAAAGTTCTAAGTCAAAAAAAAAAACACTCCTTATTCAATACACTTCCACAATTCCAGTGAAAAAAAAACAAAAAAAAGTTGGAAAGTAGATTATTTATGCAGTTATGCTGTAAATGGGCCTCTATCACTTTTCATAGCCCATAATGTACATTATTTATTTATTTATTATGGCACCTTTCTTTGTTTTTTGTTTCTAGAAATGAAATGTTCGTATATGTAATCCAATTTTAGGATCTATTTTTTGGGTACAAATATTTATACAAAAACATTTCTAAAATAAGGGTATTGAATCTCCATTTTTCTCTCAAATCCATCGATTTTTCCTAAAAAATCTCATCATTGAAAACATATAAATCCCTCTCCATGTCCTCTTATTTTCTTCATCTAAAGCTTTTGCAGTATTCATAGAAAATAATACTACTGCTTTAGCTTTGGAACACACCTCTCCTTTTAATCTTACAAGAAAAAGAATAAAACAAAAAATGGCACGTCAATTTGTCGTTTTTGCCCTTTTGGCTTTGGCCGTGGCTTCCGCATTCGCCGCCGACGCACCATCAGCTTCTCCCACCGCTTCTCCCACCAAAGCCCCCACCAAGGCTCCGGCCGCCGCACCAAAATCATCCGCCTCCGCACCAAAAGCTTCGTCCCCTGTCGCAGAGGAGCCCACCCCCGAAGACGATTACTCTGCAGCCTCCCCCTCTGACTCCGCCGAGGCACCCACCGTCTCCTCCCCACCGGCTCCTACCCCTGAAGCCGATGGACCATCCTCCGAGGCACCCACCGCCGAGGCACCCGTAAGCGCCGCCGTGACCAATGCGAAGCTCTCCATCGCCGGCATTGTTGCCGCCGCCGGATTCTTCTTCTTCTCTCTCTAACTTTGGGACGAATCATATTTGTGTAAACATTCAGGACGAGAAGCTGAATCTTTAACTACGTACTATATACGATTATAATCAAAGATTAATTGGAGTTAATTATTATTATTTTTTTTGGATGTGATATAATACTGTATGTGGTTTAGATTTTGAATGGAAAACAAAACGTTTCACAAAAGGGCATTTGGTCTAGTGGTATGATTCTCGCTTAGGGTGCGAGAGGTCCCGAGTTCAATTCTCGGAATGCCCCCCCATTTTTCTTTGTCATTTCCACATTTTACGTTACTCACCTCAATTGGATATTTCATTTTGAGGGTTCGAAGAAGTTACACTTTACAACTTATTTTGTGTGTGTTTTCAACCATTAGTATATAACAACAAGCTTACAAAGAAGATTCATACAATGCAATATAATAAAAATCAATCTTCAACAATCAAATATTTCAGTGATTCCAAACTAATCCCTTTTGGGGCAAAACGGTTCTTCTTCCCACAAGCGCTAAGTCAGCGCAATATACATTTCTTTAACATCTCCTCTCCGTTCCTACTGTAACAGAGCCTAAAAAGACGACAAAGATTTCTCAGACACGAAACATTAATGTCTATCTCTTATGTCTTTTTAAGTTACATTTGACTATTAGTGAAAATGAGCTTGCTTACTTTCTTAGCTTGGTCAGTGGATTTAGGTCTCTGTTTGTAGAAATTTGGAAGTGGCTTGGCCTTGAAGCATAGCCTTTGCCGTAGCTTACTCTCTTCTTTCTCCTCACTCCTCCCCTCCGGCTTCTGATCCTGTGTCTCCATGGCTTTGAATTTCTCCTCTAGCTTCTGTAACATCAACAAGAATCAGTAAAATGCTAAGTGTGACAACACAAAACCTTTATAAACCAAAAAAAACAAAATCTCTCTACTCTAACTGATGAATCACTTCTTACCTTTTTTCTTCTCTCTGCTCTTTCCTCTGTTCTTAAGCCAAACGGTGTAAAACAGCTCGGTGTTCTGCTTTTTTATTTTCCAATAAATAAGTTCCCTCTTGGTTAGAGAAGCACACATTACAAATTTGAATTTGAATTGAGAAAATTCTTATTTAAGATCAGTTCTTACTCCGAAGGGAGGAAATTCCATCTTCCTCGAGTTGTCGTCTTAGCAGAAGAATCCGGAGCTATTTTTCCTCTGCATTTGTTGTAACACCTGATTACTTCTCTAATCACATAGCAAGTAAGAAGCTTTTAAGAGTTTATTGAGCAGTGCTTACCTTCTGTTACTGGTTAAAGGTGTGGACAAAGAGTTGTCAATAATCACCTTTGCAGACACCTGCAACCACAAGAGCTTACTTATATAAGCACTTGAATTTCATAGCAAATGAGTGAAGTAGTCTTTGAAGAATTTAGGCACCTTGTTTGATGGTGTCCGGAGAGGTGTTTTGCAGTCTTTGGTTGGTTTAGAAGAAGCTCTTGACCCATCAATCTTCTTTATGATGGAAACCAATCTATTGAACTCTTTTGCAGGTGTGAAAGTGTAAGAGTTGCTCTTGTTCCTTGGCTTTTGACTTGGAGTCCTCTCCGATGAATTGTACTTAGAGATTCTTGGTTTGGTACTGCTCTTTGGTTGTGAATCTTTGGATTTCTTCTGCAAACAAGTAACAGATCAATGACAAAAGAAGCCACATAGAGAGAAAGAAAACTTTTATGATCATTAATCAGAAAATTACCTTTAGTATCATAGGAGTCTTCTCCGCCACTTGTTCTTCTTTGCCATTGATCTCTGTTTCAACCTTCTCAAGATTTTCTTTCTCATCGGATTGTCTATCACCAAATCTGCTTACTTTATCTGCAAGTAATTTCATTTTACCATCTAAAGATCCTCTTGGAATCTCAAGATCTGGTTTTGACACCAACCCATCTTTCTTTCCTCCTCCATTAACATCTTCTTGAACTGGAACCTTCTCTGCTTCGGGTTTAGAGTTTTGTTGTTGTTGAAGAAACAATGCCTCTTCTGCAGCAGCTTTTCTTGCAGCAGCGAGTTTCTTGTAGTGAGCTTCAAAGAAAGCTTTCTTCTGAGCCACAGATCCTGGCCTTGAGTATCTCTCTGCCTCCGCTACATAACGGTTCTGTTGTGTTGTGAAAGCTGACCATTTTTCCCACTCAAGTTTCTCCGACATGAATCTCCCAAAGGACACTGACTGTCCTAAAGCACCAAAAGAATCTCCCTAGGCACATGAAAACAGAGAGCCTTGTCAAAAACTATTCACAATTTCTCAGAGAAAAATATATGAATTTTTATAAAAGACATGGAATTGATATGAAAGAAAGCATGAGCTAACTAACTAACTAACTAACCTCTGGAGCTGCATACGAAAATGGCTGCATGAGACAAGCAGATTCTCCCATGTTTTTGGAACAAGATCTAATTTTACAGACAGTGAATTGAAAATTAGATTGAATTGAATTCCAAAGATCCTCCCAAAATCTGTGAAATTTTTGTTTATAATGTGGTAACAAGAAAAAAAGAAAGGTAGAAGTGGATTTTTTTTTTTTTGTCCGTTGTATTTAGCTTTTTAGTGTTTGAATTTTGAATTCAAAAATTTGCAGGTTTTCTCTCTGCTTCTTCCGTTGTAGGGAAAGGAAAAAGCTACACACTTTATGCGATTTTTACTTTAATATCAAAAAGTATTACCCACAGGAGAGAGAAAGTGGTCCCCAAGCCATATGTATTACTTTGGGAACTTTTATGGACTTACTTTTTTCACATGTATGAAATTTATACTGAATTTAATCAAGTAGTATCATTAGTGCATTAGTGTCCCGTTTGGTATTTTTTTTTTTTTTGTCGACAATCGTTATATATTAAATCAAAGTGGAGTCACTTCGATCGACTCGTTGAAATCTACATGGAAAAAGATATGGCCGCGTGCACGTGCCTCTTTTGCAAAAATGTCGGCAAGGGCATTACAAGACCGTGAAATAAAAGATAGTCGAAAGATCACAAAGCAGTCTCTAAGTTCATAAAGGTGGTCCAACTCTGTCTGAAACGCTGGCCAATCCATCGGTTCGTCAAGCATCTTTAGTAGGTCCGAGCAATCAGTCTCAAAATGGATCGAAGTTAAGCACCTTTGCTTGAGGCATTCCATTGCCCATATGAGACCATCCAGCTCAGCGTGTAGAGGCGATAGGCATCTCCGGCAGCCTCGCCTGCCGGTATACACCTATCCTGATAAATCGGTAAAGCACCATCCAAGACCGCTAGTGGGTCAATGATCCATCCATGAAGCGTCGACTTGACATACCGGAAGCTGAGGGTCCACGAATAAGGTGGTTGTTGTGGCTTGGGGTGGGCTTCCTTCCTCTTCGTCGTCTTCCTCCTCCAACTTTGCGGTTCGCCAACTTTCTTCTTCCAGTTTTGCGAGTTGAAGGGTATCTAAAGGTGAGGTATCTCTCCCATTGAAGAGTTTATCGTTTCTATCTTTCCATATGTACCATATGATCCATGGGTAGATATCCTATTGGAGTTTTTCTTTGCGCTCCAAAATAGAAAAAAAGTAATTTGCAGTATAAATTCAGTAAAATGTGAAAAAAAAAAAAAAAAAATTACCAAACGGGACAACTTCATTGGGACTTGTTTTTTCATTTTTCTGAAGCAAAATGTGAAATTTCTCTTGCGAATTTGTGCTAAGAGATTGAGATTTTTTTGTTCCTTGGGTGTTTTGAAACATATAAAACACGAATTTAGAAATCTCGAGAAGAAAAAAAAATACAAATCCTTTAAGAATACAAATAAACCTATATGACTTTGGGGATTTTCAAGCAAAATGTCTCCATCTTTTCTGGTTTAAGTGTATCTACAATGCTCAGATTCTAACAGAAACCCTCCTGTCCCGGATCTTCTTTCTCTTTCTCAGGTATCTGTGTTACGAACATACCTATCTCGATCATTCGTGTCCAAGAACCCCGTGTTCGAGTATGATGTTCGTCTCTTGTTTCTGTAACCTTTCCCTCTTGTTGTTCCTCTGACTTTACGACTTGAGAACACCAAAATCATCACTACCAAGAACCCTACACCAGATATCAACCACAATGCGATCACCCATAACTTCAACGCGCTGAATCTCCCTTCAGACTCTGACGAATCAGTCGTTTCTTTGGTATCATCGCTTCCTTGGGCTTGTTTCGTTTCATATACACCGACTTTTCTCAAACTCGAGACCTTCTCGCTCGACTCGGATCCAGGTTCAGGGCAATTCCTTCTCTTGTGGTGCAGAAACAGAGCTTCGTTCAGCTTCTGTCCGCATTCAATACTCAGAAGGTCTCTTTGCCGTAGATCATTGTCTGTATGATGGACTGACGAAGGATTAGGCGGGTCCGGAAACTTGGCCCAGCATTTGTTGATCAGATCGGCGTTCCTCCAATTTGCCTTGTCGAAGCTCCAATTTCCGACTTTGAACTCAAGACCGTAATGAAAAACTCGATAGTCAACACCAGGTTCAGGAACATACCCGGGGTAAATCAATATCTCTTTGCTTATCATGTGCCGCAAATTCAGCTGCAATGTCAATATATAACTATTCAGACCAAAGTCTCAAAATCCAATTATTAATCAGAGTTACAGAGTTATGATAAGTTTTACCTCTGCAGCACCGAATGAATAACCATACATTTCGCTGATCCAGCCGGACTCGTATATATCCCCGGTTAACTCCTTCCCGTAGTGTTCTTTGTCTGCTCGAACCTCCTGGGTTTTAAGCAACCAGTACATTGCAAATTTTCGGAGATCCTCAATGTG
The DNA here is from genome assembly GCA_964056655.1 of Arabis hirsuta. NCBI lineage: Eukaryota > Viridiplantae > Streptophyta > Magnoliopsida > Brassicales > Brassicaceae > Arabis > Arabis hirsuta. The sequence continues at coordinate 32,943,898 of OZ053306.1, forward strand.
CATTATAATGACTCCACCAACTTTATCACAAGCCTCAGGATTACGTGTGTGAAGTCTTGCAAGGTCGTTGTCACATCCGATAAGATAGCTAATTAAAAGAAAGAGACAGAGAGTTATAAAGAGTTCCACATCATCTAAAGAGGGAACATAAACTTTGTATATTTACTCGTAAGGAGTTGAAGCTGGTCGGCCTCGAGCTGCCTTAAACTCCCAAGGAGTGATGGGTCCTCGGAGGATCATGTCAGCATCAAGAATTACTATGTATTCTGCATCAATATTCGTGTGGTGAAGCCAATGAACAACCGCTGCTGGTTTGTTAATTGCTGGGTACCTGATTCAGTCAAGAACACGGCAAAATTAGACTAAGATCAAGGGATTAACTGCAAAACCTAAGGTTAACTGCTATCTTACCAATCGCCAGTTAGAGGATGTCTGCTCATCGAAGGAACATAATGCGTCGGGGCCAAATCATGACCTTTATACTTCTTAAGATCTTCATCCGTGCAACTGAGAAGCCGAGTGACATTTCCGGGCTGACCACTCAACCTGAAACTGTGCATGAACCCGACTGTTTGCCAATCGAAATAAGTTGTGCACTCAGTGGAAAACAGTGTGTGGATCTTTGGATGAGCTCCTTTGAATTCGTCAACAGGTACAGGCTCATGTTGGTCTGGCAAGATATGTACACTTCCTGGTGCAAGCAGTTTAGGCTTTGTCAACTCCATGAAAGTTTTGCTCTTCAGAAAGCTCAAGTATTTGTTCCACTTTGGTTTCGGACACCCATTCTCTGCGTGCTGCAGTATGAGTCCCTCGTTCAATGTATCCATACATTCTAGACTCAAAAGTAGACCTCTTCGCTTGTACTGATCAGGTTCCATCATTTTCACCTATTCAATGAAAATTGTTTTCTCAGTAATGTGCATCAATCAGAGAGACATAAAGTGGAGTTGAGAACTTGTTAAGTTTACCTCTCTTGGATATGGAGGCTCGGGGAAGAGACGGTTGCAGTCATAGACTATATTGTCTTCGTGGTGGTCCAGTTTAGTGAAAGACCAGTTCCCAATGGAAAAAGGCAAACCGTAATGCATAAGAATAGGCTCAACACCTTCTCGTGGAACATATCCGGGATATATCATCAAGTCGTCGTTGATCTTGTGCTTAAGTCCTGCCTGTGGATGAAAAACAAATTCACACAGTTTATAATCGAAATCAAACGTACTGAACACTGTCATTGTTAAAGCATGAGAAGGAAGGTGTTGAGATTACTTCTGCAGCACCGAAGGAGTAACCATACATCTCACTGATCCAACCTTTGCCGTAAACATCTCCGGTAAGATTGGTGGCCCAGTGAGCTGTATCTTGACGAACATCTTCCGTCTTTGATAGCCAAAGAGGGGCCAGGATGCGAAGATCATCCATATGCATAGCGAGAAGACCGCCAACTTTGTCACAGAGTTCTGGATGCTTAGTGTGCAATCGCACAAGCATGTTATCGCAGCCTACCAAGTAGCTATTTCATAGAGATAAAGGTGTGAGCAACAAGGAAACAAAAGGCTAGAGATTTCGGTTTGACTGAAGAAAAGGTATATATGTATACCCGTAATGCGCAGCAAAGGGTCTTCCTCTTTCTGCACCGAGTTCCCAAGGGATGATAGGACCTCTAATGATCATGTCAGCATCAAGAATAACGACCCAATCCACATTTTTGGCATCTTCACTGTGTTGAAGCCAGTGAAGAACTCCCACTGGTTTGTTAATTGCTGGGTACCTACCAAAACAAGTTTCTCATTCAAAGATCCATCTAAACCTTAACCTTTTATCCATCATCACCAAGATTCCAACACTAACTAACGAAGAATGCTAAGCATCAAACAAAATTGGCCCCAACACAATCGAAGGAACACAAGAATGTGGTTCTGTCTCACCCTAACAAAAAGATTCCGACCAAAAATAGAAACAGAAGACAAAAAGAAATTTTGGTTAATTACCAGTCACCGGTCTTAGGATGTCTGCTCCAAGAGGGGACTTCGAAAGTGGGAGCTAGATTCATGCCTTTGTAAGTCTTCTTCTGTTCAACCGTACAGCTCAATAACCGGGTAATCGGACCGGGTTGTCCTGATTTCTTGAAGCTGTGCATCAAACCGACCGTCTGCCAATCGAAGTAGTCCTGGCACTCCACCGAGAACAGAGTGTGGATCCGATACGGTGCCCTTAGACCCGATTCGTCGGCAAAACCCGACCCGAAACACACCATTACAGCCACAATCGTCGTGATCAGACCCAATCGCATCTCCATAGGCTCGATTGCGAAAATTCAAACCCTAAATTTCCATAAAGAGTAGTTTCTTCCACGATCTAGGAAGAAGAACAGATAGAGGAAAAAAGTCAATGCATGGATGATTGATCAATGATGCGTCGTTGGTTACCTTCTATAAACCGATGGGTTATGATTAGGTAGTCGTCACCACGAAGTGCAACTAGTCATTTTTTTTTTTTTTTTTTTTAAACAATAGAGATCTTTGGAAGAATTCGATTGAATAATCAAAGATTCTTTTTTTTTTTCTTTTTCTGGTTGTGTTTAGGTGTGAGGAGGAGACTCTGAATCTGAATCGCCGAAGTTTGGCTGCCATGGAGTCCGGCTACACGTGTGTTCAACATACGTCCAAGAGTCGGCGACCTTTTCCCCCTATTATTTTTTACTTTCTTTATTAGTTACTCATTAAATGCAAAATTTCTCTTCATGTAATTTTGTTTTAATCAACTCCATTTACTGTATTGAAACCTATGACATTTTGTATTTGATGCAATTTTCATCAGGAATTTTTATGTATGTTACTTAAAATAGATGATTAGCCACTAACAAAACAAATTGAGACATATTACAAAATCACATATCTCTGCCGCAACACAAATTAGACTCATTCTCCCTCGTTGACCTTTTTGGCAATACGTAAGTATATATATTCCCTTTGTGACCCCAAGGCAAAGGCAAACAGAAGAGATCAAATATTGCAGCGATGAGATCTTATGTCCTCGTAATAAGCGTTTTTGTCTTGGCCATGTTCATTACGGTGGTCGAGTCATCGTATGGTGGTGGCGACGAGATACGCACTCCTCCTTCACCATCACCAAGTGTTCACTTCGATAAACCCAAGATGCTTCCACCGCCTCCAAACGCAGCCACTTTCCTCGTTTGTCCTCAGTTTACCGCCGCAACATTGATTAGTGTCTTGGCTTTCGTCTTCTAATTAAGACTTTTTTTTTGTTTATCTTGCATTTGTTTTCTTTTTTTTTATTATTCAAGTTTTACTTGTTTACGCATGGAGTTTAAACTATTCTCTTAATTTACAACACTTTGATAAATTTTGCGGTGACTAGTAAAACGAACTACTACACTATCCTCGGTCCATTTAGTTTCATTTTATACTCTTTCAAGTTCAATTGTGGATAACTATTTGTTTGGTAAGACGTCATATATCATCTTTTTTTCCATGCTTCTAACGCATTACATTCATCAACGATATCCATATACAACCGTCGATAATAAATTGTCTAAATCAGTGAAGATCTGCTTATCAACGAGCCGACTTGGTCCGATTTATCGACAATTTTTGGATGTTATTTGAATATACAAGTAACATAATAAGATATTTGTACATCTCCGGTACACTCTATAAGCAAATACTTTATCGTAGTTTGAAGTTTTGTTTTACAAATTTAAAGAGAATATTTTGTTGTAGGAACAAACACAATAGCAAGCAATCAAAAAACTAAGTTTTTCGTTATAAATTTCTCAACTTATGTTCATCTTTGTTGCAACCATTCTCATTAAAACCTACTTTCAGTCTATCTACATTTTTTGTTATGATATAAGAATGAATTGTATATCTTGAAATTAGAATAAATCCGAGAAAAATTTATAAATTGTTTGATTTGGATAGGAATAATCTATGTAGTAGGTTTATTCACAATGTGATTGGGTCATGAGATTCATAAATATTTTGTTCAGACGCCTTGTCTGCATTTAATATCCATTTCATTAAGACTGGTTTCCGACGATCTACTACTTCCCAAATCCAAAGAACTTCTTGAGACGTCCCATGATGACGAGTATGTTCAGGAAGAGCTCGACCGTCGGTCTCTGACACAAACTATTAGGAAATTAGAAAAATGATATGAAACAAAAAAAATAAAACTTATATCAGAAAAATAATAAAATCTGCCCAATGAATTGTTCTCTGATGCCTTCCATGTAGACAACAGAATTGATGCCACAAAAGGTAAGAGTTGAGCCACCCTTTACTTTAATAAGGGCTGGAGCATTTGTAATTCAGGTGTTCGCATCATGGATTTCATTGAGTCTCAATAAACTCTCAGCGAGGACAAAATGCAGCAGGCGATATGAGTCAACTACTCCACTATCTAAAATAGCCTGAGATGAGGCTTTAACTGTTTGCCAATCAGTGGCAATTCGTGTTGCTTGAATTTTCTCTACTTATACAAAAAAAAGTGTCTATAGTTGTACAAAAAAAAAGTGTCTACAGTTGTTTTGGATCTGAAGTCTTTTTTTACCTGATGCATCTATGCATTTGACACAAGTGTTATATATGGAGTATGTGGCAAGCGTCTGGAATGGAAACGAATTGGTTTTTATATAATTGTTTTGTCGTAACCAAATTCAGTTGTAGATTCATAATGATTACAAGAAATTCAGTTGTGTAATCCAGTCATAATCCAAAATAAATAACATCTGGCCTAACAGTCTATATTGAAGAATAAAGTTGGTGAGATACCTTACAATGAATCAGTGGGAATTGAAGAGATTTCTAGAGTAGATTCTAGTTCATTTGAGCCTTATTTAGTAGAAAATGCAAAAAAAAAATTAAGGGTCTGATTGGTTCAGACGCAGCGGGTGCGATTACGGTTGCGGAAGATTGCGGAAGTGGGCGGTAGCGGTTTCAAATGTTATTGAACGATTTATACGACTAGCGCAAAAGTTGAAAACTGTTGCGTTTGCGAAATGTTTATGACTGGTTGACAGCGGATGGAATAGCGGTTAAATATTAAATTAATAATATAAACATATTATATAGTTATAAAAAAAAATTAAAAAACCATACTATTAAAATAAAATATAAAAAAATTATTGATTCAATATAATTAGTAATAGAATACCATGAATAATTCTTATGTTCCTTTTTAAAATTTTTAGTATAGACGAAAGTTATGATTGTGACAAAAAAAAAATGAAAATTATGATTTTAATGGAAATTTTTTATTTTATTTTAGAGAGATTAATGTGATTTTGAACATTTTAGCTTGTTAGATTTATTAATCAGTTTAACAATTTATCAAAAAATTACGATTTGAAGATTTTATAAATATAAAATTATGATAGGTTATTAAGTTTAATTAGAAAGTTTCAAATTGTTGATATATTTTGTAATTATAGTTACTAAAATATCAATTTTTAATTTATTATATTTATTTTGATTTTTAAGTAAATCTTTTCTTTTTTGATAAAAAAAAATTAATTTTTATTTTTTAATTATCTAACCGTAACCGTCCGCAACCGCAAACGCTCAAAGAAAACAGCTTTTGGATTTGAGAGGTTTGGAGCGACACGGAACGGTATAAAGCGTTTTTATGATTGTCCTACCGCTAGCAAACGCAGCGTTCTTTGGGATAACAAAATTGTCCTTAGCTTAAATCTTGCAACACGTATGAAGAATGAAATTAGGAATGGAATCATTGGTGTCCGCTTGGAACTTCGTCTTTAAGATTAGGTGATCATCAGATTGGTGTTTTAGGATTTCAAAGTCTCATAATTTTTTTACAAAAATATTGACTTTATTCATCCATTCATATTTGCCATATGGGTTTGTTTTTGGCCCAATCCTAAAAAGCTTCGGGCCGGGTAAAAAAAAAAAAAAACTTTGGTTGGGTCTTCTTCTCTCCGTCGGCATCAGAAACCCTAATTTTGAAACAGAACAGTGAAGTCGATTCCTTGTGTTTTGGTCTCCAATTCCGCAGGTGAAATTTAGGAGAAATGAATCGTGTTCGATTGATTACCGGATCCAAGGATGTAGCCCGAAGAACATTTGCTGCAGCAGCTAGTAAAGCGAAGAAAGGTGGGAAAGGAGGAGGAGGAGGAGCTAGTGATGCTCCCAAAGGATCGAGCTTGAGCAAAGAGATCAAATCCACTACTGTCGTTGGTGCTAATACTCTCAAAGATGGATCTGATCCCAAGATCTTGTCTGATTCTGATTACCCAGATTGGCTCTGGCATCTTCTCGATAACCGACCTGCGCTTAGCGAACTCAAGAGGAAGAACGTCGAGACTCTTCCCTATGATGATCTCAAACGTTTTGTCAAGCTCGACACTCGAGCCAAAATCAAGGAGAACAACTCTATCAAGGCCAAGAACTGAGATTTTCCCCATTTTACGTTTTTGTAAGATGTTTCTCTCTCTTTCCTCTTTGTCTCTGAACGCTCTTCCTCCTGCTCCTGTTATCAATAAAAATGATACCTTTGGCCTTAATGGACTCTTTGAATCAATGGGATTATCATGCTTGCTTGCTCTTTGTAAAATTGTTTCAGTTAAGCTACATTCCAGAGTCAGTAGTATTATGCTCTTGTGTAAGTTCCTTAGTAAATCCAATAGATTGTTACTTCGTCTTACCTGTCTTTGGCTCTTGTCTCTTGTTTAACCAACCGAATGATATGTCTAACACAAATCCTTGCTCTGGATAGAGGAGATGAGTTGGTCGGTTCTTAAAGATACTGAAGGTGTGTTTCTGTTTCATTTAACCATTAGGTTTATTGTTTACTGTAATAGCATTACATGGGGCCTAGAATGTTGATACTGCATCACTATTCTTCTCTAGGTGGTGGATACCAACTCTTGTTGTCTCCTTCTTGTGGGGTTCAATATCTTCAAAAGAAAGGTAAAGCAAAGTTTGCATCATTATCTCCCTTTGTTCTTCTATTATTGCTCTTCTTTGCTTTGATTGTTACTTGTCCTCTGATTTGCTCAGTTACAATTTCATATTGCTTGCTTTGTGTTAATTACCTGTGGTTGCTATCTTGTCAACTTACTGGCTAATCACCGTAACCGAGCAAAACCATCCTCTGTCTTTATGAAAGAAAAGCTCCTTCCAAGTTTCAGTTTTTTGATTAAGGTCTTGTTATGATATTGTATCTGAGGACAAGTGCTACTTACTTATTGCTTTTATGGCTTGTATATGAATCCCATGCCCATGAAAGGTGTATAGAGTTTGAAAAGGAGACACCACTCATCACATGCTTTTATGGGTATAACAAAGCATAAAGCTAACTTTTTCCTCCTCACATGCCTATTTGCCTCTTTTGACACCTTAACCATATCCATTCATTGTTATATTTCTTCATGTTCCGTTTGTATTCCTAATGCTAACGTAATCTTAGGTTTTTTATATGTTAATGGTATAATTATGGAATCTCTAAATTAAAAACGAGTAACGAATTTTGTAGATTTATACAATTTTATCACATTAAGTTTCTTGGATATCCAATTAAATTAGTCCCATGATTCGAGTTGCTTTGGATAATCCACCAACACTCAATTCGATTACATCGACCATCTAAACTCAGCCTTGATATTCTCATAATCCCTTGGGCTGATAAAGGTCACTTTTTTCCATGTGTCTCCATCATTACAATAAAATCCCTTTTTCACTTTTAAGAATTAGGCATTTCTCAATTTTTCCCCACATTATATTATTCCGTTTATCTAAAACCATTTTCCTCCCTAATGTTACGCGTTGAACATTTATTCAATTAGATTTAATTTAATCCTAGAAATTTGGTAAATGATCCGTGTAATGAAGACATGAGATATTCCAAGTTCGGTTACATATCAATGAGGAGTTTTATATAGACCTCAAGTGCCTTTGCTACGATAAGTCATTTTCATTCTTTATTTATGTATTTAAGTTTCCACTGATATTCTCCGTTCACCATCCCTGACCAATCCTTTCTTCTTCTTCTTCTCTTCTCTTCTCTTTGGGTTTTGTTCCTTGACCATCAAGAAACCTCTTTGACCTCTGTCTCTTCCTCTGCCTTCTTTCAGTTTCCCAAAACCACAATCCGACCGGTCTCTATGTCTCCGGCTTACTTTCCTCTCCGTTGGGAAAGCACCGGCGATCAGTGGTGGTACGCTACTCCCATTGATTACGCCGCCGCCAACGGCCAGTACGACTTAGTCCGTGAGCTTCTCCGGATAGACTCCAACAACCTCATGAAGCTCACTTCCCTCCGGAGAATTCGCCGTCTCGAGACCGTCTGGGACGACGAATCACAGTTCCACGACGTCGCCGCCTGCAGATCACGCGTCGCTAGAAAACTTTTCGCCGCCTGCGACGAAGGTGGTGGTGCGAGATCCAAGAAAAACACTCTTATCCGGTCTGGTTATGGCGGGTGGTTGATGTACACGGCAGCCTCCGCCGGAGATCTAGGCTTCGTTCGCGATCTCCTCGAGATGAATTCTCTGCTTGTGTTCGGCGAAGGAGAGTACGGCGTTACGGACGTACTCTATGCCGCTGCGAGAAGCAGAAACGACGACGTATTCCGTCTGGTTTATGATTTCGCGGTTAGTCCGAGGTTTGGAACCACCGGCGGTTTTGATCAGGAAGCCGGAGAGATCCCGGCGGCTTACAAAAGGGAGATGAAGAACAGAGCAGTTCACTCTGCTTCTAGAGGAGGCAATTTGATCATTCTCAGAGAGCTTCTGAGTGATTGCTCCGTCGAACAAGTCTTGGCCTTTCGAGACAAACAGGGCTCCACAATCCTCCATGCCGCTGCCGGAAAAGGAAAAACTCAGGTAACGCTCTCTTCGGCCACAACTCCTTTTAACTAAAGCATTCAATAGATAAGCATCATTTGGATTTGGATGTTGATGCAGGTGGTTAAAGAGCTTGTGGCTTCCTACGGTGGTTTAATGGGAGCCATAGACAACCAAGGGAATACGGCTTTGCACGTTGCAGCCTACCGTGGCCATGCTGATCTTGTGGAAGCTCTGATCTCGGCCTCTCCGTCTTTGATCTCCGCAAGAAACAACGCCGGTGATACTTTCCTACACGCCGGAATCTCTGGTTTCCAGACTCCGGCGTTCGAGAGGCTTGACAAGCACACGGAGCTCATGAACCGTCTGATCACATCCGCTGCCTCAAGATCAGCTGGAGATGTCGTGAATTATAGGAACAAGGAGGGACGTACGGCTCTACACTTGGCAATCTCCGGGAATGTTCCTCTTGAGTTGGTTGAGATGCTCATGTCTGTCAAATCGATTGATATTAATATAAGGGATTCCTCTGGTATGACTCCGCTTGACCTCATCAGGCAGAAGCCGCAGTCTCCGACGTCGGATCTCCTTTTCCGACGGTTGGTATCAGCCGGAGGGATGTTCAGCTCTCGTGATCATAGCATCACAAGCGTGGTTGCGTCTCACTTGAAAGACAGAGGAAGCTTTTACAGCCCTGGAGCTCGTTTCAGGACATCAGACGCTGAGATCTTCCTGAGCGCCGGAGTTGAAGTTGTGCCTGACAAGACTGGTTCTGTTGTTTTCCCTCGACACGTCAGATCAAGCTCCTGTTCCATTGAGATTGGTCAGGTACATGTGACGACGGATGAGAATCATCATCTCAAGAAATGCAGAAACTCTTCCTCTGTTAACTCTGCAACAGAGAGATTGAGAAGCGTTTTCCACTGGCCGCGGATCAAGAAACAACCTGGACATTCCAAGAACGTTTGTGAGATGAGCATCGCTGCTTCGATGACAGCTCTTGAGACGCAAGAAGAAGCTCCTGTGCCTCTCCGACAGAGATTCTCAAAAAGCAGCACTCCGTCTCCTGCTCTGCCTAACAATAACAAAAGAGCATTATCAGTAAGAAGTAACCAGTCGAGTCCAAGAGCCAAGAAGAAACGGTTTGGACCTGTGCGGTCTCGTTCGAGCTCTTTTTCGAAAATATCGATCCATTCTTCTTCCACATCTTCATCATCGAGCATGGTTGATCTTAAGCAGAAGGGAGTGTTGATGGACACGAGCATAGCTGGACCGTCTGAGGTCATGGAGCCGGTGATCAAAAGCAAGTCAAGCGAGAAGCAAGGTTCGGTGAGGAGGAGATTGAAGAGCCATTACTTCTGCTTTGGTGCTTCAGCTTTGTCTGTGAAAACGCCGGTTACGGTCATGATATAACCGGGAAATCGGATTGACAAGTGAGAAGAGGCAAAAGGAATAGTCTAGATTGCTTTCTATCTAGTGTTAAGTGGACTGTGTCCTGAACATAAAACACTTGACCGATTCATCGATTTTACAGCCACTTGTAAACTTGATTAATCTTTTCTATCCTTTGACTTGAAGAAAATATTATTCTTCTCAATTGTGAGATAAAAGTCATATACAACCAAGGACCATTTCAATGCAAATAAACGAATTGGAGCAACACTGGAAAACTTCCAGGTAATTTCGAAATAAAAATCAGGAACAGATCATTCAAGGCAAATTGGCACTAGCCAATAACATCCTTAGCGAGGTCAACGTCAACTATCAATCTCTGTCTCTCTTTGCATATAACAACATTTGGAACCACCCCACACAGATTGCCTCAAAACATTCCTAAGTTTGCAATGATGAAGAACCCAAGTGCATCAATTCAGATCCAAAACCAAGATCTTGTGGAGGTATGCTCTTTCATGGTTTTTATATATAGATAGATAGATACTTGTTGTCACACAGTCAGATGAATTTAGAAACTCTGGTCTTGAAAGTGTTTCCCTTTTTGATGTAATCTGAGATACCTTGTAACTTACAGGACCAATCATTTGACCTGGAAGATTGGCTTCCAATCACAGCATCAAGAAATGCCAATTGGTACTACTCTGCTTTCCACAACGTGACTGCCATAGTTGGTGCCGGAGTTCTTGCTCTCCCTTACGCCATGTCAGAGCTCGGATGGTATCACCTGAAATTTCAGAAAATAGGTTTCTAGAATTTGCAGCTTCATTTGATTCTCTTTTGTTTCCAGGGGACCTGGGGTTGTGGTGTTGATCCTGTCATGGCTCATCACATTATACACACTCTGGCAAATGATTGAGATGCACGAGATGTTCGAAGGGCAACGGTTTGATAGGTACCATGAGCTGGGTCAGGCAGCCTTTGGGAAAAAGCTTGGTTTGTACATCGTGGTGCCGCTACAGCTATCTGTTGAAATCAGTGTGTGCATAGTCTATATGGTGACAGGAGGTAAATCCCTGAAGAATGTACATGACCTTGCTGTTGGACATGGCAAGTGCACAAAGATGACAATCGCACACTTCATTTTGATCTTTGCCTCTTCCCAGTTTGTTTTTTCCCTTCTTAAGAACTTCAACTCCATTTCTGGCGTCTCCTTGGTAGCTGCTGTCATGTCAGTGAGGTAATAAAGCCCTCTCCAATCTTGTGCCAACATAACAATAACATGGAGAAGAAATGAATGGTTATCTCTTTCCTACAGCTATTCCACAATTGCTTGGGTAGCCTCAGTGAGCAAGGGTGTCAAGGAGAATGTAGAGTACGGGTATAACAAGAAAACGACCTCAGAGCTGTTTGCCTTCTTAAGTGCACTGGGGGAGATGGCTTTCGCGTACGCTGGCCATAACGTTGTTTTAGAGATTCAAGCAACGATCCCATCAACACCTGAGAACCCATCAAAAAGACCCATGTGGAAGGGAGCCATTGTAGCCTATATCATTGTAGCTATTTGCTACTTCCCTGTGGCTCTTGCAGGTTTTCATACCTTTGGAAGCAATGTCCAAGAGAACATCCTCGAATCACTCACAAAACCCACGGAACTTGTCATTGTGGCCAACATGTTTGTGGTCATACACCTGCTGGGAAGCTACCAGGTATAACTGATAACGCCTTACTGGAAGACAAACCCGCCTTATTAATTTGGTGTGTTTCTGGTTGTCTAGGTGTATGCAATGCCTGTGTTTGACATGATGGAATCTGTAATGATAAAGAAATGGCACTTCAGTCCAACAAGAGTTTTACGGTTTAGCATCCGGTGGACTTTTGTGGGTAAGTCTAACATGATTGATGTGCATACCAAGAAAGTAGTAAATTCACATATTTTGATGATTCACTTACCTCTCCTACATTGCAGCCGCCACGATGGGTATCGCAGTGGGATTACCATATTTCAGTGCACTGCTGTCGTTTTTTGGGGGATTTGTGCTTGCCCCGACCACATACTTTGTAAGCGGAAAACTGCTCCTATCCTAAACCAATCAACATGGTATTAACAATGACAAAGATGATAATAATGTTGTGTGTTTCAGATCCCCTGCATCATGTGGTTGATCCTAAAGAAACCAAAGAGATTTAGTGTCTCATGGTGTCTCAACTGGGTAAGCACAACTCCTCCCTTACCATGGTATGTTGTTTCAACTGATTAGCTTAATAGAGAAGAGATTTTTGTTTTTTTGTTTTTCAGAGTTGCATAATACTTGGGGTTGTGCTGATGATCATAGCACCTATTGGGGGACTGGTCAAACTAGCATATCATATTAAAAAGGGCACTCTACCAAACTCCAAATGCGAATACACCTAAACAAACTCCAAATCTTTTTTTTTTTTTTCTCTTCACCTAAAAAGTGAATGCAAGACGAGATTTTTCCTTGTGTAAGTTTTTTCCTTATGCCACTTGTAAGGGGGGGAAAAAAAGTGAAAATCGGCTGACTTGTTGTTTGAAGGAAAAAATGCCAGAATCGAAGCAACTTTCTGATACTTTTGAGTCCACTATGACCCAATAGGCCCTCTCGCAGAGTCATTATCCTGCCAATTTGTTTCTTCTCTTTTTCATGAATTGTAAACAATTTTTGCAGTGTTTACTTACTTTTTTTGTTATCTGGAATTATAATTACGCCAAAAATATGAATTCTTTACAATAGGGCATTAAGCAAACAAAATTTTGGCAGTGTTTTACCTTTTTGTAGAAATGACCAAAACCAAAATTGTTTGAAACTTTGAAACCTCATCAAATCTGTTGTTTGAAACTTTAAATTCTTATGTGAATTCTAAAAGGGCAATTATAAAAATGTATATTTTAAAAAATGTCAATATAGTTTGTCCATTTGCAGAACTGCCACTAATTATGAATTTTTAAATCTTAAATCTTAAAATTCTAAACCCCTAACAAATATTTTGACCACTAACAAACCCTAAACTTTCAAAACTAAATTTTTATACAAGATAATTAACCCAAACATAAATGATAGTATAATGAATAAATAATTTTGAAACATGATATTTTTACAAAATTTTTTTAAAAATGGTAATTTTGAAAATTGGTACTTTTCTCAATTCTCTAAATTAAATTAATTAATATTCGAACACTAAATAAAACCTATCCCGACACCAATCAATCAATCATGGTGGCACTGGCACCCACCTGACTTGTTCGTCTATTTATAACCACTTATTATTAATGAAAACTTGATTAATCTTTCTATCATTGACTTGAAGAAAGATTATTCTCCTCATATTGTGCTTGAGCAAAAATAAAAGGATGGGTTGACTCGTTCTAAATTGACTTGATAGATACTTAAAATCGAATATTGAATTTTCTACAAATATATCCATTTGATTTGTATTTGTAGAATTCCAACAAAAAAAAAAAAAAAATTGGTCAAAGAAAATCAGATTATAAAACGGTGATAAACAAGAATAATCGGAATTACAGAAACTGCCCAATAGTGACATAAAATCATATAAAATGAATCTGTCGTCATACATACTATATCATGTATGGAGTCATTATGAGCACGTATCCGATCAAGGACTATTTTAATACGAATAAACAAATTGAACAACACTAAGAAATTTGAAGAAGAAAATTAAATAATACGAAGGAACAGATCATTCAAGGCATTTTTTAGGCCCACCTAAAATAAAAACCTTCGGTGAGGTCAAAGTCAACTTGCAGTCCTCTCTCTCTCTCTCTAGCTGTCTCTCTTGCATACAAGTTTTGGAACCACAGAAAAAAAAGAGCATAAAGCATTGCCTCACAACTCACAACATTCCTTAAGTTTGTGTGTTCTGTTAGCAATGATGAAGGGAGTCCCAAGTCCATTGGACCAAATCCAAAACCAAGATCTTGTGGAGGAGGTATATATGTTCTTTCTCACAATCATGATTTACATGTTAAGAAGGAATTTATAAAACAATTGGGTTTTCTTTTCCATGTCTCGTTAAGATTTGCTTGCATAGGAGAATTCTGAGATACCTTGTAACTTACAGGACCAATCATTTGACCTGGAAGATTGGCTTCCAATCACAGCATCAAGAAATGCCAATTGGTACTACTCTGCTTTCCACAACGTGACTGCCATAGTTGGTGCCGGAGTTCTTGCTCTCCCTTACGCCATGTCAGAGCTCGGATGGTATGGATTATCTTCTTCTGACACCAACTCAATTTTGATGGCCTGGAGGAGCTTGAGCAATCTTTTGTTTTCAGGGGACCGGGGGTTGTGGTGCTGATCTTGTCTTGGGCCATCACACTATACACTCTCTGGCAAATGACTGAGATGCACGAAATGTTTGAAGGGAAACGGTTCGATAGGTACCACGAGCTGGGACAGGCAGCCTTTGGCGAGAAGCTTGGTCTGTACATCATGGTTCCACTACAGCTTCTTGTCAAAATCAGCGTTTGCATAGTCTATATGGTGACAGGAGGTCAGTCTTTGAAGAATGTACATGACCTTGCCGTGAGACATGAAAACTGCGCAAAGATGAAAATCAAACACTTCATTTTGATCTTTGCCTCTTCACAGTTTGTGCTCTCTCTTCTTGAGAACTTCAACTCCATTTCTGGTGTCTCTTTGGTAGCTGCTGTCATGTCTGTCAGGTAATAAAGCCCTTTTTTGCTACCCCTTTTGGAGAAGCAATTTCAATTTGTACTTACTTTCTTCCACAGCTATTCAACAACAGCTTGGGTAGCCTCGCTGAAGAGGCACACCGTGGACGGTGTAGAGTACGGCTATAAGAAGAGAATAACCTCAGTGCCTTTAGCCTTCTTAAGTGCATTGGGGGAGATGGCTTTCGCGTACGGAGGTCATAACGTTGTTTTAGAGATTCAAGCAACGATCCCATCAACACCTGAGAACCCATCAAAAAGACCCATGTGGAAAGGAGCCATTGTAGCCTATGTCATTGTAGCTTTCTGCTACTTCCCTGTGGCTCTTGCAGGCTTTCATACCTTTGGAAACGATGTCCAAGAGAACATCCTCAAATCGCTACATGATCCTAAACCACTAATCATTGTGGCCAACATGTTTGTGGTCGTACATCTCCTTGGAAGCTACCAGGTACCGGGAAACGCCATATTAGACAAACTTGTAATTACTACAAAACAAAACCAATTTGCTTGTCTGTCTTAGGTGTACGCAATGCCCGTGTTTGACATGGTGGAATCTGTAATGATAAAGAAATGGCACTTCAGTCCAACAAGAGTTCTACGGTATAGCATCCGGTGGACTTTTGTGGGTAAGCCCCATCATCATCATCATCATCATATATTTGCGATTATACTTTTCGCAGCATCGATGATTCACTTGCGCTGTGGCCTATATCGCAGGCGCCACAATGGGTATCGCAGTGGCATTACCGTTTTTCAGTGCGTTGCTGGGATTTTTTGGAGGATTCGTAAATGCCCCAAACACATACTTGGTAAGTGGAATGCTGCTCTTAGGTACATATTAAAATCTTGTTGTTGGAAGAAAGAAACAAAGAAAGAAAGAAAGAAAGAGGTTTATGTAAAAAAATACATAATGTTTCAGATCCCCTGCATCATGTGGTTGATCCTAAAGAAACCAAAGAGATTTAGTGTGTCATGGTGTCTCAACTGGGTAAGCACAACTCCTCTCTCCCTCCTTGTGGTATGTATGTATCATCAAGCTTATAATGATATGATGCAGAGAGATTTTGATATTTTCCTCAGATTTGCATAATTCTTGGGGTTCTCCTGATGATCGTAGCACCTATTGGGGGACTCGCCAAACTAATTGTTCACATTAAAGAGGGCACTCTACCTAATACTGACGACTGCGCAGACTTATAGAAGATTTCTCGGCATAAACATTCATTTTACACACACCATCGGTTGGATGCATTGTGTAATCACTTGTACTACTGGCCTTTTTTTTTATAACAAACTCGAGTGCAACAACATGCGTATCTAAAACAGATAGTTCCGTTGAAACACAAACCTACGTACGTATACGGAAGAAAGAAAAGCATGCCATGGTGTCTCTCGCTCTCTCTCCCTTGCAAAATCCAAACCTTCAGTACCTACCATTTTTAATTGATTAGGTGTGGATAAACAGCCATTGCATTTGTTAAAAATTAAATATCATACTACTTATTTTACAAATTTCTTGGATTCATTTACAAATCGAAGCTCTCAGTCGATTTCACCCTCTTCAATTTCTGGAGAAGCCAGTGGGTCAGCTTCATCTTCATCCTCGTCCTGTTTCATAAACAGCCCGAGCTGCTCGAGAGCATTGCTGCCTCCAAACCCCAAAACACCCAACCCATCATCATCCTCTCTTTTACTTGTCAAATGGTCCGTGCTTACAGTTTTGAGCAGTTCTAGGTCCTTGAGAAACCTTGAGTTCTCGTTTATTTCAACCGACTTCTCCATCTGTGTGTACCATTCAGCCATGCCAATAATCAATCTTTCCGTATAAACAAACAATCACATAGCCAAGCCAGAACCAGCTATTTTCATTTCACCTCAAGCAATGCCTGGCGGGCTGCTTCTCTTTCAAGTTCCAGTTTCCTCCTAGCCTCCGCCGCAGCTTCTGCTGCAGCATGTGCCTCTGCTTTTCTACGAGCTTCTTCAGCCTCTTTGGCTTCTGCTTGTAACCGTGCTTTTTCTGGTGCAAAATAGAGGACAAAGTTTATATGCTCACGGTCAGACTCTACGTATTTCACTCAGACATACTTGGTACATAATATCTTTAATCAGAAACTTAGAACACGCAAATCAAGGATACCTTTCTTCTTTTGCAATTCCAGTTCTTCCTTCTCACGTCGCAATTTCTCTGGGTCTCGCTTCTCGTTCTGACCTCAGACACATAATTTCTTGAGCAAATAATTTCCAAAATCAAAAAGGGACCAGAATAGCAGGGCAAATAACCTGATTAAGAGTTTTCTCTCGAGCCTTTAAGATTAAATCTGCAAATCGATTTTTCAGTAGAGCTGCCCTGTAACGCTTTTCCGGAGGTAGTTCCTTCTCATTTGGAGCACTATTTCCTAAATTATTAACGGTCAAAAGTGAGATGCCACCCCCTAGACATTAGAGCAGAACATTTTTCCGCCACACTCCTGAGCTTACCATCTTGATGACAATCTGTCCCCTCAACAGAACTTAGCTTCTCTTTGGATCCATCTTCCAGCTGATCTAATCCACCGACCGAAGCTGCTTGTAGAGAGAGAGAGAGGGGGGGGGCATAAGCAAACAAGGGGTCAAAATTCAAAATCAACAAAATTTAACAACTTTTCGACCAAAATTAAAATCTGGCTCACGTTTTCTCCTTGGGGAAGTGGTTGTTGTTCCATCCATGGGAGATTCTGAATCCATGCTTTCAGGCCCCTGCATCAGGGGATGAAAGGATAAGGAAAATTACCAATAAAAATAAAGTGTCTGTCAGGTATTAAGCATATCTTAGAGTTTGTAAGATGACCAATGACAACAATGTCCAAATTGTGGCAATGTATCTAAGACCTTTGAAGAGGCACACATATATCAATTATGAATCTATGATCCACATTGGTATTTACCTTTGAACTCGTTAATCTTGTGGTTTTAGGATCATCTGGTACACTCTCGGAGCTACTAGACCCTAATCAGTTACATGCACCAAAAGAGGAGTAACCATAGGTTAGAGCACTCTAAAAGAATCATATGATTGCTAAAGATAACAGAAAACAGCGACAAGAGAGTAAAACAAACAGAGAATGTATGTCTATCACTATCAAACCAGAGTGTAATAAGAGTTGCTATCAGCAAGTAAAAAGATCATTTAAATAAGAACAGTGAGTTCTAGATCGACAACAGCTTCTGACAAGAAATTTGAAATTGGTTCTAGGAGTTAAAGTGCATATAAAACTGCAGCAATTAAACATATGCAAAAGCTCCAAAGAGAATAAGACTGAGATAATATAACAAGATGGAGAAAACACACTAGTGTAGTTCCCTAACACCATACCCTTATCAGTCCTGACAGGAGAGATCCTTGATCTAGGGTGCTCATAATCACCGATGTCAACATCCTCATCCTCCATTTCACTCCCTGGAAGAAAAGAGAAAGAAATGACAGTTTAAACATACAGCAGAACATAAGATTGCTCAAACAACAAAAAAAATTATGCTAACCATCACACTGTTGCACCAATGAATTTTCTGGCCCTGACCCATGCAAAAGCTACATCAAAAAAAAGTTCGCTGTTTGTCAGTCACATTATCAAATGGTTCAAACATGAGATACAGAAGGATAATTACCTCTAACTCACAGGGTTCACTGTTTGAATCCTTCTTCTGATTTTCTCGCGAAAACTCATCTAAGAGGTCTCGCAGCTGGAACAAGGCATCATGACTGAGATCATTAATGTCAATCTCTATCTCATCATCTCCAAGTCCCCCTACCTTGGAGCTGTGATCTCTCAGGAAATTTATTATATGTACCGGGAATTCTGTCAAGGACCCCAGATCTCTGCCAAGCTTTACTCTATCCTCATCTGCCATAACCCGATTAGCAGGCTCTAAGGCGCTGTCATGATCCACTGCATTCATCCTTCTCTTCTTAGCCAAAGACGCGGGCATTTCAATCTCTCTGTCAGCAGGGGTACCCGAATTACTTGGCTTACATTTGGTTCCAGGTGACTTCTTATCAATCGATTTCCACCTCACTTCAAAAAACTTGCTGAGCGTATCAGCCATGATATAAACATCATTGCCCGGAGGGTTATATGTCATTGCATTGGAGAAAGTAAGACGGACATCAGCAGAAAACTCTGATGGGCTTGAATATGTGCCTGCGGTTAACTTGCTCTTTACAGTTCCTAAATCCATTGGATGTTTGATAATGGTGAAATAATCAGGTATGTTCAGCTTGACCACATCGACAGGAGTTTTAAAGAGCCAACCGTGCTGATGCGCCATTAATCGTTTCAGGAGGGTCTCACATTGCTTCATTTGAAGCATTGTAGAAGCAGTGACTGGAGCTGGTTTAGCTGCGCTACAGGGAAGTACTTTTTTCCCCGGCCCAGTAGAGCATCGTGACATTCCAAAACTCTTGGCTCTAGACAAATTCATTGCAGGATTACTAGTGACAGCCTCTGATCTAGGAAGCTCGACATCCTTCTGATAGGACCGTATCTGTTCCAGCTCCAGTCGTAGCCTATGGATCAAATTATTCCTTTCTGACGATGACAAGCCAGACAATGGTAAAACCATTCGCGGGACACTAAATGTTTCATCTTCGGAACAAGTAAACTTTCTTTTGAAACAGTTTGAACCCTCGGAAACATTAGGGCTGCCAGGCTCTTCATCATAACCACCAGCTGTGTCAATATTGTTACGATAGTAATCACCCGGGAAATCACCGTTCCTCACAGTCATTTCCTCACAGCCTAGAGCGGGATTAGGCTGACCTTGCAGAAATCAAACAATTAAGTAAGGCGTATCAATTTTGGAAACAAAAACCTGAAAACCGATCCTCCGAGGAGAGAACTTAGATTCAAAAACCCTATCTCTGAGACTGAGCAATTCAATTCTACCTTGTATTTTGCATAGGAACCTTAATTACTAAACGGAAGTGAACATTTGATCTGCAAAAGAGAATTAGGGGGGCACAAAACGAACTAACCGACTAGAACTCCTGAGCAGCCGCTCGAACCGAAGATCCAACCGAAGCGGAAGCAGGAGAATCTGGACAGAAGCGTAAATCTCGAACAGAACCCTAGAGTTTTGATGTAGAAGAAGATAAAGTAAAACCCTAGAGAGGACAACGAAGACGACCGAAAAGTAGAGACGAGAGAGAAACAAAAAATCGCAACGCTTCTCTCTCTCTCTCTCTCTCTCTCTACCCTCGAGTGTCTTCAGCGTTGTATCAGCGTCTAACGCCGTTTTGGTACTGCGGACGAGTCAATCTGGACCGTCGGATCTGAACACTTGATTTAAATCGAATGGATTACCACACCGTGTCTTGGGCTTATTGGGCTTTAAAATGATTGGGCTAATAACTCGAAGCAAATCTACGAGAAACGGCACGCTGTGAAAGCTCAAATCACACGAACGCCACGCTGTTTTACCAGCTTTACCGTCGGAAAAGCTCCCACTCTCTCTCTTCTCCTTCTTCATCTTCTTCAGTTCTTCCATGTCGCATCCGTAATAGGCAGATATACAGCGAAGCTAGCTCAGATCCTTCGCCTAGGATCTCGAATTTCAGTTAATTCGATCCGGAAATGGACATACTTTTCGCTCAGATTCAGGCGGACCTCCGATCAAATGACGCGCTTCGCCAGTCATCGGCGCTTCTTCAGGCGCTGCAGCAATCCGCCGCCGGGCGTGATATCTCGGTGATCGCTAAGTCTGCAGTGGAGGAGATCGTGGCTTCTCCGGCATCTGCTGTTTGTAAGAAGCTCGCATTTGATCTCATCCGATCTACCCGTCTCACTCCCGATCTTTGGGATACGGTTTGTTCTGGTGTCAAAACGGATCTTCATTTCCCAGACCCCGACGTCACCGCCGCTGCCGTCTCCATCCTTGCTGCTCTTCCGTCCTTCTCTCTTCCGAAACTGATCTCTGATTGCAGCAGTGAGATTGCTTCCTGCTTCGATTCCCCATCTGACAACCTTCGTTTCTCCATTACTGAGACACTTGGCTGCATCCTTGCGCGTGATGATCTCGTTACATTGTGCGAGAACAATGTGGGTCTCCTCGACAAGGTCTCCAACTGGTGGGCTCGGATCGGCCAGAACATGCTCGACAAATCCGACGCTGTCTCCAAGGTTGCCTTTGAGTCCTTAGGCAGACTGTTCCAGGAATTTGACTCTAAGCGAATGAGCCGTCTTGCTGGCGACAAGCTCGTTGACAGCGAGAATTCTTTGGCCATCAGGTCCAAGTGGGTGTCTTCCATGGTTGACATTGTATGGAAAAAGAGGAGTGCTTTGATGGCTAGGTCTTTAGTTCTCCCCGTTGAAACCTTTCGAGCCACTGTTTTCCCTCTTGTCTTTGCTGTGAAGGCGGTAGCTTCGGGTAGTGTGGAAGTGATAAGACAGCTTTCCAAGGCTTCCACTGGTGCTGCAGCTAATGCCACGGTTGTGGACTCAAACGCCGAGAAGCTCGTTGGCGTCTCAGATTTGGTTACCCATTTGGCGCCATTCTTGGCTTCCTCTTTGGATCCAGCTTTGATTTTTGAAGTGGGAATTAACATGCTGTACCTGGCAGATGTTCCCGGAGGGAAGCCAGAGTGGGCTTCACAGTCCATTATTGCAATTTTAACGCTCTGGGACCGCCAAGAGTTTTCTTCTGCTAGAGAGAGTATAGTCAGGGCGGTCGTCACGAACCTGCACTTGCTTGATCTGCATATGCAGGTATGTGGTTTCTTTACTTCTTTCAATCTTCATTTAAGTTATCGATTGGTAACGGTTGTGTACATATGTCTTTAAGCTGTGACCCATGATTCCTGAACCATTCCTTTTGGAACTTGTTACATGAAGGTCTCTTTGTTTAGAAGACTGCTGCTTATGGTGAGAAACTTGAGAGCAGAATCAGACAGGATGCACGCACTGGCCTGTATCTGCCGGACAGCTCTGTGTGTTCACCTTTTTGCTAGAGAAAGTGCCCGAAGAGGTCAAAAGCCTCTTCCTGGGACAGATATTATTTCTCTCTTTGAGGATGCAAGGATAAAAGATGATCTCAATAATGTTACCAGTAAAAGCCTATTTCGGGAAGAACTTGTGGCAATGCTTGTGGAAAGTTGTTTCCAGTTATCTCTACCTTTGCCTGAACAAAAAAACTCGGGTATGGAGAGCAGAGTGATTGGTGCACTAGCATATGGCACTGGTTATGGTGCTCTGAACTGGACCGAACCAGCCCTTGAGGTTGTGGAAGTTTGCAGGCCTTGTGTCAAATGGGATTGTGATGGCAGGACGTACGCTATAGATTGCTATTTGAAATTGCTTGTTAGGCTCTGCCATATCTATGATACCCGTGGAGGAGTGAAGAGGCTTAAAGACGGTGCTTCGCAGGATCAAATCTTAAATGAAACGCGATTGCAGAACTTGCAACGTGAGCTTGTTAAGGATCTCCTCGAGGTAATTAAGCCTTAGCTGAATGTTACAACTTTCATCTGTGTATTTTTATTTTTTTCTTGGAGAGGTGTGGTTATGAATTTGTTTAGTTTCTTATTTTTCTCATGTATACATCTTGATCTCAATTTGGCAGGTAAATACCCCAAGAATCCTTGGGCGGCTTATATGGACAATCGCAGAACATATCGATCTAGAAGGTCTGGATCCACTTTTGGCTGATGACCCCGATGATCCATTAAATATTATCATAGCAAATATACATAAGGTTCTCTTCAACTTGGATGCTACTGCAACTACGTCAAATAGGGTACAAGATGTTCAGGCAGTCTTATTATGCGCCCAGAGGATGGCATCACGTCATGCAAGAGCTGGCCAATTAATAATCAAAGAGCTTGAAGAGTATAGGAACCATGCTGCGGCAGATACAGTTAGCAAACATCAAACCCGTTTAATATTGCAGAGAATCAAATATGTTTCAAATCTTCCTGAAAGAAAGTGAGCTTTCTCCTTGGCTTGTAATGATTTCTACTGCATTTTTGGATTGGAACAAACTCAACCTATTGTTTTCCAGGTGGGCTGGAGTTAGTGAGACAAGAGGGGATTACCCATTCAGCCACCATAAGCTTACTGTTCAGTTTTACGAACCATCAGCTGCTCAAGACAGAAAATTAGAAGGCTTAATTCACAAGGCTATTCTAGAGCTTTGGAGGCCAAAGCCCAGTGAACTAACTCTCTTCCTTACAAAAGGGGTGGACTCGACTTCTATCAAGGTTCCTCCCACAGCATATCCTTTGACTGGGAGCAGCGATCCTTGCTATATAGAAGCTTACCATTTAGCAGATACAAATGATGGAAGGGTCACTTTGCACTTGAAGGTTATTGATTTATATTCTAGTGTATCATCCTGCAGTTTACATGAATACAGATTAGTTGGTAAAGCTTAGCGTCTCAACACTTTTATGCTGTTTTTCAGATAATTAATTTGACAGAACTTGAACTGAATCGTGTGGATATACGGGTTGGATTATCTGGTGCCCTATACTTTATGGATGGTTCTCCTCAAGCAGTGCGCCAGTTGCGTAATCTCGTCTCACAGGTTGCATTTCAGTCTTCAGTGCTTATATACTCCCATCTCTTTACAGTTCTGTAATATCTTAAGCTTTTTTTTCTGCTGAGAACCATTTCTGTTCTTTATACCTAAATCTACAGATTGTTCGGTTTCATATTTGCTAATTGTATTACCATCCACTCTTTGCTTTACTCTTGTAGGATCCTGTACAATGCAGTGTCACCGTTGGTGTGTCCCAATTTGAAAGATGTGGTTTCTGGGTTCAAGTCCTTTACTACCCATTCCGTGGCGGTAGAGGAGATTATGAGGGTGATTATATAGAAGAGGACCCACAGATCATGAAGCAGAAAAGAGGTTCAAAAGCAGAACTCGGAGAGCCTGTGATCTTAAGATGTCAGCCTTACAAGATCCCGCTGACTGAGCTTCTTCTTCCACACAAAATCTCACCAGTTGAGTTCTTTCGCTTGTGGCCTAGCTTGCCAGCTGTTGCAGAGTACACTGGCACATATATGTATGAAGGAAGCGGCTTCATGGCTACCGCTGCACAACAATATGGTGCTTCACCATTTTTAAGTGGACTCAAATCATTATCCTCGAAGTCGTTCCACAGAGTCTGTTCCCACATTATACGCACAGTCGCTGGCTTTCAGGTGAATTGATAGTTCCAATGTGTTCTTCTCACCTTTCTTCTTCCCTAGCTGGATTATTGGTGATCTGGTAAAGCCTAACTTGATGTCAATACAGCTTTGTTACGCTGCAAAAACGTGGCATGGAGGTTTTGTGGGTATGATGATCTTTGGGGCTAGTGAAGTGAGCAGGAACGTGGACCTGGGTGACGAGACGACCACCATGATGTGCAAGTTCGTGGTTAGAGCCTCAGAAGCATCAATCACAAAGCAAATAGAGTCGGATATTCAGGGATGGTGCGATGATCTAACAGACGGGGGCGTTGAGTACATGCCAGAGGATGAAGTGAAGGCAACAGCAGCTGAGAAACTGAAAATCTCAATGGAGAGAATAGCTTTGTTGAAAGCAGCTCAGCCGAAAAAGACTCCAAGGACAGAGGAGGAAACAGAAGAAGAAGAAGAAGAAGAGGAGGAAGACGAAGAAGAAGATGAAAAAAAAGAGAAAAAGGAGAAAGATGAGGGAAAGGATAAAGAAGAGAAGAAGAAGAAAAAAGAAAAGGAGAAAGGAACATTTTCTAAGCTGACAGCTGAAGAAACAGAGCACATGGCGCTTCAGGCAGCGGTGCTTCAAGAATGGCACATGTTGTGTAAAGATAGAAAGTATACAAAAGTAAACTAAAACAACCAGAGAGAGAGAGAAAATGTTGTTTCTAAGATGATGGTACGACAATCTTTGTATTTTTGTGTGTTTGGTTTCCTCTTAGGAATTAGATATTTAGTCCTGTTGGTGAAGAAAAGAAACGAGGATGTTATTATCGCTACTCTTATGATTTCTTCTGTTCTATTCACAAATTTGACATTCTTGATGCATTTATTCATTTCCAAAGATTAAATGTCCAACAAGAAAGGGTGAAGCAAGCGACCCTTCTGTAATCATCAAGAGCATCTGGTGTAAGATGAACCGGAAACAGATCCATGTCTATTGTCTGGTACTAATTAAACAAGAAACCCTAACAAGCTTATCCACGCCTGCATTATGATAGTTGCTTACAGATAATAAGACGAAACACATCACTACGTCCCTCTGAGAAGCTTTTCTTCTACGCAGTTACTTGAGAGGGAGTCCTCTTCTTGCCTTTCTTTACCTCTGCTCCTTCATTTTCTGCCGGTTCTGCCTTCTTCTGGGCACGGATCATTGCTCGCCTTGCGCGTGGTCGCATCTCTCTCACTCTACGAGGCGGCATCACGAATGGCTCAAGTGGCTTGTCCCCAAAAGGATGCTCACCGCCTTCAAATATCCTCAGTTTCCGATCTCTGTCCTATACACCCACATGAAGCAGCAAAAACCTCAGCACATTCTTGCTTTAAGCAACAAATTTTAAACTAGACAAGCACTTCATATAGGAATTGAGCCTAGCACCCAAATAACCGAGTAGGCGAGCTGACTAATGAGAACGTATTGAGATAAATAAGCCAGTTTTCCCACCAAAGATGAAAGTAAGCAATAAATAAACAAAATGGCCAAACCAAGTGCTCAGAACCATCTTCCTTCCAAACCTAAATCATATTTCTCAATCAACAAGACCGGCTAGTGAGGAGAGAAAACCCACTAACTTATAAGGCACCAAGGAACTTATACGTTGACTCATGAGGGATTCTAACAAGTAAGAGTAAATCCGGTCCACGGTAATTTCTGTAGCCAGAGTATTTTAGGGATCTAAAAGACTAGGGATTCAGGTGATAAGAAAATGTTTCACTCAATAGTGTACTCACATCACGCAAATTGTTGCTTGGAAGCATGCGCCAGACAGCCTTACGTATGACCTCTGTGGGGTCTTTGGCCATCTGATCTTTTAGACTCCGTTCCTTCAGGTGTCCAACGTACCTGCAAACAGAGATTAATAAAAGTAGAAGAAAATGGGAGATACTCGCCAAAAAAATATGATAAATCCCATCTTGCAGCTGAAGATTTTACAGAAGTGTGGTACTTGCCCAGTATGCCAGCGGTAGAATTTGTCGGTGAGCTTTCTTCCTGTGACGTCTATTTCCTTAGCATTGAGAACAATACAAATATCCCCATCGTCGCGGTTAGGACAATAAGTTGGCTTATCTTTGGCTTGAAGCACGGTTGATATCTGAGATGCTAGTCTACCAAGAACCTACATTATATAACAAGATATATTAAAATGAAAATTCTAACAAATGGAAACTACAAAGACACAAGAAAGATGTATTTAAGTTAAAGATGTATACGATAAGGTAGCCTATATGAAATCTGGAAGACTGAAATGTTTGTATCACAATTTTGGTTCTGAGTATTCTAAAGATTAAATATAGAGCCATTATGAAACTAACCAAACCTAACAATGTACAGAAGAAGAAACTGGAAGACAGGAGAAGAAAGAAACATTGAGAAAACCTGGCCTCGGGCATCAAATACTCGCCAACGAAGACCGTCGAGATTGATACGCTTTATACCTGCCATAGCTTTCTGCAAAAAGAATCGACAAGACATATTGAAGATGAAGAAAGAATAAAAGCAGATTTTTTTCAGATAACTTGTGGTTAGTTCTGGTAGCATAGGTGACACGCTATGAATTTGAACGCACCAGAATCGAGACGAGAAGTGATTATAGTTGAGGAATTCCATATGATTAAGTAAGAAAATGTAGCAAATGGTATTCAGTATTGACAGTAATCTAAGGCGTTTGGCTAAAAACGATCGAAAGCTGGAATATGAAGGAAGAGAGAAGAGAAAATGAAGGAAAAGAGTAATCTTTGAACCTTTAAGTTTCCATTGAAAGTGGCAGCAGCAGCCTGAGTCGCCATCGTTCTCCGAATGAGTTGTTCAGCTATTCAAAGCTGCGATAGCAAAACAAAACATAGTGAGAATGGCATACACAAATCGATTCCATAATAATCATTAAAACAAATCACACAAGAAGATTTGGACGCCGAAATGTAGTTTCAGTTATACCGATTCAGATAGAAGAATCACAGTCACAGAAGAAGGGTTCTATAAAAAATGAGCAGAACTATCAAACAGGAAGAGAGCTTACTTACCGGTTTCCGGTGACAGTGACGGCGGCGGTGAGGAGGGAAGATCTAGGAGGAGCAATCTGTGAAAGAAAGGGTTTTACATCAAGTGTGCGTGTTTGCCCAGGAGAGGGGTACTTTAGTAATTGTTTTTTTTCTTTTTTCGGAAAAACATTTCTTCATCTTTTTCAGTCGTCGAGGGTTTTAGGCAAAACACCAGAGCAGATACCAAATCTTAAACCCCGAGGAAGAAAAAAGTTGAAGTCTTTTTGGGATGGCTATGTTCGTGAGACGAGGCGCATCGAGTCGAAATGCGATTGGGTTTCTCATAAGAAGTTCCTTAGTTGCTCAATCTCGCGATTTCTCTCACAAGACGACTCCCTTTTCACCCAATCTGGTGATAGGCCGAGATTCGCAACTCGATTTGTCCACCACGCCCGATTTCTTCAGAGATTCTCGCCGAGGGTTCGCAAAAGGCAAAAAATCAAGTAAGTTCAGTCGCTTGTGTAGTCGATGGAATCAATCGCTGAATCTAAGAATGAAAGAAGAGTGTTTTGTATGATTAAGCATTTCTGCCTTTTCTTCTTCAGAGGATGATTCAGGATCTGGGTTGGTCGACGTAGCTCCAGATATCGGGCCTACCGTCAAAGCATCTGCCTCTTCGCAGATGGAAGCAGCCATCGATGCATTGTCTCGAGATTTAAGTAAACTAAGAACTGGAAGAGCAGCACCAGGTAATTTAACTATACTTGTTTCTTTACGTTAAGCATGTGCTTATTCAGGGGGGGTTTTTGCAGGAATGCTTGATCATATTATTGTTGAAACTGGTGGAGTAAAGATGCCACTCAATCACTTAGCTTTGGTCTCTGTGCTCGATCCAAAGACATTGTCTATCAATCCATATGATCCCAATGTAATACTGATCCTTTCTCTCTCTGTTCATTGCAACGTTTTAGACAAAACAGAATGTGATTTTTCTCTTACTTATCGACAAATTTCCCTCAAACACCCGTATTAGAAGTTAAGCCCTCGCTTGTTTCTGCAGACGGTGAAAGAACTTGAGAAAGCAATAGTCGCATCGCCATTAGGATTAAACCCGAAAGTGGATGGGCAACGACTAGTCGCAGCAATCCCAGCGTACGAAACAAATACTCTTCTCTGTCAGAATTTGCATTGTTGAGCACAGCCATATTTGACTTTTTCTGCTTTCCCTTAATGCTTTGTTGAGCAGATTGACCAAGGAGCATATTCAGGTAAAGCTTAAGAATTCTTCCATGTCTTGTTTTGCCAGTGAGGTTGAGCCTTGACCCTAGAATGAACTACAGGCGATGTGCAAGATTGTAACAAAGTCCAGTGAAGTTGCCAAACAAAGCATACGAAGAGCTAGGCAAAAGGTAGTATGAACGTGTGGCATGGACACCGTATAAGCTTCTACGTCAGAATCTAATGAGGAGAGACCTTTCTTTTCTTTGGCAGGCACTGGACACAGTAAAGAAAGCAGGGTCAAGTCTACCAAAAGATGAAGTGAAAAGACTAGAGAAGGAAGTGAGTATCCTCCTCTCTTTCCCCCCCCCCCCTCCCCCAAATGGGTTTCCTTGTTCCATTATCTAAGGAAGTGGCCATCTCTTTATCTTTTGTGTTTACAGGTAGAAGAGTTGACAAAGAAGTTTGTAAAGTCAGCAGAGGACATGTGCAAGTCCAAAGAGAAAGAGATCACAACCCAAGCCTGATCTCATCACTTAGTTCCCACCAGAAGGTCATTATTCAACACTAGCTGAACAAGTTTCAGTCTTCTTCTTTTTTAACGGTGCCTTAATGATTCAGACAAAACACCCATATATGGTGTTCATTACCGAGATTTGTTTTGAATGTTCAATTTGGTGATATTGATTGCAAATTGATGGTGCTTGGAGGCGACTGATACGACAGTGCTGAAATGCCTTTCAAAAGGCCCAACAAAGGAGGCCTTAACTAGTCCTTTACATTGCTTTATGTTTAAATTGATTACAGAATTAAACGAAAATTCATGAATTAGCATTTGTAGTTGAATAGAACTTTCCAAACTTGAAAATCAAGGTAAGGGAGGTAGGAGATAAGTCAATTTTATACCAATAAGTAACATCATAATGAAATTGATGTTTTGGTAAATTTGTTACAACCCATTCCTAATCTTGCAATGTATAATTCAATGATTACTTACTTAGAAATAGAAAAGTATCCATGTATAAAATAATAAGTTCGTCACAACATTCCAATTTGATTCAAACTTATTTTATACTAATTCATTTAGTTTAACTCGGTCCATCTCTGCAACAAATTTTTAAAAAAAAACCGGCTTTCACCTACCACAAATGTTTTAATTACTAATTGATTGCATTTTAGATATGCTTTTTTTTATAAATACGTAAGTGAACGTATATAATAATAAGCTGTATAGAGAGAGTTTTGTCGGCAAAAAGATATATACAAGTACACATATATATATATATGATTTGAAACAAAAACAAATTAAGACATAAATCTTTTGCCCACTCGCATTCGTGTAAGAGATAATGGCGCAATCTAGCTAGAGTAATGAGAGGTTTACTGACCACGCGCGAGTAAAGCGCGTGTAATGAGGAGGAGTGAGAAATGTTCGTAACGTCGCCGTTTAGATAGATAGATAGATAGCCACGATCAAACTCGTTTTTATTTAGATTTTGTTTTTTGTCATTTTCAGGAATTGAAATTGTTCTTCACTTTTGACATCATAATTATCTCTCAAATATTTCTAATTTTCTTCTTACTAAAGATTCTTCATTCTCTGTCAGTGGCTCACAATCCACCCTCCGATTAACCCAAAACGCACACAAAGAAGAAAAATCAGAATATTTCATTCATTTCTGTATAGACAAAGAAGAAGAAACAAGCGGTCACAATTTCATCTCATTTCTCAGAGATTCTGCATTTGTTGGGTATTCTCTCAGTTTACTTTGACGAATTCTTAGTGGCCTCCAATGCTGCATTACATGAATGACTTTCTCCTTTTGCTATAATATCTGTCGGGTTTTCTTTAACTTGCTTGGATCTGATGTAAGAAATGCAAAAAGCAACTGGTATTAAATCTTTTGGGTTTTAAATCTCGATCAATTACATGGAAGACCAAATTAGCAGAGATTTTTACTTTTTCTTGTTCATGAGTGCATTTGTCTAAATAAACATTTAACGGCTTCGCTGGTTCAGATTAAAAGTTCCAATTTTTATCTTCCTGGTTGGTAAAAACCCAAGCCTGGTCGTATGTTTGCTTTTGTGCACTGTGTTCCAATGCAGCTACTGACTCTGGACTTTATAATAATGCAGTTTTTGTAGTTTATTGGGGAAATGGTTTTGGGTTTAAGCTCCAAGAACAGAAGAGGTTCATCCATACAAGTTGATTACCAAATCCACATTCATGAGATCAAGCCTTGGCCACCTTCTCAGTCCCTTCGATCACTGCGCTCTGTTGTAATACAATGGGAGAATGGTGACCGCAATTCTGGAACTACAAATGTCGTTGCTCCTTCTCTTGGTTCTGTCATCGGTGAAGGCAAAATCGAATTCAACGAATCATTTAAGCTCCCCGTGACCTTGTTGAAAGATGTGTCTGCTCGGAACAAGGGTGCTGATGTATTCTTCAAGAACGTCTTGGAGTTCAACTTATACGAGCCTCGAAGAGAGAAAACACATCAGCTTTTGGCTACTGCAACCATTGATTTGGCCGACTATGGTATTGTCAAAGACAGTTTCAGCTTAACTGCTTCGATGAACAGTAAAAGAAGCTACCGGAATACCACTCAGCCTGTTTTGTACCTCACTATTCAGCCGATTGATAGACGCCGGGCAAGTTCTTCATCTAGGAACAGCTCCAAGGATGAAGCTACAAACGGTGGAGAGTCTGTTTCTGCCTTGATGAACGAGGAATACTATAAGGAAGCTGAGATTGCTTCCATCACAGACGATGACATTTCCTCCCACTCCTCCTTGACGGTTTCATCTTCAACGTTGGAGTCTAATGGTGGTTTTTCTGTACGAACTGAAGAGGTAATATATTTCAATATTCTTTTGATAATTTATGTGGATGAAATGTTCCTGAGCTGTTTGATGTCTTATATGCAGGAAGAACATGAGAGGGTAAATAAGAATTCCAGAAGAAATGGCCACGAGAGATCACAATCTGCATCGGAGAGCAGAAAAGGAGAAATTGCTAACCACATTCCTTCACGTTCCTCATCAGTAGATCTATCTTCTGTGTTTAATAATCTCCCGGGGGACATTCCTGATTCTGCACCTAACACTTCTGTGTCTGGGATGGAGGACTGTACTAATGTGTTTATAACCAATACTAACGGGAGCTCTAAGCTGTTAAGCAGCAGTCAACACAATAATGGAAAGACTAAGTCTATGCCTCTTCAAAATGATGATCACTCGGAAAATGCTTCGCCTCGAGCTTCTGTGAATAGCCAAGATTTGATCAGTGATCAGGAATCA
This sequence comes from Arabis hirsuta, assembly GCA_964056655.1. NCBI lineage: Eukaryota > Viridiplantae > Streptophyta > Magnoliopsida > Brassicales > Brassicaceae > Arabis > Arabis hirsuta. Next base: position 32,975,531 of record OZ053306.1, read on the forward strand.
GAGAGTAGAGTTGAGAAATCAAGAAAGGTGAAGTCTGTTCGATCATCCACGGATATCTCCCGGAGTAATAGCCGGTTGAGTCTATCAAGTGAAAGGAAAGAAGCTAAGGTGTATCCAAAGTCTACACACGACACAACTTTGGAGATCAAAGTCAAGAACTTGGAAAGTAAAGTAAAGAAGCTTGAGGGTGAGTTACGTGAGGCTGCAGCCATTGAAGCAGCTCTGTACTCCGTGGTTGCAGAGCACGGAAGTTCATCAAGTAAAGTCCATGCACCTGCTAGACGTCTTTTGAGGCTGTATCTTCATGCTTGTAGAGAAAACCATCTATCAAGAAGAGCCAATGCAGCTAAAAGTGCTGTCTCCGGGTTAGTTCTGGTCGCCAAAGCGTGCGGGAACGATGTCCCCAGGTATGGTTATTTTACTTTGCTTATATATCATTCTGTGTAAACTTTCTCACAGTTTCAAAAAAAAAATTATCGTGTCCTTGGATCGCAGATTGACATTTTGGTTGTCAAACACTATCATTCTGAGGGCGATCATAAGCGATACTTGTGCAGAAGAAGAACTGCCTGTTTCTGCTGGTCCGGGACCAAGGAGACATAAGGATCAAAGAGAAGAAACCGAGAAACGATCATCATTAAGGTGGAAAGAGTCTTCTCTGAGCAAAAAGGACATTGAGAGTTTTGGTGCCTGGGATGACCCTATAACCTTCATAACAGCGCTTGAGAAGGTTGAAGCTTGGATCTTCTCACGTGTTGTAGAATCCATATGGTGGCAGGTAATGTTGCTCTGTTTTTCTCTGCTTCTTCTTCATTCTCTTAACCAATTATAATACAAATGTTCTTGTCCTCTTGATTGCAGACTTTGACACCCCGTATGCAGTCTTCGGCAGCACCCACTAAAGAGTTTGATAACGCCAATGGCTCTGCATCAAAGAAAAACTTTGGGAGGACGCCGAGTTCTATGAACCAAGAACAAGGTGACTTTTCATTAGAGCTTTGGAAAAAGGCCTTCAGGGAGGCGCACGAACGTTTATGCCCTCTGAGAGCTAGTGGACATGAATGTGGTTGTTTGCCCGTGCCTGCGCGTCTGGTAAATATTTCTTCTTTTGAAGTTTTCACTTTGGTTGGGACCTTACTCTTGATTTACAATTGAATGTCAACGTTTTGTAACGCAGATAATGGAACAGTGCGTGGCTCGGCTAGATGTCGCAATGTTCAATGCAATCCTTCGTGATTCTGATGAAAATTTCCCAACAGACCCTGTATCTGATCCCATTGCAGACTCGAGGGTCTTGCCAATTCCTTCAACAACATCAAGTTTCGGCTCTGGTGCCCAGCTGAAAAACGCGGTCAGTGCACTCAACTTCATTTCTAGCCGATCCTTTTAGTGTAGTCTCTGTAACATTTATAGTGTTAAACAGATAGGAAACTGGTCGAGGTGGCTCACTGATCTATTTGGCATTGATGACGAAGATGATGGCAGTAGCGATGAGAATAGCTACGTTGATAGATCATTCAAGACTTTCAATCTTCTCAAGGCCTTAAGCGATCTAATGATGCTTCCAAAAGATATGCTCCTCAACAGTTCTGTGAGAAAAGAGGTGCAAATGCTACACACACACAACTCACAACACTCTTTATCCTGTAAACATCTTTGTTTTTCTTGGTTTCGCGATCACATATATATCTTGTCATTGTGAAGGTTTGCCCGATGTTTGGTGCATCGTTGATCAAGAGAGTGTTGGATAATTTTGTCCCGGATGAGTTTTGCCCTGACCCAGTTCCTGATGCTGTACTTGAGGCTCTGGAAACCGAGGTGAGACCATTTTTTTTCATGGACGAATCTTAAGGTGAAGAAGCTAATTTTGCTAACAGAAACGTGATGTCCCCCTTGTAGGAAGAAGCTGAGAAGGCTATGATCACAAGCTATCCATGCACTGCACCTCCTCCAGTGTACACTCCACCTTCAGGGACTTCAATTTCCACCATCATTGGAGACTTTGGACAGCCTCAATCGCCGCAGTTATGCAGAATCAGGTCTTCGGTTACAAGGAAAGCGTACACAAGCGATGACGAGCTCGATGAGCTGAGTTCACCTTTGACTGTTGTTGTTCTTCAACAGGCGGGTTCTAAGGTCAATAATGGCAGTGCAGATGAGACAGTCAGGTATCAACTTCTCAGGGAGTGTTGGACTGACGGCGAATGATCGAATGTTGATGTGTTGTGTAATTCAATTCTCACTTGTGACGGTTGTAAATGTCTGAATATTCAAAAAAAAAAATCATTGTCAGTTCGTTGTTACTGGTGTTGCCATGTATAGAATGTAAAAACAGTACCAGAGACATGTTTGAGCTTGGCGTGCGCATTGTTGTAACAAGTGAAGCAAATTTGTTATTGTGATTCAGAGGAACAAGTAAATGGGAACAATAATATGTGAGAAATTCTTGCTACATATATAGACTCATTACAAGCTTTTAGTGTTTCATCCTCCTCACTTTGGAACTCTCGCAAAACTTTGAATTACAGATTTTGCAAACAAAAGAAAAAATTAGGGGTTGCCTGAAACATACCCATAAAATGTAAAAGAAAGATCAAAATTTATAAAGCAAAGCTCAGCAAATATAACTCTGAACTTCGACTATGTGTGTTGTTCTTCATCTCACACAGTCAGCTTCTGTGAAGTCGCCAAATTCACTTGCTTCAGATGCAAAGCTGCCAACAAGCCCTGCCATGTTTCTGCAGAGGTGGCACCGCCGACGTGAAAGTCCAGAAGTTTCCTCTGCTTCCTGTAGTACTCTTCCAGAGGCTTCACCTGATGCATCACCCACAAGATTTTCAGTTGAAACAAGAAGCTCATTTTGTAACTAGATATAACAAAGACAAGGATCATAAACCAGAAAAAGCACCTCCTCTGCATAGACACCCAGACTCTCCCTCCGGGCATTGGTGGCAACAGCTGAGTGTAACATAGAGCCTAGGAACTCCTGTCGAGGCAGAGCTGTTTCTTTTAGAGCAGTTCGGTTTACCAGATGCTCCTCGGAGCATTTGAGATTCACAACGAGGTCAATCTGAGCGATTTGATCAAGAGTTTCCTGCCAACATTAAGAAATAGTATGTGAGTAATCACTAAAACCAAATCCTCTTTTAGACATATTCAGGCCAAAGCGTGTTATTTAATTGAGAATCTCTATTTAATGCTCGGAACCTACACTCTAGTAAAAGCTTCCCTGATTCAAAACACTGTAGATAAATTTGAAGTTTCTAAAATAAACTCACCGCTTGGTTACGAGTGCGAGGAATTCCATCGAGAATGAAACCTGTTTCCCCCCTTGCATATCCTTCTTCCAGCCTCTTTGATAGCAAAGCAAAGACAACACCCATTGGAACCAGCTTTCGTTCATTTACAGCGCTTGCAATCTATAAAGAAGAACAAAAACATTACAAACCTACAAGGTATGTATGTAACTGTAGAACAGTGAAGAACATTAATGAATTTTACAAGGAATGTCCTTTAGGGAAGAAAACATTGCCATAAGGAACCAACAAGGAAAGTTTGCTCCGCTATGACTCAAACTATGGTTCATTTAAAGCACTTGGAATCAATGCACCTTTAAAGATGAAGAATTTACAGTAGAAGGCGACAATTAGCCCTAATTAAAAATCAAGGCGGAAGAAAGGAAAAGCAAAAGATGGCTTCTTTAAGGTAAAGAGATTGCAAATCAAATCTGCGGAATTTTAAGAGGTAAAAGACAATAATACCTCCTTGTGTAGAGAAGATTTAGGGTTAAGCTCTTGACGAACAAGCGATCCCATGGAAATGTAAGGAACTTCAAGGAGATTGGAGAGCCTCTCGGCGAAGACGTGCCTCCACGCTCCAGGCGCACCCATCAGAACCCACTGGACTCCTCTCTCGGGACCCGACCCATCCAAGCCAAGCGTCGGCTCCGCCAAACGGGGATCATCTCCGTACAAGTACTCGTCATCGGAGTCGTAGTCAAACGCCAACGCGGCGGCTGATCCGAACGATCGACGCGTGGCGACGAGCCTCGACACCGGAGAAAACCCTCCCACGCGGCTCAGCCATGCCATGGTGAAAGGCGTGGCGGCGGATTGAGAGCTTAAAAGAGGGGTTTGATTTGAATAGGAGAAGGAGGCGAGGTTTAAGGCACGCGAAGACGAACCCCCCCTCTTTTACTCACGAAACCACGGAAATGCCACTCACCACAGTGTTTTCCACGTGTCGGGTTTCTATTCGTTGATTACTCCTTCGCGATTTGGTGGACCCAAGTCTTTGTCTTTCTACTTGACAATTGAATGGACAACATAACGCCACGTTACGTATGTTTTGGCCCAAACCTCTCGTAGCCCAGACTAGGCCCAACTATATTTCAACGATACAAAAAAATTGTCAACGATTGTAAACCACTCAAAAGATGATGGATAAATATATTTGATGATATTTCACATGAACCTTACGATCACTAAATAAGTTTCTTTAATAGAAGAAGAAGAAGAGTCAAAGACTCAAAGTAAACGGAATCTTCGTCGTCCTCTAGTAGTTTAATGAAATTACCAGGAAATTCTTTATTAAAAAATACAAAAAAAAAAAAAAATGAAACTTGTCAACATAGAATTAATTATATATAAGCCGCGGAAACTAAGCGTAACGACTTTTTGAAGCGCCGTAAAAATCATTATAACAAGTCCGACCTTCTTCATTTGTAACAAAGTACGGTCCATACTCCATAATGAATTATCTTTTATATATGTTTCAACGTTCATCAAACGTCTCTGGTCCACCTTCTCCTTGTCTATATATATATTTATGTATTCCACATTTCTATTGCCAAAACTTCCAAGCAAACTAAACAAGATATTTCCTCTTATATCATTTTTTTTCTACTCTCAAGACTTCTTGATCTTCTAATGAAGAGCGAGAACGTTAACAAACGTGAAGAGTATCAAAGGGTCTTTAGTTGCTTTGACAAGAGCCAAGAAGGTAAGGTGTCCGTTTCCACCATCGAAAGATGCGTAGAAGCTATTAAGTCCGGGAAAAAGCTAGTACCGGAAGAGACGACCGATCCACAAGCTGATAAATCGTTGGAGCTCGAGGAATTCGTGAAATTGGTGGAAGCAGGAGAGGAGGAAGAGAAAGAGAAGGACATGAAGGAAGCTTTCAAGATGTATGAAGAGAGTGAAGGCATCACACCCAAAAGTTTGAAGAGGATGCTAAGTTTGTTGGGCGAGTCCAAAAGCCTTCAAGACTGCGAGGTTATGATTTCGGAATTCGATATTAATAGGGATGGAATTATCAACTTTGATGAGTTTAGGGTCATGATGAAATAGTATACATATATATATAGGTTACAACTATATTACTCATCTATATTATTGCTACTCTTCTTTACCAAAGGCTTGTAAGAACTCTCTGAAATTAAGGTATTCTCTCTCTCTGTTACTGATTCATCTTCCTCGTCTTCATCATCATCATCCACCAATCTTGAAACCCTCTCTGCAATCTCAGCCGCACTCGGCCTTAACTCGGGTTCTTCTACGGTACAATCTCTAGCAATCCTTGCGATTTCAAACGCCGAATCAACTGAATAGCTCTCTCCCAATCTGCTATCCATCACTTCCTTCAGCCTTTCCTTCTCCTCGAGAACCATTCTCATTCTTTTCCACCCGGAAACACAAGTTTCTTTAGTCCCAAGCGATGTCTCTTCTTCTTGTGATCCAAGCAACGTCTCTGGGGTTCGTCCTGACAAAACCTCCATCACGATAATCCCGTAAGCGAAAACGTCAGTAGCTGGAGACGTAGAACCTTCTAGAATGTTCTCCTCGCTCGCTATTTCATCCCTTACGCACTTTGACATCCCAAAGTTTCCGACTTTACCTCTGAGGTCTTCGTTCAAGAAGATGTTTCTGCTCTTGATGTTGCCGTGAATGTAGTTTATCCGATGCATATACTTTAACGCGATGGCGACATCATGACAGATCTTGATCCTCTGTTTCCATGCCAAGAAACAGTAACAAGACTCGATGAACTGATTCTTGATGGCCAGTTTGTTCTGAAGCCAGTCCCAAAGAGACCCATTCTTCGCATACTCGAACACCAGATAAGAGCCCTGATCTGTTTCTCTGAAACATGTCCCAAGAACCCTAATCAGGTTGTGGTTATAGTAGTGTGATTGATCGTTGAGAATCCCGAAATCGAATCTTTTCATTGCAGCTGCACTCACTTGCTTTATTGCCAAGTCTTTGCCTTTGAGCGAACCGAAATAAACCGAACCTTTGATGTGATTGCTTGAGCTGAAATTTTCAGTGGCTTTCTCTAACTCCTCAAACGCATAAATCTCCAGAACGGGTTTACGCGGCGTTGTGGTGCCGACTGTGTTCTGAGAATCCAATATGGAACCGTCCTGTGACCCTTCAAACGATATTTTCTTGTCACTAGTGGTTCGGATGCTCAGGTTCAGCTGCCGCGTCTCGGGATCTTTGTTGCTAATCCAGTTTTGCGTTTGCAACCGCGTCTCTTTCTTCCAGTGTAAGTAACCGAACACCATGACAGTGATCAGACCGCAGACTCCAGCAACCGCGCTGCTCAGAGCGATCATGAGCTTCTTCATCTTTGACCGTTTTTTCTTGGATGGTTTCTTCTTCTGGCTATTATCGACCGTGGTGTTTCCCGTCTTAGGCAACGAATTAAGAACCGGTTTGTAGTCAAGAGGGATGAGAGCAGGCGTGAGTGGAATCACTCCACCAGATTTGTTGTTTGCAGAGAGAATAGCATCCTCTGTTGTGTTGAATTTAACCGCCAGGCTGGAAACGCTGTCGCGGTCGCTCACGGGATATGTAACGAGGAGACTTGCGTTTGGAACGCCTTCTTCCGTACAAGAACACCTGATCGCCAAACGCAACTTAACGTTCTCGTCGAGTTCATCTTCGGAAACTTGTGGATTCTTCTCTCTTATAGATCTGCAGTGTAATCAACTCAATCGCTGAACAAAAAAAAAAAAAAAACTCTTAGGTAATGTAATAAGAACATTTCTCAAGTTAGTTTTGGCTCACAGGCAGGTGGTCAAGCCTTGCAGAGATTCAGAGACAGAGCGAAAGGTGTCGCCTTTAACGCAAGTCTTGATGAGATTGGCCTCGAAGATCCTTCCATTGCATCTGCAGTCAATTGGGATCAACAGTAACTGACCTTGTTGAACAAACTCAAAGGGGTCGAGACCAGGATTGGAGAGAGAATTGGCTCTGAGAATGGCGAAAGTGTGGCACTTTTGGATGTTTGAGTGGCAAACGTAGCTGAAGGAGGATGCTTCTTCTTCTTCTTCTGTGTCGCAGCTGTGTGAAGTTGCAGAGAGAGATGATGATGTGGAGATGAAGAACAAGATCACTACAAGACTTTTCATGTACTGTCTACTTACTGAACCAGCCATGTCGATTACAATAGATGCGGCGTTACAATTTATGCATGTATATATATTGGCTAGGAAGAGGAATTATGGATTCAAAAGTTGATGGGCTCCAACAATTTATGATTTTATTGAATAATAAAAAGTAGGGATGGTTTTTTTCGCATCTAAACAAAAAATTGATGTTACTTGTTGCGTTAAAAGGAAACCAGTATTTGTTGGTGTTGCAAAGGAAATTATTTTGTCTATTACTACTACATTGTACTTGTACATATAGCTTACACTTACTATATAGATAATAATTATTCTTTTCATTATGCGGATTTGAACTTGGTTGATCATATTTAATATTTATGTATGAGATATGTGGGAAACAAAAATGGATCTTGGAGCCTTGGAGGTTTGTCGACAAGAGGGGTGGTTATGACTCCCAAGTAAGTTTTCTTTAAATAATAATTAAATTAGAAAAAGGACATGTTCTTCTTGTGCTTGGAACCTGTTCTTCATAAACTCAACAACATTCACAAAGTGCAAAGTCCAAGCTAAGTGAATCTAAATGGTACAAACTCACTTTGTCCTAAGAAGATCATATTATCTAGATATGTGATTTTGATTGTTTCGGAACAAGGTTTAGGCAGAGTTGGGGGGTAACATCTTGGAGTCATGCCCGTGTTTCTATAGCTTAATGATAAATTTTGATATGGGGAAAAAGCATGTGCAATAGTTCATAGAGTTCGGTAATAAAGATTCTCAGAATTGACCCATACCTAAATTTTATAGTTTGCGACCTAATAACCATAATAAGTTCAGACGCGTATCAAGCTTATGTTAGTCTAGTAATACTGCCTTATTGATTGATCCTTTTTTTAAGCATATGATAAGTCTGCTTTAAAGGTTTCAAGCCGAGTCATACAACCAGAACTTTAAGATCCAATGGTTCTTCTCGGTCATGTAAAATCCAAAACATAAGTGTGTGGAAAATGATTTGGGAATTGATAGTAGAGGGGAAACAAAAACAGAAAGACACAAAAACATTATCAAGAAACTGAAAAGACATGCAAAACAAAGCAACGACAAAGCATCAAAGCGCAAAAGGCTAAGTACTCTTTTAGGTCCATTTTGCAATAAATCCCCAAGTTGACCCCAAAGAGAGAAAAAAACAAGGATAAAGAGTAAAGCAAAAACAATGTAATGGTAACTATTATTAGTGCTTTTCATATTTCAACGATAGAAGATTTTATTTATTCGAAACACTACTAATATCCATTATAGAATGATTGAACCTAATGCTAATAGACTAATAGTATTCCCTTTATTAAATTACATTACATAGTATACACTGCACACTACACTTAGTACCAAATTCCTGTCAAATAAAAATCCCGGACTGTAAACAATGTCATGATGTATGCGTGTGAAGGGAATTAATACTTGAAAATGACTTGTTACAGTTCTTGGAACCAAGACTATAACTATCACGATTCACGAAATCACATTTAAAATTAAGAACCAAACTTTTTAACCCTGAGAGAAACGAAGAGATACCATATTCCGATGAGAATACGACGCCGTCTAAGCACCACCGCCACCACGTGCAGCTTACATTCTTGAAAAGATAAATACAAAAACTATTAAAGCTAAATTATACTATCTTAGAATTACATATTTCTTTCTTGGGTGCATAAAGAGCTTACGTTTAGAAACGGGAACTCTCTTAATTGATGATGGGCTGGGCTTTCTCAACAGTGGCCCGTAGGAGGGATATGACATCCCCTGGCTCCGGAGCTCCAAACACTGAACTTCCGGCGACGATACAGTTGGCCCCGGCTGCAGCCGCTGCGTCGATTGTCGAAGGGCCTAAGCCGCCATCCACCTGATCCAGAAGAACCAAAAGATGGACTCAGTTTAATGAAAAACATCAAAATCTGTAGATTGAGAGGCCTTACCTCAATATCAAGTGTTGGGTATTTATGCCTCAATGCCCGGACCTATCTCGTACATAACCAAGAATATATCAATAAATATGTCACTAACATTACGAGGGAAATCTCGCAAGTTTAAACATTTCCAAGAAGCTGAGACCCAGCATAACCTTGTCCATCATGTTAGGCATGAACTTCTGGCCTCCAAATCCGGGCTCCACGGTCATCACAAGAACCATTTCAACCGGAGTTTTCCCTTCAACCTGTCAAAGGTCAAGAAGAATGATCACTCGATCGCATTCTAGAACGAGCATAATGCCAAAGGATCCTCCTCTTAAACAGAAAAAGATTCATACCAGAGGATAGACTTCTTCAACAGGTGTCCCAGGCTTTAGAGCCACACCTGGCCTCATCCCCGAAGACTTAATCTTCTCCACGAGTTCTTGCCAATTCTCTGATAGAAGCAATACAAGCCGAGATCATTAAAATGAGATAGAAAAAGATTTTAAGGATGGTCTATACCTTTGGCCACCTCAACGTGGAATGTGAAACCAGACGCCCCGGCTTTAGCCATCCCTTCCACGTAATCCATGGGGTTCGTCACCATTAGGTGGCAATCAAGATATGCACTGTGATGAAGGGAAAGATAAAGTTTTCATAAATCACTGCAGAGATTATTAATTCAAGGGAAGGAGGAGAGCGTTACTTTGTGTGCTTTCTCAAACTCTTGATGACAGGAGCACCAATTGTGAGATTGGGAACAAAATGCCTGCCCGAGAAACAGAGCTATACGGACTGACTATCTTGAAACAAAATTTACTTGACCCGGCCGGGTGCTAAATAATTCATAAGTAAAAAGCAAAAATACCCGTCCTGCAAAGGAAATAGCAGAGGGGTAAGTATGAAACAAGCAAGGGGTTTGGTACAATCCTAGAGAAGTTTTAGAATCCAAGAGCAGATACAAGTCATCTCATCAATAGATGATGATTCACATTCAATAGCAGCACTTGTAGTATATTAGGGGGAATTCTGTAAAGAATATGGCTGATGATTCCAGAAGCAGAGCAATTTCTTTCCATTTTTGTCTCAAATTCCCAGATTCATGACTAGTATATTAGTACGATCGTTCGGATTCTCACACGAGCATGTAATATATAGAGTTGAGATTTTGGGAGGGGGAAGAAAGGTGCTACCATGATGTCCATGTGAAGCCAGTTGGCGCCCAAATCAATCATCCGCTTGGCCTCCGCCGCGAGATTTGCAAAGTCCGAAGAGAGCATCGACGGAGCGATTTTCGGCGACACAGCCATCTTCCCTGATTCCGCGACTGCGTTAGGTGAAGAAGAAGAAGAAAAAGGAAAAAGCGCTTCGGGTCAACCCGTTAACCCGAATCTCAACCAACCCCTTATTTACCTGATGACATGGCATCAGTCATTATGATGACGTGGAGTCCTCGTCACAATGGGGAAGTCTGTAATTTTTGTGCTTCTTTTGGTGTGATCATGCAATTAATGATTTTTCAAAACGCAGTATGGACTGGCCCAAGTTCATACAGATTTGGCCCAATGATCTCTTTTTTTGGTCAACGGTCTAATGACCTTCTTTTTCAACCAATTTTTTTTGTTACATGTAGATATTTCCAATCAGATGTGAGAGCGACAGGCTTGAGAGGGCATGAAACACATCAAGAAAAATATATACTACTATGTAAGAATGAGTCAATAAAACATTAATAAATCACGAAAATAAGAAGATTGTTAGATTAAAAAGGAGGGCCCACATTTATAATGCTAGAACCAATACGAAGCATATAACCTAAATAAGAATTCACGGGATAATTAAGACACTTACCAAATCGAAACTACTCCTTTTTCCTCCATTAACTTCACTTTGAAGCCCCATTCCATTTCATTCATTCAACACTCTCTCTCTCTTTCCTCATTCTCTATTGCTTCTTCATCTTCCATCTCTCTATGCCTTTTAGATTCTCTAAACCCTCTCTCTCTCTCTCTGTCTCCTAAACCACACAATTATTCTTTCTCTACAATAGTAGTGAATAATCTTGTTCAATTCAGATGGGTTCTTGCGTCTCCTCTTCTCACAACAAGAGCTCCTCCGCCTCTGAATCCGTCGTCAAGCTTGCCGCTTTAATCTCTAAGCCCGACGCGATCACATCTCCCGTCAAGAATGACGTCAACACTCCGGTGACGATCAACGCCAACCCTATGATAGATTCCGGTCGTCGGGATTCATCAGGTATATATATAATTCTTTGCGTTTGGTTTAGTTCTTATGCGTTTATTTTATAGTAGTATATATTTTGTTTTATCTAGAAACAATAATTAAAGGTTTAAAAACTTCTAGCTACGAAAGTAGTACTAATTAAAGTTGTTAATGGCTGTAATCGATTGGTTTGCTTTAGTGCCGACAAATGTAAAGTCGTTTGCCTTTAATAGACCCAATCAAGATATAGGAGTTACAAATGGATTACAAAACCGTATACTATAAGTAGATAAAATTGTAATGATCATCACCATGATCATAGACATGGGTAATTGTGCAACAATGTCTATTAATCCCTTCTATGTAGCACATGGATGGACAACGGTGAAGCGTACGATAGAGGTTAGAATGTCTTCAAGGCATGATTTATGGGCCACACTTCAAGTTGCAACTTTCGTGGATAAAACTCTTAAATGTTCATAAATGTATGATGTGGAAATGTATTGTTCGAAAATTATAACAACCGCATAGTTAGGGGTGCAGCTAGTGCCCTCCAATTTTTATAATCATCTTCTTTATTTGTGCGATATATAATTATATGAGCAAACAATGATTTAGCTTGGATTACCTCTTAATTAAGGTTATAAAGAGGAGATGATGTTTTTCGATTCTAGAGGGTGGCTTGATTCTGACTGTGAAGATGATTTCATGAGCGTTGATGGTGGTACGTTTATTCATAACTTCTCTTTTTTTGTAAATCTTGATATTTTCAAAAATAATGAATTTACAACATTTGATACTTATAATTTACTGCAGAATTTACGCCGTCGCGAGGAACAACACCGGTGCATCACAAATTTTGCGACCAAACTCCTAAAGCAGAGGAGACAAAACATGAAGAAGAAGAAGAAGCACCGTCTCCGACCGATAACAAGAAGAGACTCCTCGAACTCTTCAAAGAGACACAAGAGGAGGACGAAGAAGAAGAAGTAGATGATGTGGCAGAAAGCAAAGCAAGAGCATGTCTCTGGCTAAGAACTCCGGTTAGATCTTCTGCGCCGACGACTCCTTATAATAACGACAGAGAGAGACAACGACTCAAGAGAGTGAGATCAATGACTCTTGGCGGCTGCGTCCCGCGTTTGGTTTCATGTAGCAGTTTCACTGAGCGGCGACGGAAGATGATGAGTCATGCACCCATTGACGTCCAACGCTAAAACAGACAAAAACCTAATACTGTTAAATTACTATACATTTGTTTTCTTAATTTGTCCCTTTCTTGTTGGCTTTTTAAAGGATCGAACAATGTTCTCTTTTCAGCTAATAATGCTTATACAAGTTGTAATGCATTCTTTTCTGTATTATCATAAGATTATTTGTAATTGCATTCACTCAATATGTGTAGAGTTGTGTAATTTCTGACATTAACTTTTAAGACGGAGAGTTTTTTTTTTTAAATCGAAATATTTAATGTCTCTGGATACTGAGGAGATTATGAATCAAAGATTCGGAACTCCCACGATTTATAAAAAAAAAAATGTTTTAAACTTAATACTAGTATTTGTTAATTAATAGTAAGCCGTACTATATTATTTAAAGTAATGTTTATTTAAAAAGAAAAGTTTATAGGTTTACATCGGAAATTGCGTTTTTTGTGAGATATTTTTGCAATTGACTCAACTAATTTATTGTTTTCGTCTGGAAATAATTCCCATAACACTATGTTTTGATTTTGACGAGTCAACATTTACTCAACATGGTTACAACAGAAAAAAAAACACAACCCAGAATATTTTGTTTACATAAATTAATGTTTCGTACATATCTTAATTCAAATCAACAGAGCGTGACTTTTAATTAGATTAATATTATAAAATGATTTTGTATTATGCGTAAAAATCGTATAACACTGTATTTTTAATGGGAAACTTCAATGTTAGAAAAGTTCTTCAAAATTAGTTCATACAATTTAGATTAAGACAATTGATGGACGTAAATACAGGATCTAATTCAAAAAAAAAAAAAAAAAAAAAAAGAGAATCGAACACTCATAATCATCTTCTTTTTAAAAAAAAAACTCAGAAGATCATGTAAAGAAGTAATACTATATTTCTAGATGACTTGCTGACATTAAGAACTTGAAAATTGTATGCTATAATTGGAAGTTCACTATAAAATTACGTTACTTTTTAGATTTTCCCAAATTAAAAGGATAAATTATAGCAAATCATCTATAAATATTGCTGACTGCATTTAATCTGCCCATTATACATTATCCTAATTAGCAAGACTCTGACTAAAAAATCTATTAGCCTATATCTTGGAGAATAGTGGTTGAATGGTAGCTAAATCCTAAATGCCAAAATTTGCAGTCAATTATTCTTAACTAGGATAATAGAATGCAATCATCATCTATTGAAAAAGCTTTTGAGCTTTTCTGTTTTCTTGTTATTTTATTTGTAAACCAATATGTGTTCTGCATCGAAGCTGGAACCAACTCCGATTTGAATTCCACAGTGGCCAGATCTGTGGATACATTTCTATTGTCTACCAGCTTACCTGTGGACACAACCTTCACGTTCCCATCTCCATTACCTCTTGTTGTCCCTGCGACCGGGACAAATTTTGGCAAAGGAAAGATAGATCTGGGAGGTCTCGAGGTGATCCAAGTCTCCATCTCAAACTCAACGTCCTCACAGAGAGTATGGAGAACATTCGAGGGAGGACCGGACAACATGGGAGTCAGCATCTTCGAACCCATCAATCTTCCTCCTAATTTCTTTAAACTTGGACTCTATGCACAACCAAACAACCGTCAGCTTTTCGGTTGGGTTCTTGTTGCAAGAGACGTGTCTGGGACTAGCTTGAGACCACCAGTAGACTACATTGGAGTCGGGGACACTAGGACCATCTTTGTCAATCAAGACGGGCCTGCGTATTTTTGGCAGCCTGTATGTCCTAACGGGTATGAAGCGGTTGGTCTGTTTTTCACCAATTCTCCTCAGAAGCCACCTTTAAAGCAAGAATCTATAAGCTGTGTCCGGTCCGATCTTACGGAACAGAGTGAAGTCGATACATGGGTATGGGGGATCAACGGAATGAGCGTTTCTAGTTTGAGACCAGCCAACAGAGGAACCGAAGCAACAGGTGTGTACACAGGCACATTCAGTTTTCAGCAAGCAAACCTTCCTTCTCTGTCTTTGTTCTGCCTCAAAAACACAAAATTCGACTTGTCTAGTATGCCAAACGAAGACCAAACCAGAGTTTTGTTTCAAGCGTATTCTCCTTGGATATATCTGCATCCGAATGAGGAGTTTCTTCCTTCCTCTGTCAATTGGGTTTTCTCCAACGGTGCGTTGCTTTACCAGCAAGGAAACGAATCTAACCCTGTCCCTATACAACCCAACGGTTCAAACCTTCCACAAGGCGGTTCGGATGACGGTTTATTCTGGTTAGATTATCCGTCGGATAAGGACACCAGAGAAAGGGTTAAGAGGGGAGACTTAGGTAGCACAAAGGTGTATCTACACATCAAACCAATGTTCGGAGGCACTTTCACAGACATTGTCGTCTGGATATTCTATCCTTTCAACGGCGATGCTCGCCTCAAGTTTTTATTCATCAAGAGCCTGTCTTTAGGTGATATCGGCCAACACATTGGAGATTGGGAACACGTTACCTTTCGCATCAGCAACTTCAACGGGGAGCTATGGCGCGTCTACTTCTCCGAGCACAGTGCAGGAACTCTAGTAGAGGCATGCGATCTAGAGTTTCAAGGTGGGAACAAACCTGTGGCGTACTCATCGCTTCACGGGCACGCAATGTACTCAAGACCCGGACTTGTGTTGCAAGGACAAGACGGAAACGGTGTAAGGAACGACATGGCAAGAAGTGACAAATTCTTAAACACTGGTACTGGATACGAGTTGGTTGCAGGACCGGGAATCGTGGAGCCAGCGTGGCTCAACTATTTTAGGAAATGGGGACCAACTGTCCAACATGACATTCAAAGGACTCTTGAAGGTATCGCCAAGACATTGCCTGGACTTTTGCGGAAAAAATTTAGAAATCTCATTAGTAAAATTCCTCCTCAAGTGCTCGAAGAAAAAGGTCCCGCTGGACCCAAAGTCAAAAGGTCTTGGACCGCTGATGAATAATATTCATTCATTCTTATCTCAGATTTAAAAATAATTGATTGGTCATTAATTTGGTACTCGAGAAATTTTGGTTTTAAAGTATCTATGTTTTTTTTTATTATTATAAACCGTAGGAATTCCGAACTTTTGGCTCATAATCTCATCGGTATCTTGAGGCAGTATTTGGATATTCGGATTTAAAAAGGATTTAAACCCGGGGCAAAAGAAACCAAGCCTCTTATATATTACCACTACACCACCCCTTCCGGTTAAACTTTCTAGGTTAATTCATACAATCGGTCTAGTGATTGGTCTAGTTTAATCGGACAAAGAAATAAATCTACGTTAGGTTTGTTTTCAACGAGAAGATAAGAAGTAATGCATGCAGGGAACAAAAAGATGATGTTTTGTACCGGAGTTGATTTTATTTTCTGGCCAAAATTATTTGGCAGATAATTATGGAATCGTGTTTTTAGGAAATCACTGAATTTTTGTGGAAATGTGTTTTACGGAAATGATCAAAATCAGTAGTTAATGATCAAATACAAAATGTTGAGTTGTTACTACTATTCAAACAAAAAATATTGAAAAAATGGCAATAAAGTAGTATATGGATGTGTTGGATTGACCATTGGTTTTTATATTCATCTCTTCGTATCACAATAGTTGATGTTTAAGGATTGAATTTTTTTTTTAAATGCCACTTTTCAAAAATGCTACATTTTCATTATATCATTTATGTTTGGGTTAACTATATTGTATTAAGATTTAATTTTGAGAGTTTTAGGGATCAAAACATTTTTTAAAATTTATAATTTTAAGATTTAGGTTTTAAAAATCCATAATTAGTGATATTTTTGCAAATGAACATTCCTAAGTAACATTTTTGCAAATGTACACACCAAAATGGTATTTTTGCAATTGCCCCTTCAGGATTTTACACACAAATTAAAAAGGCATTAAATTTTTTAATTTTCCTAAATCAAAACATTATTTATCATCCAATTAAATACAATTCTAAATAAATGTGCAAAATATAAAGAGTCATATCAAATAAAATCACATTTAATTTTGTATTGAAAACTGAAAAACTCATCTAATTTGATAAAAAAAAAATTATCTATAAAATTAATTAACATGATAGAGAGGAAGTAGTATTTATGAGCTTGAAATTCAAAAGTGAAAATAATTAAAAATCTGATGGGATTACTTATTTAAGAAAGAAAAAAATAATCTCTTCTAAAAACCAAATTCGCAGCCTTCAATGGTTTTATGTTTCTTTGACTATCACAAATATGGTATTATTAGATTTTTTTCTAAATTATTGAATAAAGTTGAAAAGATCTCAGTTTTAGTATCTGTTAAAATTAAAAATATATCTATAGATTCATTGTATATTGTTTTCTAAGTTTATAAGTTAGTTATAGATTTATTTTTCTTATTGCATATTTTTATTTATCATTTCTTGCTTCTTTTCGCAAATGTTTTGGTAGTCATCAAAGGATCTATGTGTCTTCCTTTTTATTTTTCCGACATAAAAATATAGTTTTACTTGCATATATATGGGGAATGAAAGTTGAACACATGATCTTAATTGTTTAATTTTTGTGATCAACTAGTCAACGAAAATGCAAATCTTTATTGAAACTCTGTTTTTGCACCTGTTTCTATTTGGTAACCAAATGTCATGGGTGGAAAGTGAAAGTAACCTCAGGACCAATGGTTCCAATGTAAATTCCTCAACGCATCCATTCAAATGTCCATGTCTTTTGTCTAATGCTTTACCTGTGGAAACAACCTTTTCATTTCCCGGTCCTTTGCCTAGTATGCTTCCCTCCGGGGGAAACTTTGGCAAAGGGACCATAGACATGGGAGGTCTTGAGCTTACCCAAGTTTCCATCTCAAACTCAACGTCACAGAGAGTCTGGAGATCATTCGAGGGAGGACCGGATAACATGGGATTCAGCATCTTCGAACCAATCAATCTTCCTTCAAATTTCTCTAAACTTGGCTTCTATGCACAACCAAACAACCGTCTGCTTTTCGGCTGGGTTCTTGTTGCAAGAGACGTCTCTGGGAATAGCTTGAGACCACCAGTAGACTACACTGAAGCCGGGAACACTACATCACTGAATATCAAGCAAGACGGGCCTGCATTTTTTTGGCAGCCGGTATGTCCCAATGGGTATCAAGCGGTTGGTCTGTTTGTCACTTCTTCCCCTGAGAAGCCGCCTCAAGGACAAGAATCTATAAGCTGCGTTCGATCCGATCTTACGGAACAGAGTGAGGCGGATACATGGATATGGGGAATAAAAGGAACTAGTGTTACTAGTTTGAGACCGGTCAAAAGAGGAGCACAAGCAACGGGTGTGTACACAGGGACATTCAGCTTTCAACAGCTAAACTTTCCTCGTCCCTCTTTATTCTGCTTGAAAAATACGAAATTTGACTTGTCTAGTATGCCAAGTGAAGATCAAACCAGAGTTCTGTTTCGAGCGTATTCTCCTTGGATATATTTCCACCCAAAAGAAGAATTTCTTCCTTCCTCCGTCAATTGGTTTTTTGGAAATGGTGCGTTGCTTTACCAGAAAGGAAACGAATCCAACCCCGTCCCTATACAGCCAAACGGTTCAAATCTTCCACACGGCGGTTCCAATGATGACTTATTCTGGTTAGATTATCCGGTCGATAAGATCGCAAAGGAGAAGGTCAAGGGAGGAGATATAGGAAACACAAAGGCGTATCTACACATCAAACCAATGTTTGGAGGCACTTTCACGGACATTGTCGTCTGGATATTCTATCCTTTCAACGGAAATGCCAGGCTCAAGTTTTTTCTTATCAAGAGCATGTCACTAGGGAGTATCGGCGAACACATTGGAGACTGGGAACATGCTACCTTGCGCATCAGCAACTTCAACGGGGAGCTATGGCGCGTCTATTTGTCACAACACAGTGGAGGAGCTCTAGTGGATGCATGCGATCTAGAGTTTCAAGGAGGAAACAAACCAGTTATATACTCGTCTCTTCACGGCCACGCAATGTTCTCGAGACCTGGACTCGTGTTGCAAGGCGGCGGCAAGAACGGAATAAGAAACGACATGGCCACAAGTGACAAATTGTTGGACTGTGGTGTGGGATATGAGGTGATTGCAGGATCGGGGATTGTGGAGCCACCGTGGACTAACTATTCTAGGAGATGGGGACCTCGAGTACGTTACAACTTTGGCAAGTCTCTTAACACTATCGCTAAGCTTTTGCCGTCATTTATACGGAAAGGTTTCCGGAAACTCATCGGCAAGATTCCTATTGAAGTGCTTGGCGAAGATGGCCCCACTGGTCCCAAATTCAAGCTCACTTGGACAGGTGATGAAAAATATTCTTAATAACTTTATTTTTAGATTCTTGCATTTATCCATATCACTAAAGTTTATACAAACATAGTTTGCTCACAAAAATAATATTGTAGATGATCTCATAACAATAAAAATCCTATTGATAGTAATACAAAAATGTATTTATATTTATGAGGTTCTTTTAGCATAATCTCCATAATATCTTGGTTTAATTTTAATTTGATTTTTTTACCTAATATCAAGGATTTTAATTATGAGGCAAAATTAAATGTTTGAATTCATTATGTGATCTTCAAAATTCTACTATTTGATGTTTCCTTACTACACACACGGTCACGGGTAAATAATGTTGACCCAACCGTGGTAATAATTCTCTGCTATATATATGAGAATTCGATCGCATGCAGTGATACATACATCAGTCACGAAGGTTATTTCAAAGTTATTGCCATGAAGCAACAACTTTGGTATTTGGCCGGTACATCATCATTAACAACTTTGATGCATGTTAATTTGCTCTAGTTTCCAAGTCTACGTATGACTACCACCATTGGTTGGATTTAGTCTTTTAGAATAATATTATAATGTACTAATGGGGATATAAAAAGACCAAGGAGTGTACTATCTATCATCTTTCTCAAAAAATGGAGTACTATATATATATCACGTTGAATTTTATATAGTCACCCCTTATAAGATTATAAAAATGTAAATGGGTGCTTGAACATATATTTCAAACAAAAACATAATAATTATTTGAGTTATGTTGATTGAAATTTCGAAAATGAAAAAGTGAGTTGGTTTACCCGAAAAAATTAAAGAGACATTTACTAAAAAATCACAATTTGAGTTTGTAATTGCTAAAAGTCACAAATGATTTTGGCTTACAAATTAGTCACATGGCAAGATTTTGGACGAAAATGCTCTTACTTTCCGTATGCTCAATATAATTAATGTTCTGCATTAAATGTTTTTGCTTTATGTCATATTTGAGATACGTGCACTATCAAATACATGCATTAAATGTTTTGGCTTTGTGTCATATATGAGAACACACGTACACTACTATCGTGTGTTTCAATGTACGTACACTATCAAATACAAAACTCGTTCATCTATAATTGAAAGTATAAGAATAGTAAACAATATGCACATATGAATATCATACGCACTCAAGGTACAATAGTATTTACATGTATGTACAATAGCTATTATATTTATGTGTACGTACAACTAAATATATATTACGTACATATGTACACGTACACATACATATACGCTTGTGAATATATGTCATTCATATAAAATATGTGTACACATATTTATATGTACGTGTAAGTACACATGTAAATATAATACGTACATATACTAATAGCATATTGTAAATTATATACATGTTGTATGTATCTATGTGTATAACACATCATATATATATATATGCATATATAGTGTACAGCCATTAAATATATATTACGTACATATGTACATGTACATATATATACGTGCTTGTGAATATATGTCATACATATAAAATATATGTACACACATTTATATGTACGTGCATGTAAATATAATATCTATTATAATACCTATTATATGAATATATATTATACATATATATATGACATGTACATATATACATATAACCTCTTATATGGATGTTTATATATACACGTATAATACATTTATTTATAAAATAAAAAATTGTAATGAAAATAGGTATCAAATTGTAAAGAAAAATAAATTATAATAGAAACTGAAAATAATTTTTTGTTTTATTAAGTTGTATTATGAATATATAAGAAAATAAAAAATAGAAATGTAGTAAAAAAATAAATAAAGAAAAATGAAAAAAAAAAAAACAGATCATGGACTTCGAAAGGGAGAGGAAGAGATGCTTTATAGAGATGACGTACTATTTCCCCCTGGAAAGTATCATATCTTACCAAATGAACCCAGAATCTTTGCTTCGTAAAATTTCTCCCTCGTTTCAAACTTACATTTCTATTTCCCCCCAATAGTCGGTTTTATCGGTTTAAAAGGTAACCATTGCGAAAATCAGTTAAACCGTGAAACAAACCAAATTTGAAACCGATTGGAATTTAAACCCGACCCATGGTTAAACACGACCCATGTTTTATCGCGACTGAATTTTTGTTACGAGGAAAAAAATCCCCAAATCAATAAGAACCCTAAATCGAGGACCAAAATCGAAGCCACAAATCACAGTTGAGTAAGTTCGTAATGAGGGCATATAATGGTTCTATTCGTAATTCTTGTAGGGTATAATGAGGTCTATGAGTTTCGATTACAATGACGAAGTCGTGATGATGTTTGTGTTTATGTTTTTGTAGATTTTGATCCGAAACTTTAAGGATGAGTAATGTGTCTGGAGGAGCTTCGAGTGGAACCTCAACTGGGCGAGAAAGACAAAGAGGAAGAGTGTTTGGTGTGCCGAGGAGATGTTGGTGTGGTTATGAAATATTGGCCAAGATATCAAAATCTGAAGCAAATCTGGTTTGTATGGTGTGTTAAGACAAGTTTAATGTTGTGTGTTTTGAGTCAAATTGTGTTTTGAGTTGTTTGTGAAGACAAGATTAATGTTATAAGTCAAGTTCTGTTTTGAGTTTTTGAGGTTGTTTGAGTTTGATAAGCTTAAAATCGGATCATTGCAAAGCTACCAAAACCTGCCCTGCATTTACAGAACCTGCAGTTTGTTTTTCACAGAAGCAAAACCTGCAGTTTGTTTGTTTCTCACAGAACCTGTAGTTTGTTTCTCACAGAAGCAAAATCGGATCATTGCAAAGCAAAACCTGCAGTTTGTGTTTGAAAGAAGCAAAACCTGCAGTGCCAAAGAATAGAAGAGAACCAAAACCTGCAGTTTGCAAACTGGAATACCATTATAAGCCATCAGAATGCAAACTCAAATACCATTGTAGATCACAAAGTCATGTAGACATAAGGTTCACATGAGACAGTCATATCCGAAAACAACCAAAAAACAATCACATGAGACAGTCATATCCGAAAGATAAGTCATTAAAACAACGAAAAACAATCCTAAATGCATCCGAAAAGAGATCCTTGAGAAACTTGACATCACATGATTCCAAATATAGCTTGAGAAGGTTGAATTTGAGTTGCTTGAGAACCTTGAGGAGCTTGAGAAGGTTGAATTTGAGTAGCTTGAGAACCTTGAGGAGCTTGAGAACCTTGAGAAGATTCACCAATAGAATGCTAAAAGAAATCCAATGCAAAGAATCAGTTAACTTAAAAACGAAGCTACTCTAAACAAGTAACCACAAAAACAATCTAATTAAAAACAGAAGCATAACCTGCTTGTCTTTGTGAAACCGAACGTTGTGGGTAGTTGATTGACAATAGCTACAATGCATTATCCTCTTTAACTGCTTTGGTTGTTTCTTTGTAGGAGACTCATTTATCCCTTTCTTTCTTTTCTTATCCTTCTTGTCAAGCATAGATTTTGAATCGGGATAAACCTTTCCTTCACCTCCAGCTGGCCAAAAAGTCCATCCTCGGCATGGAATTACACCATCGGTGTAAGTTTTCCTCCACAAATCTGTCCTAAACCAGTGGGACACATACTCCTCAGCCACAAGTTTCTTGTCAATAATCACTCCATAAGCATGCTCACAAGGGATTCCTGTGATCTCGTACCTCTTGCAAGTGCAAGTCCTATCCATTAAATTCACACGGTAACTGCAACCATGATGATAAGCATCATATGTGTTATTTGTGCTTCGATATATTGTGCACAAAGATGCTTCCTTATGCAATGCTTCAAGATATTTACCCACATATGGTGTGCAAAAACCAGTCCATGCGCATGCTTTGACATTTCTTTTAGCAATACGAACCATTGCTAAACGAGCAATCATCTCCAACATTGGCACAAGTGGCTTCTCCCTAGCTTTGCAAATTGTTTTGTTCCACGATTCTGTTGAGTTATTCTCCACATCCTCACACTTACTTCCAATCTTCTGAAATGCCCGGCTCCAAGTCTTTGGTTTTGACTTCACCACATCAACATGAATAGCTAAGTCATAAACTGCTATCCTGTCCAAATTCACATTAAATTGTGGCTCATTATAACTCCAAGCAAGTTGCCAAATCAAATACTTCATCTCAGGCTTCTTCCCGTATTTAGCCTTGAGATTCCCGTAAATGTGCCTGACACACATTCTATGCTCGATATTTGGTAGTTCAAGCTGCACAGCTTTAATCAATCCCTGTAAAACAAAGACAGACAATTATCAAAGACATTCAACCAGAGAGTCCTATAATCAGAAAGATAATTAACATAGACATTTACCTTCTGCCTATCAGAGACCATAACGAATCCATCTCCATTTTCTAATTCCAAATCTGTTTTTATCTTCTTCACAAACCATTCCCAATTGGGAAAGTTTTCTGCTGGCACAACAGCCCACGCTATAGGATATATAGCATTATCCCCATCACGACCTAAAGCTACCAATATCTGCCCTTTCATATTTGATCTTAAGAAGCACCCATCCAAACCTATAAGAGGCCTACAAGTTTCTTTCCATGATCTCCTAAGATTGTCAAAACAAACATAGAACCTATGAAAAACATCTAAACCTTCCTCATTTGTCAGACATTCAACCTCCACAGATGAATTGGGGTTTGATTCTAGTATCTCATTCTTGTAGTTACGTATATGAGAAAACTGCTCATTATACTCTTTCGCAATCCATTTCAGAGCTTTGTACCTAGCTTGTTGGGCTTGACCCCTAGACACAGTAATCCTCCACTTCTCCCTAATCAATTTTACAAGCTTCAATGGCATAAAATACTCTGGTTCCGCTCGAATTTTTTCAAGAAACAAACGAGCAATGACAGGACATCTAAACATCTCACATTCACCATTAGGAACACAACTGTGCGAATTATTAAACCTTTTTACCTTCCACTTTCCAGTTTTTGTCACAATTGAGCCGTAGACGCGCCAAGCACAAGAACCATCTCCTCCTCGACATATGAAACCGGCTTTCACTTTGTCATACTTGTTTTGCCTGAGATTTTGACCTGTTTTCATGGCGTAGTCGAGGACAGCCTCTTTAAAGGCAACTCCATTCATGAACTCTTGTTCCTTAAATAAGACACCATCACCACGGTCGATGTCGTGCCTCGTAAACATCCTCTGAACTTCGTCCTCCTCGTCGCTATCCGTATCAGGATACACGTTGTGCTTCACCGGAGGTTCGTCGACAAAGTTCCTTATGCCTTGCTCGATGTCAAATGCCCTCCGTTCGTCTACATCCTCTCCATCTGAATCCACCTCGGGTGCGGAAGTTGGAGCCAATGACAATGCCATTGCCGATAAGAGTACTCACAACTATGAATTTTCTGGGAATTTCGATTTTGGGATTTTTCTGGGAATTTAGGGTTCTTCAAAATTTTTTTTTCTGGAGAAAGAGGAAACGCGATAAGGGGGAGGGGAATCTTTTTTCCTTTTTTTTAAAGAACCGGGAAATTAGGATTAACTGGGTCGTAATCAGGAAACTTGGTTTAAACATCGGTTTAATTTTTTTGTTTTGTTATTAACCTAATCTCGAACCAACAGTAAACCAATCAAAAACGAATTGGGAGGAAATAGAAATGTGGTTTGAATTCTGTGTGTAAATAGTATTTAAAATTTCAATTTGGGGGAAAATAGAAATGTAAGTTTGAAACGAGGGAGAAATTGTCTGAGGCAAAGATTCTGGGTTCATCTGGTAAGATATGATATTTTCCAGGGAGAAATAGTACGTCATGCCTGCTTTATAGGTATAATTGTCTTTTTACTAGGTATTTATGACTTGTTTGTAAACAGTTTTGAATATATGACTTTTTTGTAATTGAAACTAGTTTGTTATGACTTTTTCGCTAAAAATCTCAAAATTAAATATGATCATGGAAACATTTTTACGTTCGTTTAGCAAAAAAAAAAAAAACATTTTTACGTTGAAAAGAAGGAGCCATGATCTCTATTGTTGTTGTTGACTTTTGAAAAATAATGCAAATCTGATGGTCTCTTAACTCGAGATCCATCTCTCCGGCTAACACGGACCTGCATCCCACCAGCCATGTGAGCCGTGAGCATTGGTACAAAAACCGGTTTATCGGTAGCGATCGGTTCGATCTCAAACCGGTCAAGCATCGAAGCGACAACGTACTTCATCTGCACGTACGCCATCTCTTCCCCGAGACAAACCCTCGGACCGGCTTGGAAAACCGGAAACTTAAAGGGATTCACTTTCTTCAAAACTCTGGTGGTTTTAGACTCAACCCACCGGTTTGGCTTAAACTCATCACAGTCTTTCCCCCAAAGCTCCTCCATTCTCCCCATACCGTATGGAAAATACGTTACCCGGTCTCCGGCATGCACCACCGTACCGTCTGGTAACCGGTCATCGGTTAAGGCGTGTTTGGAATCCCACGGCACCGGAGGATACAATCGCATCACTTCACACAAGCACGCTTTCAACAAACTCAGTTTCTTCAACGATTCGTAATCCAATCCACCGGTTATCTCCGACCGGATTTCACTAACCAGATCGTGCTCCGTTTCCTCGTGACCGGGGATTATCCAAAACAACCGCGTGATCACCGCCGATGTGGTGTCCCTCCCGGCCATTACGATGCTGATCACCATATCTCTCACCGTCTCGTCGCTTTCTCCGGAGGCGATCAACCGCGACAGAAAATCTCTGTTCGCACTACTCTTCCTCTTCTTCTTCTCTTGAATGATCTCATCGACGCAGCGACGAACTTCTCCGACAGCGTTTCTGAGGTCTTTCTCAGATCCAAATCCGACCATTCTTTTGAGCTTCCACACGAAAGACACCGGTGCGGATCCGCGTCCGGCGCTAACCGCAGATGCAGTCTGAAACGCCCGATCGAACTCAGAAACCGGAGAGGACGGGTTTAAACTGCATCGATGATCGATCCCGAGGAAAACAATGCACACGATGTTGAACGTGAACCTCCGGAGAAGCTCGTGGAGATCGAAAGGCTGCGAATCTTGTGCGGCGGCGTCTTCCAAGAAGGGCAAAAGCTCGTTCTCGACCTCGTCTCTCAAAACGGTGACGTATTCTCTGAGAGACTTTGGGGTGAAATCATGAGCGGCGAGTCTCCGCTGCTTCAACCAGAGGTTTCCGTCAACGTTGAAGATGCCGTCGCCGAGAAAGTCGCCGAGAATATCGGTAAAGGGTTTGCCTTTGGGGAAGTTATCGAAGTTTGTTCTGAGGATATACTCTACGTTCGATGGGTTCGCCGTCACCACGGTTCTCCGGGCGGCCAACCGGTGAATCACTACGGTCCCACTTGAGGATTCGGTTAGGAGCTCCGTGTACCAATCAAGTAACCGGTTCCGGTTCGTGTAGAACGAAATCAAGCATCCGATAACCGGGTATGTTCTCGGTATAGCGTTGCGGCGAGGATATATTAGAGATTTTCCGGTTAAGACTATCGAAAGCACAATAAGGAGGAGAAGAAGAAAGATAGCTGGAGCTTCCATTGTTATTGTTGATGAGAAGAAACGACAATCGATTTTTTTTTTGTTCCAAGAAAACGACAATCGATATTTGACGCACGAGCTTCATTTATTTCATCTTGGACGGATCCCACTTATATAAAACAAGTACTACTATATCAGCTAATATCATTGATTATGGGTAATTATGGATGGGTAAATATAGTGAGTTTTTAATATTATAAAATCTATTTATTTAATATCATATCATATATTATATATATATATAATACTTTGACTAACTACATACATATGATTTTCTGTGAGTCATTATTATACAAAACTCACATCAAGAAGCCATATATAGCGCATCTACACTTACACCTACAATCCTATAAATAATTGCATCTCAAAGCATTACCATTCACTTCTTCTTACTTCTCTTCCATTTCATATTTTTGTAATAGGATTTGCTATTCTCTCTTTTAAGTTATATATATATATATTATATATCTCTATTGATCATTTGTTTTTTCCTTGCAGAATCGTCGTAATGACTAAGGACCAGCACAGCCTCACCGAAATCTATACCTTTAAACAATCTGCTACAAGGTAGATCAAACCGCCAGATATTGGTTCGACTATTACGTTCGTGGGAAGTCCATAATACTAAATGGAGCACTAATGAGTCTTGATCTACTTCTATTGGATGAAAAGGTCAATCGAGTGCATGTTACGAATTTCTTTCTATTCACTTATTTTTAACTCTTATTTACAACCTACCTCCAACTCTTATTATTAATTTTTTAACCAGGATACTCTGATTCAAGCCTCAATTTATCATCGGCCGATCCCCAAATTCCAAAGCCTTTTGAAAGATGAAAACCTATATACTTTGAGCCAATTTGAAGTTGTTCCAAGTTTCAATCAGTACAAGATAACTGACAACAAATTCTTAATCCGGTTCACAGATGAAACCCAAATGGATGACACTATTTCAGCTACGAAGAACGAAAAGTTCAGACTTGGAAGAATTAACACTTCCTACTCGCTTCAATTGCTATGTTTATTTTTATTTCTTTATTCGGTAATATAAACCCAACAAAAAACAACAATATTTTAAACAAGAGTAAATTAGCTAAATAACCGTTCATTTTAAAAACTATAGGAGGTTAACGTTACTTTTCCATTATTGTAAGTTTTTTTGGATGTTAAGTGCAAATTCTCTTTAAACAATGTTAATAAAACATAACAAAGAAAAAAAAAAAACACACACAACAAACTCCACAAGATTAACAAGAAAATGTTTTAAAAAATCCCGCGTGTATACGCGGCTGATTACCTAGTATTATTAATTGATAAAACAGTAAGAGCAAAAATTCTATGTGTCACAAATTTAAATCCAACTAAAATATAATATTTTAATATTTAAACATAATGTTTTATAAAAATTGTATTTATGTACATTGATCATTCTTTTATATTGTTTAATTGTATTCATATTACTCTAACTAAAATTGCACTTTTGTTATAAACGTACAAATTAAATATTAATGGTTGAATTTCGAAAATCATCATTTTTACTTTTTTGTTATTTCTCTGATTTTTTTTTATTTAAAAAGATTTACATATTAATGCGATATTTTTTTGGTTTGGTGAGTTCAAATAAATTTAAGAGAACTCATAATCTTAAACGTATTTGATTTATATTAAAAACACTAATATTCAATCTAAGTATCATGCATATTAAATTTTATAAAATAAAATATATATCATTTATTTTTTATTTTTTTTATTTTCATGTATTTTTAAATATTATAATCTTTCGTCTGACGCGGGATAAAAATTTACTATACTTTTTATTTTTAAGACTTTCGTCAATGATAGTATATAGTTAATTACTTTCCCCTTAATCTAATTATTTTTTTAATCTACAGTTGAATTCCATTATTTACTTACCCCAACATTATATTTTTTAATGATCCTCTTCCATCTTCTTCAATCTTCTACACACTAAATTAGTAGTACTATAATATTTCGTCGAAAATGATTATGTAATTTAGGTTTGTGCTGCATATTTGGTCAAGTGTTTTCCAAGACCAGTTTTATTAGCGCGAGAATTGCGGTTCCGATGACGAATAGAAATTGTTACACATGTAACATATGAATAGGATGATGCATTACTCGTGAAAACAAACAAAAGAGTAGACGATGAATATAATAATAGGTAACGAGATGTGACGTTGTATCATAATTATTAATGAATCAGGGAATCTATATACGGGTTGGTTAGAAATACACAAATGAATAAGAAGGGGTTGAGAGAGGGTAGATTGATGAGTGGAGAGGGAAGATTGATTAAGGATCTAAATTGTAACAGTAGAATCTGGCTGAATTTTGCTTAATTGCAAAAATTAGCTAAATTTTTAGTGATTTTTTGTAGCATCTGGTAAAATATCTTAAAATATAAATAGTAACAGTTGAATCTAACTGAATTTGGCTGATTCTTGTTTTTTTTAAAATTAATATTTATATAAACCTATATATAAAAGTTATTTAAATAATTTTATTAGTTAAATAAACTAATAAATATTAAATTACATTTATATTTAATAATTTTAGCAAATATAAAATAACAACATAATTTAACGAGAAAATTTGCAATTCAAAAAAATTAAAGATAAATTTATCTTACAAATAGAGTAAATTAATCCAAAGTTTTGTTTCAATAAAATTTGCGCTAATTGTTGAATTTTCTGTTCAAAAAAAATATTCTTATAGTTTTCATTAAATTATACTAGTACAAACAATTACGAAAATATCGAATCGAACGATACCAAAAAAAAAAAACTTAAAATGCATGAACAAGAAATTTGTTTTAAAAGTAATAAAACTATCTAAACTATCTAAAACTTCTAAAATTACAATAATTGTTTTAATTTGTTCAAAACAAAATATCTAAAAATTATCCAAAATTATTTTTAATTACATATAATATCCAAATATGATAAAGTCTTTACGTGTTTGATGATAATTTTATATATTCGAAATCATATATATCATATTTATATTATCCAATTCATTTTAAAAATATATATATCTTCGATGTATTTTCTAACTCAAATATCTGCTCTTATCCAATCTATTATCCAAAATAAACATATTTATACATCATTTGGTGTTGGAAAAATTTATTGAATCTAGCTGAATTCAACTGAATCTTGCAATATATTTTTTGATGAATTGCTGAATCTAGTTGAATATGGCAAAAAAAATTTACATTGCAAATGGTAACTGCGGAGTTGCTGAATCTAGCTGAATTTGGTAGAATTTGTTTAAAGTGTCACCATTTAGTACCTAAAAGAAAATTATGAATACATAACTTTTTCCCGCAATTATGATTATGAAAAACCAAATATGTGTTGGTCTAGTGGATAACGCAATAGGTTGGTTCAGTTGTGCTTCGTGTTCAAATTTTCTTTGATTCTGAGAATTATTTTTTGATGGATTTGTTTGTTGTGGGAAAACGAATGTAATTAAGATGGGTGGTTAACTATTGGAGAACCAACAAAGAGACCTGGCCATTGCCAATGCATATATAAACGTGAAGCAATCAATTAAATACAAGAATAATATTTAACAAACAAATGAACACGAGTAAGAGAGTGGACCGTGAAGCAATCAATGACAATATAATATACCATTGAGAAATGTGCTCAACCATATAATTTCATGCATATTATAATGCACCACGAATTATAAATAGTTCAACCATATTATACTGTAATATATTATGCACCACAAGAGCAAAAGTTATAGAGTCATCATCACAGGTGGGTTTTTTCATTTTATTTAACTAAACCACAGCTTAGCTCACATATCCACAGGCATATTCAAAGTAAGTCTAAGTCTGAAACAAAAGGTAAAAGAGAGGATAGACAAGTGGAGGTAACTTCATCTACAAGTTAGAATGCCCAAGCCGAAGAAGAACACGGTGCCACGAAGTGTTTAGCACCCCTCTTAGGTTCCACACTGACTCCACATCTTCCGGCTGAACATTCGCCGCCGAATCCACCTGCCCATTTTCACATTTTCATATGTCAAAAATCCATTTACTGTTATATTAGCTGAGCAAAATGTCCCCAAGCTTTACCGCTTTGGCGATGACCTCAGTAGTCTGCGAAACATCAATGGTGGCTTCAAACAACACCCACGCCCATTTGTCGCTGGAGTCGTGTTCAGATATGTAATGCTTTCCTGGTTTCTGGGTTCTAGAAGCTTCCACCCAGTTTTTACCTCCATCCAGGGATATGTCCACTCGCTCTATCCCACGCCCACCTCCTGAAACCGCATACCCGTTGATGCTTATCTGCAAAAACCAAACCAGATTGATTTTGCTCCTGCTTTCCTGCATTGGTCATATCACACTGGGTAGTGAATTCGGCTCGAAAGGTCTCACCTTTCCAGGCTTCACCATTTGCACGTCCTCCACGGAGCAGATTGCACTCTGTTAACCATAACAACAAATATGGATGGGGCAATATATTCTATTATCTGATCAAGTTCATATTCCATACAAGTAAATTTTTAGAAAAAGCCAATAGAAAAAAGATCAGTTGATTCGATAAGAGACACAGAACACCATCATCAAGCGTTTTCATGGAAGAACAGAGAACTATGAACATGACAAGGAAATTGGAAGTTCCTAATTTACGAGCGCAGATACAAGTTTTTACCTGAACAGGGAAATCCATTTGTGGCCTCCTTGAGGACCAGTTGATATTATCCCAATTAACAGAGGGTGGGAACATTTTGTAATCTTTTTGCATAAAGAAACCCTACACCACATTTTTGATCCAAGTCTATGATAACGTTAGAGCAGTTTCTGATTGCTAAAAACAGGGTAAAGCAGGACACTTTTGTACAGACCTGGCATTCTTCAGCTAGTACATTGATGGAATCTAGCCATTTGACCGAACGAGCACCAATCACACCCGGGACAACCACCCTTAATGGAAATCCATGATCCCTGTTCAGGGTCTTTGCAGAAGAAAAGTATTTCTCAACAAACAAGTCTCTGAGTACTCACTTAAACTCAAATGTCAAACAAGTGATGATTTAAACACAGATGAGACTAATATGTTGAGGAAGTAAGAGAAAGATTTGAACCTCTCCGTTCATCTCATAAGCGAGTAGAACATCAGCTTCAGGGTTTGTGGCTTGAATCAGAGGGATTGACGCCTTATATGGCCCCCCATTCTCTTCCTAGAGAAACATAGACTTTTCATGTAAATCAACGAATGCATACCAAAGCATGAAAGAAATCGATATATGTATAGATATATTTACCTTACAGCGATCAACACTAACAAACTCAACATGTCTTCCTCCCAAATTGGTTGAGCCAGTCAGCTTTGCTATCCCCAAAAGGTCAAGAACATCGGCCAATTTAGCCCCGCCCCAGACAGCTGCACAACAAATGAAAGGCATAGTCCTTGATATCTAGTTCAAGCCAAGTACTATACAGTTTTCAATTCGTGCATATGGGAAAGAGAAAAAGCAAAACAAACCGTTCCCAATTGCAGAAACATCCCAACCAACTCCTCTAACAGTCCTCACTTTGCTCATGGCAGTTCTTCTGTTACCGGCACACTGCATTTCAACATTAGCACATACAAAAGTGATGGGTATTTTCACTCGTGAAAAAACTGAAGATAGACCAATCAATAATATACCTGTAGAGTAGCAGTAACATTGTACTTTGGCAGGGACCTGCAATTTGAGAAACGGTAGTGAGATATAAACGATTGATAGTCATTTAGAAGATACAAACTTGTATTGTATCACGAAAGAGAGCATAAACCTGATATCTTTCATAAACAGCTTTCTTGGGTTCTCGATCAATCCGGTGACGGTCACAGAGAAGCTGGTTTGTCAAAACAAGTGGTTGGTATAAGCGACATGATTGAGGTTTGAGAGAGAGAGAGAAAGAGAGAGTGACCTTTCAAGGTCATCAACAATGGGTATGGGGCCATGATTTCTCTTGTAGAAAAGATCCACGGGAGTGACATAAGATAAAACCAAGGCGGAGCGCGGAGGCTCAGCATTGAAGGGCTCCTGTATCATCATCAGCCAGATTGATCTTCAAAGACAGATCGATTGGATCAGAAAGGGGAAAAGAGAGAGTGTAGAGCAAAGTGCTTACCTTGGCGTTGACCTTGAGAGAAGGGTGACGAGGTGGTTCCTGCGAGTATTCCGATGGTCCTCGAATTCCAGGCATTCTTCTCTTCTCTTCTCTTCCACAAAATTCCCAACTTTCGATTTGATTTTGAGTTATCAAAATGATGATGATGATATCGAAACGACGCCGTTTTGCGGTATGCGTCCCGTTTCTTCTTTGTGAGGCCATAACAGAGTACAGAGATCCACAAATTGAGCCCAAAAAGGAAAAGGTTGCCTTTTTTTTTTTCTTTCAGAGGAAAACAAAACAAGGGCTAGGCTCAAATGTCTATGGCGGCCAAACTTCACGGCGGCGACATGGCGATCCGTCTTCCTTTTCCGATGACGCAACGGCGTCTTTCAACTCTTCCGAGCATTGTCTCTTCCCCTCCACGGAGGCACATCGTCGCGATGTCGGCCAAGAGAAGCCCTAAGCGTCTCAAATACTCTACTCCTCGCTTCACTAAGGTCTTGTTAGGCATTCTTCCTCTTTCACCGATTTTAAGATGTATAATAATTGTGATTCTAATCAGTTCGATTGTATAAACAGGAGGGTGAATTTCTGTCTATAGAGGTTGATCCTTCGGGTGTTGATGCGTGGAAACTGGAACCTGTTATTGAGCTTCTCAAGCAAGGAGCTGTTGGTGTTATTCCCACTGATACAGTGTTAGCTTTCTTCTGATTGATTGATTCACATTTACATGCTCTATGCATCTTTTCACGATCTCCATTCTTCTGTAGATATGCAATAGCCTGTGATTGTAAAAACCATTCAGCTGTAGAGCGCCTCCGAAGGTAAACTCCACTGTCTTGTCTTGTATTGTCTATCATAGGCATTCACTACCAATCATCCTCTTAGCTGACACACACAAACCTGTGCCTTTCTTCTTGTCTTTGTAGGATTAAAAAGATTGAATCATCCAAGGTAAGAGCCTTGCCCGCTCTCTGGCATATATATTAAATCACTGGTTCTGGTTGGGATATTGGGGTGTTTATGGTTATCTCTTATTCTTGTTTGGTTTGGGATGGCAACTTATGCAGCCACTTAGCATCTTATGCCGTTCCTTCCGGGACATTGACACATATACAATGGGCTTTCCTCGTGGTGGTGGTGGTGGTCATGGTCATGCAAACATTTTTCGAGCTGTCAAGCAATGCTTACCTGGACCTGTGAGAAACTCTCATCACTCTTGTGCATTTTTCTACTTTATTTTGGTGTGTCCCATGGAAGTTAGTAATGATAAGGTGTAATGGATGGGTGATAACGGTATTAGCAATATCCAAACGGTTTCCATATCCATTAACATGGATTATCTATGACTGTCACACAGTACACCTTCATCTTGACTGCAAGCAAGGAATTACCCAAGCAGTGTGTAGGGTATGGCACAGCAAGTGTGAAATACGCATCAAGGAAAAACGTGGGTGTCCGGATATCTGATGACGCTGTCTGCCAAGCTATCTTGCAGGAGATGGATTCCCCGCTGATTTGCACCAGGTCAACTTCTTCTTAACCCCATCATTACAGTGAGATGTCCATGTCCTAAAAATTTTTATATCTGTGTATAGTGCCAATTCTGATGTGTTAAATAATGACAGTGTGAAAGGGCCCAAAGAAAACGAATGGATGATTGATCCAACCGCAATTGGTGACATCTATGGACCAGAGGTATAGATAGTTCTCACTCTGTCTTTGACTAAAGAAAGCTCTTTGGTGGCTCTACTCTCTGTTTCGATTTCCTTTTGCAGGGTCTGGATTTTGTGGTAGATGGAGGTGTACGAGTAGCTGAACCATCCACCATCGTGGATATGACAGGTCCAGATCCCAAGGTCATACGGGAAGGGAAGGTAATAGATATCTAACATTTGGTGTTTTATTCATCGAAGGAGCTTAATGTCTGTGTGGGGTTTGTACAGGGACCTATATTGCCTTGGATGGTGGTTGAGGACGATGATTCTCGCCTACGCCAAGATCTTATCGCTTCTGGCACTTGAAACAGATAGAGACGCAGATTAGGCCTTTGTTTGACATCTAGACGCAGGACACCTTGTAGCTGAAGTATATGGATGATGTGAATATAAATATTACGAACGTGAATCCAAAATCCATACAAAAAAAATCGATACAGAAAATACACCTGTACGGGGAGTCTAAGACCGAGCCAAAGAATAAGATGATGAACACAATCATACGTATGAAATTCAACGGAGTCAGCTTTTTTCTTCGACGGATATCTTCATAATAGAATGATCTTAAATCAGCTGCGGGTGTTGCCGTAGAGATTTGTGTAAACTGACTTGGTACGTTGTACAAGAATCATACTCAAGGCGGCTGCGATGAGGCAGAACCCAGACATTATGAGTGACGTCAAGAAGTAACAGATAGAACCTTGGCATCTCAGGACATCGTCAGCACCAAACAATGATCCATGTGCTTGCCGCTCTGCTTCACGGTCATATATGGAGCTTGCAATCAGACCCGAAAAGACTAAGGACCCAGCCGGGTTGGCTAGCGTCAGGAAATTGTATAAAGCTCCAAACTTTTTGAGACCAAAGAGCTCAGAGGCAGTGGCTGGGACAATGGCCCAGTGAGCACCATAGCCAAGTCCAATCAATAGTGTGCCAATGTGCATAGCTCCAGGCCATCCATATGCAAAGAAGATGTGTCCTACTGACATTACAAGCTGAGCCACTGCGATAGCAATCGGTCTTGGGTATGCATAGTTCCTGCAAATCATTTGGAACCAAAATCAATTCCACAGCCAAATGTCACTTCACTGTCCTTCCTATACGACGGACAAATTATACCTGACGATGAGTTCGGAGAAATAGCCGCCACCGATGCGTCCAAGGAAGTTCCAAATGCTAATCATCGAGACAAAAACGTGAGTGTTATCGTACCCCAGAGACTGACTCATCTGCCCAAGGTTGTCTATAACTGTTAGACCCGAACCAGATCCGAGCAAGAGTGAGAAGAATATGAGCCAGAAATCGGCTTTCACAAGTGCCTGCATTAAAGTAAAATCCTCGCCTCTGTGAGGTCCTCTCCGTCTCTTGACCCGAACTGCACCCTCTGCAGCTGCCTGCATCAGCTTTGCTTGCAACTGAGCAATTCTCTTATGCCTCTCCAATGCAGGAAGCAGATCTACCTCTTTCGGTTTCTCGTCTTCGACTTCACTCAAAATAAGCTCAGGATCACGGTCAGAGGTTGATCCTGGATCCTGGCCTTGCTGATCTCCGACGAGAGGTTCTTCTAGCGTGTCACAAGGGTCGGTTGATGCTGTGAAGCAACTTGTAGCGATGGGGATAAAGATGGGTACAAGAAGGATTGCAAACAAGACAATGGTGAAAGCAGTGATGATTGAATGGCTAAGGTCAATGAAATCTTCAATAAGCATCACTGCCATGAGGTAGGCAGCGAGTAGAATGCAGACAGCATAGATGATGGTGAAGCTGGTGCCATCGGAAGCACGGATCTGCCTGTGACCACCAACGGGTCTGATGAAGAACATGAGAGGAACAACAACAACAGCTGGGGCAACTGCAACCATGAAGATGAGGGATGCACGGTCAGAGGAGTGGATCGTAGTGTAAATCTGAGAGAGGATGGCACCGCCAAGGCCAGCAAAGCCCTTGAGGATACCAACCACAGGACCACGGCTCTTGGGGAAATTCTGAACACCGGAGACTAGTGTAGCCGTGTTGAAGTAGGTCTCCCCGTTGTTCCCAACGAATATGAGGATACACATCTGAAACATGACAAAGATTCAGTCATCAATCGATAAATTGTAAAAGGAAACACTTTGAGCTATAAAGTGAATCTCAACAAAAGTAAAATATCCCCCCCCCCCCCCCCCCCCCCAAGCGGCAAGAATCCTATACGACTTGCTTACTGTGCATTGCTACTCCTAGTCAACTCATCTGAATCGATCAATTCTAATTCATTTCTTTAGAAAACAATCAATTTCCAAGCTACAGAGGAACGATTGAGAACATTGAAAAAAGAAAACGAACAAAATAAAGGATAAATCTCTCTCACAGATTTGACAGCCATTCATAGTGACCAAACAACAACAACCTAAAAAAAAAAGCAGACTTTAATAGGAAAGTCTCCAACTTTCCAACAATCCAAGATCGGTGGATGGATCCGAATCTCGAAAAAAGAGAAAGGAAAAGGAACTCACAGCCCATAAGGGGAGAATCGGAGCTCGACCGGTGACGATGAGCCAGACCCAACCATAGCCGACAAGGTTCTGGAGTGACCCAACAAAAAGAGCGGCCCAGAGAGGCAAGATCTCGGAGAGAGTACCAGCGAGGAAGCCGACACTGTCGCCGAGATCTTTTGCAACACCGAGCCTGGAGAGCTGTTTCTGGTTGTAGTTCAAGGAGCTCTTGATCACCGGCGATATGCTACCGAACAAGTAACCGATCCCAGCGCATGACTGAATCCACATGGCCGCCACAAACACTAACCATCTGTTGTTGATGAAAGACACCAACTTTTCTCGACTCGTCCTCCTCCGAGCCATTTTTCTGCTACTGGACCAAGAACAGAGGATTGCAATTGCAGATTCCGTGTCTCGATTACTACGATCAACCTTTTTTGGTTGGTCTCATTAGATTAATATTTTCCCATTTCTAATTATGTTTTAAACAAACAAAAAAATTGCATTTCTAATTATGTTAAGTGTATACTATTTTGACGTCAAAAAAAAAGTAAGTGTATACTATTTTGTTTATTCATGCGTATAAACATTTCCACGCTCAAATCATATTTTATAGGCTTTTCATAATCTTCTTATATGTTTTCAAATTGATTATATTTGCAGCCGACCAACAAAATATATTTATATTACGCTATTTAATATGATTAAAAATAAAAATAGAAAGATTTCAACTTGCGCTATTATTGTTGAAACACATTTTTCTTACCAAAAAATTCACATGATACATGTACAACACTTGCCTCATGTCAAGTTTTTTTTTTTTTTTTTTTTTTTTTGCTAAAGCCTTATGTCAAGTTATAGAAGGAACTTGACAATTTGGTGCGCTCCGTGGGGAGTTATTTTCTGCATGTGTAAATCTTTTTGTGGGAACTATAGAAAATAAAAAAAAAAGATGAAAATATCTTTTAATCACACATTGCGTTTTAATTATTTAAATACCATATACATCTATATACAGTGTGTGAAAATGGATAGGTGTTGCATTTTCTATGGACAAGGATGCATTTGATGTTTATGGCCTCAATTATGTCATTTTCTTACATATTTGCTTCCTTGTCGATCGATTGTGTGATCAGACAATTATGAGGGTATATACCTTATATTTTTGCATAGCATGATATGAACATCTATTAAACGTTAATTAGGATCGTCTGCGTGTGTATGTTTTTTTGTCAACTTAATTCAGTTGGGTATGCTCTATCTATTAATCAAAAGATAGCATCATTTTTTTGTAACAAAAATGGATCTTGCAGACAAAAATTACAAAAGAAACCTTCACATGTAAAGAGTGCGTGTGGGATGCTATTGCTTGCACGAACAAATAAGAGTGATGGCTTTGACCGATAGAGTCCCTACCGAACCAAAGAGGTTTTTGTATACGGCAATGATTTAATTTGCTTCGACAAAGAAAATTCAAAAGAAACAAATACTAATGAACACGTTTTTCAGCCATTAAACATATCGCAATCAGCTACCATAAATGCAGATGCAAATGCACTCTTTGTTTGTTTGTTGGTTTTTTTTTTTTTTTTGAATAAATGCAGTCTTTAGCTTTTAATTAGTTTCGACCAAAAAAAAAAAAGCTTTTAATTAGTATTATCTGAATGAAATCGTGGGAACATAATAATAGTTCCATGTCGGAGAGTGCACCAGAAAGAAATAAGGAGGTAGACTAATAAAACTTTATTTATCCTCAAGTGCTTTGTAAACTTTACTATTAAAAGGAAACAAATGATAGATCGATTTATAAATTATAACCGATAACAATATTAACAAGGATACTAAAACATCAGATGCTAGATGTGAATGTGAATTTGAATGGCGACCACCAAAATGGTGATAATAGCGAAGAAGAGAATGGCATGAACCAATATTGAGATGCCGCTTGTGGTCATGTTGCCGCACTCCAACACTCTCCTCCTCGCCGGCAGCTGAAAGAGAAGCCCCGGCGATAATACTACGAACAGCACCACCGCAACCGCCACCGGCCCCCAATCTGCTCCTCCCATATCTACCTCGATCGGTTAGACCTCCAAAATATATTCGATCGTTAATTTTATTACGAGGTGTCAAAGAACTAGCTAGAGAAACATTGATTAGTTGTATATATACACACACAAGTGTATTATACTTTGTTAAAGCTCAGAAATTGATGAGATTATTTAAGGATGACAGAAAAAGGCAGATACTTGATTGGTATCTTCCTTTCTTGTTGAACAGATCTCATCAGTGGCTTCTTTAAGAGACCACATTTAGTGGCTATGTACATAAACTTTATGAAAAGTTAAAAGTCTTGATACTTGATTGCGTTTATTGGTTTGGTTTCGATTCTTTTCTACTTTCCACATGCGTCTTATCCTCATTTGATTGGTAAGAGCGTTAGTGCATAATGATAATATATGCATTATATTTTGTTGATTATGCTAATTTATTCATGATGTTTATCTTTACATATTCAACGATTTCGTACGTCATTTATAGTTTTACCAACAGAACCATGCATATCAAATACTGATCAGTCATAGAATTAGAGTAAGACTTTTAATCAAACATATTTTGTTATATTTGAGCTTATTTAACCCAAAAAAAAAAATTGAGCTTATGAAATGATCTCAACAAGGATGCATGGAAATGACTCACCAAGACAAGAATCATATGCTTAGGCTCCAAAACAAGCAATATTATATTCGAATTACTTAATTAATTTGCATAGATCATGATAATAGTTTGAAATTCAGTCTAGATGGAAATGTTCTTTCCGTCATCCTACAAACTTGAGAACCATCTACTTTAGTCCTGCTCAAGCCACATTAATGGTTTCATCCACACACATGAATGCATGCATGCATAAATATAGATCAAAGCACATATAAACTCGTAGATATATTATATATATAGAGAGAGAGGGATCAGAGAGTACATATAGAAATAGAAGAAGAGAAATTAAAATGGGTTCGGACTGGGGACCAGTGCTGATGTCGGTGATCTTGTTCATCTTGTTGAGCCCAGGAGTTCTGTTTCAGCTGCCGGGAAAGAGCAAAGCCGTTGAGTTCGGTGGGTTTCAGACAAGCGGCCCCTCCATTGCCGTCCACACTCTTATCTTCTTCACCTTCATCACCATCTCCCTCCTCGCTCTTCACATCCACATCTACGCCGGCTAGCTACTTTATCCCTAGCTTCTCCCTCACGTTAATTACCCCTTCGCATTCATTCCCATATATAGCTCGCTCTCTCTCTCTCTTTTCATCATTTTTTCTTCTTCTTCTTAATTTATAATTTCATTGTGTAATTTCCTTTTTCCTTTTATGATTAATTCATCTAGAATATATATCAACCTTTAACGAACCATGTATATCATGCATGGACTCATTTCATAATTAGGAAAATTAATATCTTGAAGCACTTATGACTTCCATATATAAACTATAGGTCAATTCCATCTAATTAATTAAAATTTATTGGTCAACATCTTCATCTAAGCTAATAACAGTCGTCACTCTCTCACAATGGTCGAGCTTAAACCTCTCTCGAACCGAAGAGATATAAGAAGCGGCTCTAGCGTCAACGCTCTCGTCCACACCATTGATCCCCCTACCGCTCAGCTTCTCCGCCATCATGCTCAGCTTCTTCTCCATATCCTTACCCTTAGGAGCCACGGCTGTTGATCACATGACACCACTGGTTAATATTAATGTTTATATATATACCTCGTAATTATATTACATTATATATATGGAAAATATATATAGCAAGCTAATTAATCACGTACATGATTGAAGGAGGAAGGACACTTTAGGAGGGAGAGGAGTATTAGTGGAAGTTACGTAGTTATTGGAATCAGGTTGAGGAGCGTAGGAAGTGGTGGTGGAGGAAGTGTAGTAAACATTATTATAAAGGTCATGGGAAGGAGTTGGAGGCTTCCCAGCTTTGCAAAAGGGCATGAGCTTAGCTATCTTGAACCCCCTTGTTCTCCTTCTGTTCATCTCCATACTTGAATTGATGATCACTAGCTAGCTAGCTTAACTACTTACCACTTATAAGTTATGTTTGTTTTTCTCTTGGAGGTGTTTCACTGCGTTGCATATATATATATATATATATACCTGGGAATGGGAATGGGATTGGGTAGAGTAGTTTGGTTATTATGTTGTGGCGTGGCGAAGACATGCATAAAGATAGAGAGGTATCAAAGACGCGTGGTCCTTCTCCTTGCAAATAATATCAGAAGCATCATTTTCTGATGACCAACTCCCAAACTTCCATGCTCAAACAGCCACGACGACACAATCTAATTTTAAATTTTATGTTGTACATCTAAGCTGCAAGCATTTATTTTATCTCTCACGGTATACATCGGAAACGAATATATCAGTAATATTTGTTTTTTTTTTTATAAATCGTGGGAGTTCCGAACTTTTAGTTCATAATCTATTTGGTATCCGGAGACAGTCTTTATATGTTCCGATTTAAAGAATATCTCTCCGTCCCAAAGAAAGTTTGAATCCAGGATCAGGACCATGGTAGGCTATTTAGGGGCCTAAGACGAAACAAAAAAATTGTTCATTTTTTCTATAATTATTATATTTAAACAATACTAAAGTTATGCACAAAAAGGTATGTTCTAGAAATTATGTCACCAAATCAATGTGATTGATGGAGAAAACGTATATAGTACTGTTAAAACATACGATATATATGGTAGTTTTAATGTGTTATATGCAAAAATCTAGATATATATTTTTTTTGGAAGAAAAACTATGCGATTTAATTACATCAATGAAATAATAAACTGTCTGTTAAAATGTTACTATTAGTTTACATTGTGCAAATATGATATTTTTTAATTCGTTCTAAAAATGACAAATACGAGCCCACCGGCCACCGGTATTGTAAAGGAAAATGGCAGATATTTTTGGAAACTTGCTATTAAGCAAATTAATTGTGAAAATTGAGACCCTAAAAATATTTTAAAAAATGTGGGACCTTAAACACTTGCCTATTCTGATACACACTAAGCACGACCATGTCCGGAGCACAAAAAACCAATATGTGTTACCACTAGACTATCATCTCTTTAGTTTGTTTTTACTATTAGACTATCATCTCTTTGGTTTGTTTTTTTTTTAATATGAAAATATCTTCCAAACTATATAAGTATTGGTTTCTTTTTCTATACGTTTTAAATATATAATAAGATGGATGGTAAAAGTCGTTCTTTAATCGGTCATTGCACGAAATCTAGTTGAAACTTACAGACTACGCACTATGATTAGATTAACATCGTGAAGTTATTTAGCAAAAAAACAAAAAAAACATCGTGAAACCCCAATTATTATTGAAAACAAAATTAAAAAAAGTTCGGATTAGACAAAAAAAAAAGGCTCAAATTTTATCGTTAAAAAAGAGAGAGAGTATATTTTGTAGTGAGGTGTTAGGTTATTTTTGGGAGAAGATTTCGTAATTAGTGATTCACAAGTTTGTATATACACGCCAGAGAGCAAAAATTAAATGTTTCCCAACGAATTAAAGTGTTTTGAATTAGGAATCGCATCTTTTATCCGTTTTACATTTTATCAAACTATGATCCACTGGTGGCATCTTAACAAAAAAAAAAAAGAAGGAATGGGGATAAATTTAAGATTCGACAGAGATATTATTAACAAATAGACAAAAGCGAATAAACGTTATCTTGGTGTGCGGTTGTGGCGGCGGTTTCAAAGCCAACAAATATTTCGTTTCTTAATGGAAACATTAATTAATTACCCAAATATCAATAATTCAATAACCATCCTTGTCTAATCATGCAGAAAGAAGAAGAATAAAAAAAACCTGTGTTTTCTTAACACGCTTGAATAGAAAAAGAAGAAAGATAGCATAGCAGCATATCTTTTGAGAAGATTCTGAGTGTTACTTGATATTATGAATTCCTTGTATTAATTTTCTTTCTTGAATTAAATGGTCCAAAGGTATATATTATCTCTATATATACTACGATGCTTTATTATTTGCTTACATCTACACACAAAATAGTATTCCAGATGACCTGGTCCTCTTTTATTCTTAAATCAGTTTTTTTGTTATGAATAAGAAAAAAAAGAGACGAAATTTGTGTTATTTTATTCCATCAATAATAGAGAGTATATAGGATTACAAATATTTGGAGAACAAATATAACTTAGGAAACAAGTTATTTTAGAATATTCTAGAACATGGACCTATATGGTTGTCATATGATCTCTTATATCATTGAATTTAATTGTTAAATTCGTTTTCTTATTTTAAGAATCTTTAATTAGAGATTTTAGTAACTTACTTGAATAAGTATCCAAGACGATACCGGAGAGAATCGGCAAAATAACCGGTTCCTCCTCCACACATGAACGACACGACACTGACAAACAACGATTTACCAACCAAAATTAATTTTCAGTCCAAAAAGCAGTATCAAGTGGTAATGAAAACAACATACACAAAATAGATCTTGACTAAAACAAGGAGCAATAATCGATGCCTAAATGAAACTCTAATACTTGATCTGTTATTGATACATAAGTCAACGATAAAGCAATTAAAATCATGTGCACAGATAATAATAAAACAATAAAAACATGAGCGAATAACGAAAAGTACACATCGACTATTATAAACTATCTTATGGATTCCAATAATAAACATGTGTCGAGTTTTCATAAAACATTAAAGCATCATATGATAAGACAATATTAAACCAGTCAATTTCGGTAAATCAACAACGTAATAATTAAACATTTGTCAATCGATTTTAAATAAACATGTTTTGGCCAATAAAGCATGTGATGCCACAAATTTATAATCAGATCGAAATAATATGACAAATTAGTAGCACTTATCTCGTACTCAAATGGGTAGGGTTTTACTCATAGATTAGGGTTTCGTGCTCAGACGGCTAGACTATCGTGCTGATAACGTGTTATGAATAAGAGAAAAAGAGAAAGAATTTGTGTTATTTTATTCTATTAATAATAGAGAGTATATATAGGATTACAAATACTTGGAGAAAGTATAACTTAGAGAACAAGTTATTCTAGAACATGGCCTATAATGGACATCCATTTATAACATTTTTTTCTTTTTTCTTTTTTTTTTTATCTCTGAAAAGTTTTGTTAAGTTGACGACGATTATTATAGCACATAATACAATTTTGTCAGAACACTTGGGCTTTTTGGGCTAATTTGAATTAAGAAAAGCACGAGAGCCCACTAAGGTTAATGGGCCGATTCTCCAATAAAAGCGATCGTGAGGCAGAAAGAGTTTGATTTTGGGGAAAAAAAAGAATTCGGTCTGACCGACG
Source organism: Arabis hirsuta (assembly GCA_964056655.1). Taxonomy (NCBI): domain Eukaryota; kingdom Viridiplantae; phylum Streptophyta; class Magnoliopsida; order Brassicales; family Brassicaceae; genus Arabis; species Arabis hirsuta. Next base: position 33,019,859 of record OZ053306.1, read on the forward strand.
GTGGTGGTCCTCTTGAAAAGCGCCTCCGTTTTCAAGCAAGAATCCTCCAAGTTAGCTCTCTCTCTCTCTCTCTCTTTGCCTTTGACGAATGTGTTGTTGATTCGATTGTTATGGTGTTTGATTTCCTCTTTTTCACTCCTACGAATGAATAATCGGAATCATGGACATGTTTTGTGGATTGACATGATTCGATCCTATAGACTCAGCATTCCTGATTCAAAACCATTGCTGTGATGATCAGTTGGCTTTGGTAATTTGAGAAACTACAAGACTCCTTTCCGCTCCTTTCCTTTACTTTTGCTGAGACCAAAGGAGATAGATTCAAAGGGTCCGAGATTAGCGGTGTAGATGAAAGGGAGGGTTTCGGTTTATAATCTGTTTAGATTGACTCTTTGAGATATGCGAATGCTAGTTTATAATCTTGCCACAAGTATTTTTCTAGTCGTTCCTGGCTAATATGATGGACTAAAGACGTATGTATAAGAAATGAAAACTGCGAGAGCAAAGTAACTAAAAAGAAGGGAAGATGTGCATTTGAGTCAAGATGTGGTGGAAGTTATCGGAGGGTTTATCAACGGGATGGGTATGAACACCTTGGTAAGTGGTAACCACCACTCCTTCGTCTCCTGATAGTCTCTGCACTTGCTTCTTCACTCTGCATCCTTGTTGGGTGCACTTATAATAGCTCCTATACATATTTGAGTCTACTATTTATCAGCAAGCATCATAGTGACAAATAGCATGACAATAAGGGAGGTAGGTAAGGTACCTGGGGAATGGATTGTTCTTGACAGCTTTTTGGCCGTACTTCCTCCACCTGTATCCATCGTCGAGAATATCAACCTGGCTTCTTGTCTGAAAGGCAAACCTTGGTTCTCTCTCTTTCTTTTTCCTAATCTTGTGCTTCTCTTCTTCGTTACTGTTATGGTGTGACAGTGATGAGGCTGTTGTCTGAGCTGCACACTGTGTATCATATCCACACAAGCCATGATCAACCGATGATGAACATGGAAACAACACCTGACACATATCCTCCATTTCTTCTTACTTGGCTAAGAGTTTATGGGGGAGAGAGAGAGAGAGAAGCAATGTTTTCAACATGAAAATTCCAAAAAGTTGTGTGTGCGTATATATGTCTGTGTGAAAGGCGAGAGAGGGAGAGAGAGACGTAGACGGCAACGAAGATGCGAGGGAAAGTGAGAGGGATTTGAGTTTGGTGGAATTTGTTTTTAAAAAGGTGTGGCGGCTTCATCATTTTTTTATTATTATACAAGTCGACTTTCAACATTTGGTGCAATGGATCCAAATTTCAAACTTGCATTGGTAAAGAAGAGTAAGTAAGGTAAGCTTCTAGATCTCTGAGAATAATGTGTATTTCTTTTATTTTTCTAATCAAATTAGACTGCATTTTGTATACCAGTAAGGTTGGATATTTCAATAAGAAAATAACATCCATGTCACGTGTATTTGAACTTCTCAACTTAGACCTAACGAATTAGTTGTTCCATTCAAATATTCAACTAAACAATGATGTTGAGATTGTTGACTATTTGCTCCTTTTGTCTTCCATATTTGTCAAAAGTATTATAATCATTGCTTAGATGGATGGATTCATCCCCTCCAAAGTTATTCAAACTCGTTTCATATTTTCAATTTCACTTTCCAGGACACAGTAGTAGGTGTCAATTACACTAGTAAAATCATAATCTCACATGAAGGATTTGAAACGGGGTCTCATAAGAGACTGCCCTCCATCCACCAAGACAGTGGTGCCTGTCATGAAGCGTGAGCCGTCGCTGATCAAGTAGATCACTGTGGAGTAGAGATCCTTAGCCGGGTCCAGCCACTGCCCGAGTGGAGCAGCGGCCTTCACCAGCTTCTGCGCTCGATCTCTCCCCACGGAAGTTGGATATTCATCGCCCAGATGCAGCCCTCGAGAGATCATGTTGACCCGAATATTGTGCTTCCCAAGACTCATGGCGGATGCCTGAGGAATAACTCAAACAATCATCAACAATATCCACCATCTCTGAAAGTAAAAAGTAAATGTATCAAGAACAGATACCCGAACCAGCTGATGAATTCCAGCAGAGGCAGTAGAGTAGGCATCAGCTCCGGGATAGAGGCCTCTCTCTCCGCTGGCGATTGTGGCGAGAAAGACAATGGAACCACCTGATCCATGTTCCTTCATCCTTGTGGCCACGGCCTTCAAGAGGAACCATGGGGCCGTGAGATTGGTCTTTGTGATTCTCTTGAACTCATCTTCAGACACCTCAAGAATGTCCTGCATCTTCCCTACAAGAAGAAACCATCTCGAACTCATCTTGGGGCAAATTCACCTTTGGGGGCTTGCAAAAAGAGAGGCTTTTTTGTTTTTATTACCTTGGTAGGTATAGCAGTTGATAAAAGCATCGAAATTTCCAAGACAAGTCCATGCCTTTTGGACAGCCACATCAAAAGCATCTTGGCTATCAGCTTCCATGTCGAGCCCAATGACCTCCACTGGGAAGGATCCATCAATGGAGTCTCTTATGTGCTCTGCAATGCTCCGGAGAGAACCCTCGTCTCCCATCATAACCAACCTACAATATGACATGAGAGGATTGATCTCAGTTCTGCATCTCTCTAAATAAGCATCCTAAGTAAGTAGAGACTAGAGATCAGTTAGGAGACTCACCGGCAACTGTGCCTGGCTAGATGGAAAGCGAGGTTCCGGGAGACCTCGTCGCCGTTAGATGTCAGCAACACTCTCTTCGCCGTTGGATTTCCCATTTCCGAATTCAGGAGATGATAAGGGAATATGCACTAGATCTATTGATCATTTATACACCCGACCCGAGTGATTGTCTGAACAAACTTTTACGGAAACAGTGTTACGATCAATAATGCCTAATCACATGATGATGATCCATGGCTGCTGACAAATCCTCCCGACAACAACAAGAACAAATTAATTAATGGGTTTAGGCCCAACAATAGAAAAGGAGGCCCAACAAAGACTTGATTGGGATATTCCACAACCCGAAGTTGCTTCTTCTTCCATACGTCGGCGGCTGAATTGATTCTCGCCCCGCCGGAAAGGGCTTCCGGTAAGTCACTTCTTCCCCGTCCCTCTTCGCTTCATGGTCATTCGGGGAATCGATTTTGGTCAGTTAATCTTTGCCACATCGCAAACTGAATCAGGTTTTGTTTGCTTTCTATGCAATAAGACAAGATTAGTTTGGAGCCAGAGAAATGGGTCGGAAGGTAACAACAAGTGCCTAATGAAAGATTCTTTCTTTCTTTCTTTCTAGGTGCAGTGGATTTTGAAGCCGTGTGTTGACTAATGAAAGTGAGGCAAAGAAGAGAAATTGTGATATGTCAATTATTCAAGTGGGTGGGTGGGTGGAATCTGCAACCAAAAGGAAATGCTCTACTTTGCTTGCTTCCTTTTGCAAACCACATGACGTTGTGTGGCTTTTCCACTGTCTAGTAAATATCCAATCGTGAATATATCCCTCTTGATCACCCAAAAACAAAAAGTGGTAGTATGGAAGAAGAAGAGAATCCCAAGAATCTTTCTTTAGTGTCACTTGCTGGATCCGGGCATCAATCCGGCTAAACGGGGTAATGAAAAGGTTCTGTGTGGCCTACCCGCACCATTTTATCCTCCTCCTTTTCTTATTCAAACTCTCTCACTTTTCCCACACGTTTCCCTACAAGCATGGATGATGATGAATATGCCAAGCTCATCAGGAGAATGAATCCCCCCAGGTTTATTTCTTCTCTCACAACTTCTTCTTTACCCTCCATGCTCTGCTTGTCATCTTTACCCATTTTATCTATGCTAACAGAGTTGTCATAGACAACAGCGCTAGCGAGGATGCCACTGTTATTCAGGTAACAAACCAACTCCTCCACAGAGATGTTCCCTGTTTCTTTTACATGTGATTTGTGTTTAGTTGTGCGTCTTTGGGGTATTTAATACAACAGGTTGATAGCGTCAACAAACATGGGACTCTTTTGGAAGTAGTGCAAGTGCTCACTGATATGAATCTTGTCATCAAGAAAGCTTACATCTCGTCTGATGGAGGTTGGTTCATGGACGTTTTCAAAGTGATCGACCAAGATGGGAACAAGATCAGAGACTCACAAGTCCTTGACTATATCCAAAGGGTAAGCACCCACTTCTATGCTCAATCAACGTGCATGGTTTTCCTTCTTGTGTATAACCATTTGTTGGAATTACTGCGCAGAGGATTGAGAGCAACGCTGGCTGGTTTATTCCACCTTTAAGAAGCTCAGTTGGTGTAATGCCCACTGACGAATACACAACCATTGAGCTCGCTGGAACAGACAGACCCGGTCTCTTGTCCGAGGTATCTGCTGTTCTCACAGATCTTCACTGCAACGTTGTCAACGCTGAGATATGGACTCACAACACCAGAGCTGCAGCGGTCATCCATGTCACGGACAATTCAACTATTTCAGCCATCACAGACCCTATTCGCCTTTCCACCATCAAGGAGCTGCTGTGCAATGTTGTTAGGACAAACAGCGGTTCAAGAGCCGCGAAGACGGTCTTTTCTTGTTCTGAAACACACAGGGAGAGACGGTTGCATCAGATCATGTTTGATGATAGGGACTACGAGGGAGGCAAAAGAGCAAGGTCACCGGCGTCCAGGCCCAGTGTCACGCTAACTAACATTGAGAAGGATTATACTGTTGTGACAATGAGGTCCAAAGACAGGCCAAAGCTTGTGTTTGACGTAGTCTGTACTTTGACAGATATGCAGTATGTGGTGTTCCATGGCATGGTCAGCACAGAACCAATGGAGGCTTATCAGGTAATAGAACAATTCTTAATGCTTCTAGATCTCTGTTGGGATCTTTTGTAACCATAGTATGACGGATGGTGCAGGAGTTTTACATCCGTCATGTGGATGGACTTCCCATAAATTCAGAAGCGGAGCAAGAACGTGTCATACAATGTCTTGAAGCAGCCATTGAGAGAAGAGCATCTGAGGTAACCAAACAGACAGAATGCAATATTTACGTGGTGGCTTAAAATACAGAGCCTGCTCTGCATTCATTGATGCTTTGTGTTTCTTATATACTCAAGACAGATGATGCGTATGAAACATACTTTCAGGGTTTAGAGCTGGAATTATCAGCAGAGGACCGAGTTGGTCTCCTCTCAGACATAACCAGAACATTCCGAGAGAACAGCTTAACGATTGTGAGGGCAGAGATTTCAACACGAGAGGGTAAGGCCAAAGACAGGTTCTATGTTACAGACGTGACAGGAAACGCTGTTGAGTCAAAAATCGTGGAGTCCATCAGACAACAGATAGGAGTGAGCAAGCTGAAGGTGAAGAACAAGGAGGAATGCTCTGTTCTTGGTACAAGCAGGGCTTCGGAAGAAACAACGATGGGGTATTTGCTGAACAACATCTTCAAAGCCAAGCCTCTTCAGAACTTGAAGCTTCATTTATATTAGACTCCTAACTATCTGTTAAAGTATAATGTGCTTTTGTATAGATGATAATAATTAGACAGAGCCCTCTGGAACCATCATCATTAAGCTGATCGGAGAAAAAGTAGCGGTCTACCAAAGAAAAGAAAGCCCTTTTTGTAAAATTTGTGATGGGATAACAGAAAAAAACACTGTTGGGTACAGAGATGACAGTTAACTAATACCGTTGAGATGGAAAAGGGTATCTGATTAGTGAGGAACTAATAAGGTACGACTCCAATTAGGATAGCGAAATGGAAAAAAATGAAAGACTAATAATTAAAGAGAGAGAAGAGACGGGAGATAGGCGAGCTTAAAACTCTCTCTCTCTCTCACACAGACTCAGTCTCTCTAACTACAAACTATGAACCTAAAACCTGTCATCACAGCTTTCATTTTGTTCCCTACTAATCAATCTTCCCCGTTCGCTTCTTAAAGCTTTAAACTAGACAAGTACTCTCCTTTTAAAAAAAAAAAAAAAAAAAAAAACACAAAGCTTTAGGTAGAGAGAGGATCAGAGCCATAGAGCGCCTGCGTCTTTGAGAAGAGGAACGAGAGAGCCGTTGATGTGAGAAGCCATGACTCTGTCCATAGCTCCGACCAGTTTGCCGCCGATGAAGACCACCGGAAGAGCCCCCGGAGAAGAGGCGCCGGAGCAGCCGAGGAGACGAATGAGTGCTCGCTGGATTTCGCCGCCGTAGGGGTGGAGGTCGAGCTCGTGGACGGCGGGGCTCACTCCCATCCCACGGAAGAGACCCTTCACGGCGTGGCACATACAGCAAGTGCTCACGCTGAATATCACCACCGCACTCTCCGAGGCAAGAGACTCTATGCGAAGCAGGCCAGTGTCCCCCATGCCCACGCTGCGGAACCTCATGTTGTTCATCTTGTACGATCCCCACGACTCTGTCTGGTATTGCATTTTGATCTCTCTCTCTTCTTCTTTTTCTTTACTTTGCAGAAACTAAGAAAATAAACTACAATTGAGCAAGAGAGAAGAAAGATATTTGCTTGGTCAAGTTTGGGTGAGGAGAGGGTGAGAGCCATGCAGGGTATTTATAGAGAAGCTACACCTCTGATAATATAAACTCTCTTTTCCTTCATTACATTTTTATTAGCTAGGGACTAGTAAAGGTAATAATTTGTGTATGATAATAATAACGTGAGGTTTACTACTATTTCTTTTCTTAAAACGAAAAAGAAAAAACGATGACGTCAAGATAGTGATTGCAGGTGAAACCAACAAAAACATAAACAAAATAATAATCGGTATCCTTATATTTGTCGAATAAAATTTGAATTGAAAATAAAATAAAATTGAACAAGTTAACAGGCTTTTATCAGAAGCGAGTTGTTGGTAATAGACGGCTCTCTCTGTCCTTCTTGTCGGCTCTTACCCGCTCTCGCCATTAATTTCTTACCACTTCATTCTTCTCTCTTTTCTTTTCTTTTCTCTTAGTATTTTATTATTCTCTAATTAGTTACTACTTAGTTATTATTATTATCAACCTTTTATTTCATTTTCTATTAAAATGGGTGTAAGAAAGATACCATATATATTTCACATAGGTCCCGACTAATAGCGAATATCCTTAAAAATTTAGGTATCGGTAATCCGTTCCGTGTATAATGGATATCTGATTTTCTGATCAGATTTGTTAATTTTTGGATATCCAAATTTTTGTTAGGTATCCGCGGATATCCGGTTCGATCCATGAAAAATCGAATATTCAATTTATTTTAAGATATCCATAGATATTTTATCCAATCCGTTAACATTTTAATATCATTTTATTATTTTTATTCATAATAACAATTAAATATTTAGTGAGAATGAGTGGATTTCACGTCTCTTGTTTGTATATCTATAATAATAAATAAAACTAATAATAAACATTTAATACTTTATATAAATATATATATACGAATCATATCGGATCGAATATTGGATTTTTTAAACAGTATATTTGCTTTATTTGTAACGGATACCACATTTTAGTATTTGTTTTGTTTCCAAATTTTACGGATATTCAAATTTTTTGGTTCGGATCAAAGCGAATAGCGGAATGAATTGGATTTAAAGAATTTTTTTCCCAGCTTCGACATACGTATTGCCCTGAGACAATATGTCATTAAGAAAGCGGTAATTATAACATGTAGACGCTCATCTCGAATGCATATATTTATGGATTATTCTTTCTTTTGTTGGCTAATTATATTTATGGATCCAGATTCTTGCGGTACGCTTTTTTTTTCAATTTCACTTTATGATAAAACTATATACTACGAGCAATCGAGTATGTGTAATCATCATATGATAATGATCTGCTAAGGAGTCAGAATCTTGTGTTTCTGATCATCTCGTGATAACATTCCACTTACATGGTCTAGCATGCATTTATATATATATATGTATAATACGCATGGTGTACATAAATTTATGAGAACAACAACACCAACAAAAATTCCATGTCGCTACGCTACATTAGAGTCTTAAAAATCGAATATAAATGGTTTAAATTTCTACATGCTTGCATGAGCATGTATATGAATTACTTCTTCTTTTTTTTTTTGTTTGTTAAAAATTGTATATATAATTACTTTGTTATTCTCATGTAGGAGATATTTTTCTAATATATATATGTATTTTTTTTTTTTTTGGTTGGTTTCTTAAAGTTTTGTTTTACTATATAAACACTTATTATTGTAGTTTCCAAATATATCTTATTATTTTTAATATAAATTTTTAGAGGTTTTTTTTTGGTGGATTCCAAAACTTTTTTTTTTGTGGATTTCATAGATTTATCTTTTAAATTCATCGCTTGAATTTGATTTTGATTTAGGTTTATCGTTTGCTATTTCTAGGATTTTCTCCGTTTACGTGGGATTGGCAAACAAATGTATATATAAAAATTGATAATGTTTGAGTTCGTGGTGCTGAATTTAGCATGGGTTTAATTATAATAATGATGAGGTTTGAACAATTTTACAGTACATAAGAATATTAAAATCTGTTAGTCACTAGAAAAATAAAAGCCTGGAATACAAATTAAAGTTAACAGAGTTAATGGTCACATGCTTTTAGCTTCCACGCTTGTGTCCTTTATATATACAAAATGCCTTTTTGTATCTCAGGGTTTAGGTAAAAAAAATTTTTTAATCTTAAACAATAATGAAACGAAGGAAGGATGATGATATTGAATAGAGTAAGAGAAGTCCGTACAGTTATGCTCCCTATATCTGAAAAAGAAAGTTACTTCTTTTGGTGTTTAAACTCACGTCTTTCTTTTTTGGAAAAAAAATCTTTGCATGAATAATCGTAAAAGATATATAATCTTGTCGGATTATGTTTGTCGGATCGCTTTACTGTTATATATTTTTTATTTTTTTTTACTTTTTTTTAAATGACCAAATTAAATTTAGTTTTTTTTTTTGGGGTCTAAATCATTAAATTTAGTTTTCCTTTATAGAGATCGATCTTACGTAAAACACTTGTCATACAGTGTTTAATTTTTTTACCAACTTTGATGGCTCCGATATAACCCTCTCGAGTAGCCGTATACATGCTTTTGATGAAGGGTAATTTAGACAATTTCAAAGTTCAACGCCTGAACTTTGAAACTTTGTATATAGTACATTAATTTCTCATTCCTCTGTAATTTTGTATAGTGGTCGAGCCCCTTTTCTTTTTTGGATTTGATCGTTAAACATAGTTCAGAAATTAAAAACCTTAATTTATAGAAGAAACCAGCGGCTGGTGATAATACCATGACATTTTAAAGGTTCAAAACCTTAATTAACCAAGTTATACATTCAAACAAAGCCATATATCGATGGATCAGTTATTATAAAAGCTTTAGCTTTCCTTATTAAAACTAGGATTTTCTTGTGAAAAGTAGAAGCATTTTAGCTATCAAGCTGAAGATTTTACAAACTAGCTAGATATGCTATATCAAACTCTGTACGTATGAAAAGTCAAAAAAAACTTCGTATAAATACAACATCTATACGGACGTGGTTGTGTAGGAAAATCTCACAATCCAACGGTGGAAAGAAAATAGTACACAGAATAGAGAAGATTTGATATCAATCGGACGGATAGGGGGTTAGGTAGAAGGAAAGGAGAGCCTTCTGACTTATATTAATTAGTACAATATATAAATATGGAATTCTAAGTTAAAATTTTAAAAGAATACGAGCGTGATGCTATCTTTTCAGCTTTATCTGATCTTTGCCATTTATATATATCTGTTTGTATGTCTCTCTCTATGCACATATAAATGTTATATATATAACATTTATTTCATTTAATATATGAATATATTTTCAAACTTAGTTTGGTTTTTTACCTCTTACGGTGAAACAAAGCCGATAGAGAGAGGAAAGGTGGATTCGAACTAAACACTAAAATCAGCTTTAGAGTTACATATTTTCGCCTCTCCTCGAAGTATGGTGGTCTTAGTCTGATTCCAACGACCAAGATGCATATATGTCTCTATTATCCAGCTGGCACATGTATTTTATCTGTCATACACACAGGAGAGAGGTACATACCTGCAGGTGTATATGTTATGGAAATGTATACGTATTATTCAAGAGGTCCACAAAGCCTTAATTAGTTAGTGGTTAATCTTTAAACAAGTCTTTAACGACTATGGAAACGTTAAAATTAAAAAATAAGAGAATAGCAAAAGAAAAAGAAAGATGTCGCATGTCGGTGTCGCGGCGAAAAGGCGGTGAGGGTATTGTGGGAGTGCTCACGAATTCCCTTGAATTTTTTCTTAGTATATAATTAAACCCTGAGCCCATGCAAACTGCAATCCCACTCTTAGATCTATTTAACTTATCATCGTTACTTACCACTAACTACTAGTATCTTATTATTTCACCAAAAGATAAAGTTTTTCATCGAGATGCACGTAGATTTTGATCTGCATGCAGGTGCATGGCCTCTATCTTTTGTTGTCGACCACAAGTTTTTGTCTGTTCACAACATAATATTTCACTTGTTATTCTTCTTTACTTCACTGCTATCCGTTTATTCTGATTTTGATGATTCAATAGTTACTGCTATATGTAGTCTAGGAACGGTCTTAATTTTTGGTTTTTAGTTAATTATGTAGAAAAATAAACGAATAACAATAGTCTGAAAATGGAGTTTGATCACAAAATGCCGAACACCACCTGCCAAAGTAGCTATCATTCGAAGCCTCATCCTTCCGAATGCTTTCTGTCATATTCATGTATTGTTCAATTATTGTATATGTATTGTTCAGTTAATGTATATTAGCGTTGATAAATCTTGGTTTACTAAATAACAAAACTGAATATTCACTTATTTGTCGAGTAGATGCATCTTGAAGTCTGTCTTGGTTGAACTAATCAAATGTTCGTATATAAATGGGATAGATATTCAAATTAAAAGACCTAGATTAATGATATAAGAGTACACATAAATGAATCATATATAGGATTTTTTTCCTATAAAACAAACCATTTAACAAACAAAAAAAAAAGTAAGGGAGAGAGAGCGAGAGAGGGTAAAGGGAAATGACCATTGGGAGGAAGAGAGTGGTAATGGCAAAAAGTGGTAAAAAAAGAGTAGAGAGGAAACAGAGTTTTGTGCCCCACGCGAGCCGCCTCCCCTTTTTAAAAAAAAATGTTTTCCTTTTTCTTTAAACACAGTTTTAATTACACATACACCAAACCATGGTGCCAACAAAATCTATATACCAAACCCATAATAAATCTGCAGGGGCTAATAAATACAAGACTTGTTTAAGTAGAAGTGCATCTGTAGTTTGTACATGATTATTTGAGTTGTATTATCCGTTCAATAGATTGGGATTTAGAAGGTTTGTGCATTTTAACTTTTTTACCGAGGTGGTGATATATACACTTACGAGAGAGATAGAGAGAGGGGGCAAAATGGTAAATTTGATAAGTGTAGCTTTAATAAAAGAAGAGATGCAATTAAATTAAATTTAACATAACTAAGCCTAATGTTGTTTATTGCCATAAAAGAAGAAAAAGAAAGAATTGAAGGAGAATTAGGAGTGTAACCGACAAGACGGCTTTATTTTCGCAGCCTTTGCTCCTTTGATTGCCTCATCTCCTTGCTGACGTTATCCTAACGTTGACCGTCTTACGCCACATCACCTCTCTCTCTCCTTTTCTTTCCTTATTAATGAATAATAACTAACTAGATGATTTTCGGCACGGTGCGGGTTCAAAAATGCGGTACAGGTTCAAATATATTTTGCAATTATCAATAACTGTGATATTGATGTGGAGATATGTGTTATATAATGATTGTGTGTAGTTGTAAATGTATTTTGTATTTATTATTGTAAATTTTTGATTAGCAATTAACTTTTTAATTAGATTCATGTTCCACATTATGACATACGAAGATAAATATTTGATGGTAAAAGATCGAAGATAGACACAAGAAATTTTCTTCCACGTACCATTTTTCAGTGTTTCTCAAACTCATTCAAATTTTTGGTCAACATTCAAATTTCAGTGTTACTTTTTCATTTTATTTTGTTAATTTCTTATGTTTAATCGGGAGATTTAATCGTGAGATTTTTTTTATTATTACTTATCATTTGAAAGAAGAAACTATAACCATAAAATAATAGTTTTTAGAAGAATTTCGGAATGGTTGTTATAAACAAATTTTCGAAATCTAAATTTTAATTTTTGAAATTTATTATTTTAATTTAATTTGTGATAAAAATTGTGTTAAAAGAGTAATTAGAGATTAAGTCATGTCATCTTTTTCTATAGATATGTCATAATTTTTCTATGACAAGTCATAATTTTGAGCCAATAAAATTAAAACAAATAATCATTCTAACTAATTGTACTTCTCATTTAATAGGAAGAAGATTAATGACCATTTTTCTAGTGGTTAATCACAATATCTCTTACTATGAAATTTTTAAGAAATATCATTTTTGAATTTCTATTATTTTTAAATATTATCTTTTCAAAATTTTTATAAGAATATCATATTTTAAAAATTATTTACTCAATATCTTATTTATATTTGGGTTAACTATGTTATATTAAAGATTTGTATTAGAATTTAGTTTTGATAAGTTAAATGTTTGTTTAGGGTCAAAACATTTTTGAAAATTTTCAAAAAATATCATTTTTCATATGCCACTTTACAAAAATGTCATATTTTTACAATTTTTACAAAAATGTCACTTTTTCAAAATTATTTATTCATTATATCATTTATATTTGGATTAATTATGTTGTATTAGAGTTTAGGTTTGAGGGTTTAAAGGGTTTTAGGGGTCAAAAGATTTTTTAGGGTTTAGAATTTTAAGATTTAGGCTCTAAAAAATCATAATTAATGGCATTTTTGTAAATGGACCCCAAAAGTGACATTTTTGCAAATATTGATACAAAAAGTGGCATTTTTGCAAATGTCCCAACATTTTTTAGGATTTAAAATTTTAAGATTTAAAGTTTAAAAATTCTTAAGTAGTGACATTTTTGCAAATGGACAACTAATAATGACATTTAAAAAAAAATGGCATTTCAAAAATGACATTTTTGCAATTATCCCATCCTCCGTATATTAATAGAGGAGACATTGTCACATTAGATGAAAATCTTATGTGTCATTCTAAAAGGGTTTTAAAGAATTCATTTCCTAATAAAAATTATTAAAAAATTTTAATAGCAAATATATGGAAATAACGAATATGTGGTCATTAATGTAGAAAATTTTATTTAAGGAATATAGAAAATATTTGAAAATATATTTTTTCTTTTCAATAATATTATATTTTTTTATCTGAGTCAAAAGCGATATTAAAATATTCAAAAACAAAAATTCATGATTATTTTTAATAGATAGGAGAAATGAAAAAATAACAAAGATAAAATATATTTATAGTTGATCAAACTTTAGCTTTATTATATGTATGCATAATACATATCATTTTTATGTGCTTATTAATGTTAGAATACACGTTTAAATATTAAATTCGATTAAAAACAAATTTATTTATTTAATCCCACACTTGGCGTGGGTCAAAATCTAGTATATCATTATTATTTTTTTGTTGAAATTACCCAATATATTAGATTTACGAAGTATTTAGCAAAAAAAAAATAATATAATATTTTAAGATTTCAACAAAGTAAAGGTTTGAGAAGTTGCCACGTGTCTCTCACCATTTTGACATTTATCCTTTTTTAATTAATTATGACCATTAATTCTAATGTTACAACTTATATATATATCCTGTATTATTAGTTTTGACAATTAATTTCAACAGTTTATACTAATGTTATAATGTAATATTGTAAGGTTTCTCAAAATTCAAGTAATGAAACCTGTCATGTGTCATCTAATTTTTTGACATTTGGCTTTTTAATTTGTTTATTGAAGAGAAAAGAAAAATTAAATGTCTTTTAATAGTTTTAGCAATTAATTCTAACAATTTAATAACTAATTCTTATGTAAATTAATTCTAACAAATTAAAATTAATTGTCTTGTGTATATTAATGTACATAATTATTTTATTTATAGAAAATATAAATTTTATTTATCAAATTCAGCAATATACAATACAAAAACGTTTAAAACTTTGGCTTTTATATAGGTAACTATGACTTTAAAACCAAAAAATTATAAAAGATAAGTTTTAATAAAAAGAAACATAACATTAACAAAAACGAAAGATGATGTGAGATTTAAAAAATGATTTTAGAATTTTTAAAACTGTTAAAACATTAAAGTATGATTTGAGAAATTTAGATTTTCGATGTTTTTAAAAATTCTTTTATAGCTTTCAAAGCCAATTTGCCAATCACCCCCTAATGCAATTAAAATAATTTGTGTTGAACAAAATAACGCTCCTAAGCACGACTCTCGAAAGAAAACCTTATTCTACCACAAATTATAAATCCAGAAAAATAGAATCAATTCACTAATGAATCGATATGAAAGATAAAAATCACAGCAAATTACAAATAAAGTGAGGCACAAATACAATCAAAAATACAATCAAGTATCAATTATTTTTTCCTTATGATTCAATGAATACATGAAATAAATATAAAGATGCATTCCAACACCTCTGTTGAGATGATGCAAATGTATCTTTAGAAGCAAAAAACATAATATAACTTGTCTGAAGAATAGATATTTACAAATGTATTTGATGCAAAAAAAGACGAGCAATCATTTTTTTTTAGAAAACCGTAATAAATATTGATAAAGACATACAAATTAAAGATTTGTGTCAAATAAGATGTTTTTCATATGTTGTAACAGTCAATTTGTTTTTGCATATAACATTATATGTGTCTTATAATTTGCTACAAATGCTTAGACTTCTAACGTAGGTAATTATTACGCGTGGAGAATTCCTAATATTTTATATATGCCATACTATCATGTGTTAACAAATCTTTACCCATATATAGTCTTTGACTAACTTCTCTTAAGTATGTGTTACTCTTTTGATATGCATTTAAACATATATATATATATATATAGTCGAAGAAGGATATGTTAGTTCATATTATATTCGTATCAAATACAGATTATAGGCTTTCTATCAAGAAACATCAGATATAGTAATGACGTAAACACAAAAAAAAAAAAATATATATATTGTAAAGCTTACTTTACAATATATTTTTATTTCTTTTTGTGTAAAATAAATAAATAAATAGGTTTAGTACAATAAGCGTGACAAGCATGAGCATCTACCTCCTTGTCCTGTCAGTCAACGCATCCTCTCTGCTCTTTCTTCTGTGTTTTGTTTCTCGTTGGAATTTGAAATTGATATTTATAAATGAGGTCCGTTAGATAGATATGCGTAAAAAGTGTAATCAGATCACGAGATTGTCTCTTATGTTTGGTTGTTCATCGATTTCACAAGGTTCGTTACTTTGAATTTTTAACCTTGGAATATAATACAAATGTTCGTAGTACCTATGACCAGATAAAGGTTGATTGTCTTAGGAGCAGTGTCCCCTACCATAATTTCCAATGTCCGTCCATTGGTGTCAGAATGTAACGATTTTTCGTTCGACGCGCGCGCGTGTGAAGGGAAAGAGCAGATCAGATATCTTTGGTATTTTATTTGGATGGGCTTGGCCTTTTGGGGCTTATATATATACTCTCTTGGCCTTTTGGGGCTTAATGGAAATTGAAAGAAAAGGCAGCAATAAGACGTAGATGAAGGATGAACGTTTGTTTAGCTTTTGTATTTGCTCTTATAAAGGGTGTTGGATCCAAGATTGTAAGCCGTCTTAATTAGTAGTAAGTATACTCAAATAGGAAAACTTATTGATTTTCCTGTACACGCATGCACCTCCCGTGATCAAATTACACAAGAATAATGGGAGTTTTGTTTCCTAATACCAGTTTGACAAGAATCACAACATCCCAACGACTTGTAAACCTTTCAGGTTTCACGTAGATGCAGCAGCCAAGTAGCCGGACGCGCGTTCTGAGGTCGCTTCGGAGGTGCCTGACTCAAAGAAGGCTGAATGAAGAGCCTTCACACAATGCTCTGCCTCATCATCATTCACTATCAGCGAGATGTTTACCTGATAGAGCCAGTCTTAAACGTCAGACGAGTGTGTCATTCCTTTCTTTTATACATACATAGAATAGTATCATATATTAAGAAGATGAAAGAGATATGACCTTAGATGCACCCTGGGAGATCATCTGGACGTTAATCCCATTGGTTCGGAGAACTCGGAATCCCTGTTTGTTGTTCGTTAGGTAAGGTAAGTCACCATATAACAGATCAGACAATAAACCATACAAGCAAGCTAACTAACCTTCTCTAGTATATAGGATGATTTCTGAACATTTCCGATGAGAGAGATGATTGATCTGTGTTTAAGCAGATTTACAATAGCTATCTTCTCAAGTTCCTCTACCACATGATCAAGTTCCTGTCACATGGCCAGGAATTACAAAGAACAAGATGAGTCTTGATTTCTTCCAAGATATTACAAGTTATAACGTAGAAATTCTCTCATACAATACAAAAACAGAGTCATAAGCTTGCCTGTTGAATCAACTCTCTGCTACAGAACTTTGAAGGATCCAACGTCAAGGAAATGCTAACTTCGCTGGTTGCGACAACATCCACAGATATGCCCAACTTTTCAAATGTGGAAAACACCTGCAGAGAAAGAAGAGAGAGATTGACACTTGATAGTGAGCTGGAAACATTGCCATCAAGTTCAATTACCTTGGCAAGGAAGCCATACTGGCCGAGCATACGGGTGCTGGTGATGTCCAGCATGGTAACATTACGTTTCAGAACGATGCTAGTCAATACAGCCTAGGAGAAAAGATAATGAGGAAGAGGTCATGATGATGTTGTGATATAAAATACTCGTGTTGTTTGTCTTCACCAACCTTGCTCATGTCTCTTGATCTGGTGATGACAGTTCCTGGAGCAGTGGGATTGTAAGAGTTCTTAACCCTCACAGGAATGTTACCTTCTCTCGCTGGCCGCATGGAGAGTGGATGCAACACCTGCAATAGAAGAGGGAGGAGAGATATGCATTTGGCTAATGCATGTTGATGCTCAACATATTGAGGATGGTTTGGTTACGACAAGTCTATATATTGATGATGGCTTTACCTGGGCACCAAAGTAAGCAAGTTCAGCTGCCTCATCAAATGTCAAGTGTGGAACAGGTTGAGCTCCGCTGTATATGTTTGGATCACATGTCAAAACTCCATCCACATCTTTCCAGACCTGAATCTCCCGCAAACCTAAAGCTTTTCCGATCGTTGTTGCAGTCAGATCGCTACCTCCTCTACCCAACGTAGTCACAGCACAAGATCTCCATCCCTGCAGAAATTAAGATTCATACGCGCAAAAGTGAAGTTTTTTGTTTGTCTTCTTCTTCTTCTTCTTCTTAAAAATGTCACAAAAGCGCCAGAGAAGTAATGGCTATCTACTCATACCTTTCCAAGGAAACCTGTGACGACTGGGACTGCATTCTCCTTGTTCCAGTCACCAAGTAACCTTTTTGAAACTGCTGGGTATGTTGCCTCAAGTATATCAGCATTAGTGAAATCATCTGTGGTGATAATCCCCATCTCAAACGCATCATACTGCCAAAGCAAAACTCATCAAGTCATGTATGAGGTCTTGGGAAGATTCAAAGGTTATTTATGTTAATCAAGGCAACATACCTGGCGTGCTTTGTGGCCAGTTTTGTTCAAGTATGCAGCAAATAGCCTTGTAGACATGCATTCTCCAAATGAAACCAAGTAGTCCCTTGTGCGTAAAGTTAATTCTTTCATCATTGCAATGCCTTTGAGAAGCTGTTCCAGTCCTTCTAGATGTTCTACAGATAGATTAAACGAGACCAAAATTCAGATATACAAAGAAACTCAAAAGTGCAGTTTCAAGACATATAAACCATTAAGAAAGAGAGCTAAGGCACTTACCTTCAATGACTGTTGTTCCCACTCCAAGCTCATAAGCAGTCCTGGACATAAGAGAAATTGATTTCACATGAGAAGAAAGCACAATTTGAGCTTGGAAAATTGGATGTATATATATGTAGGTAGACTGAGAGAGAATGTTTTACTGAACCTTGTATGGAGTTCCTTTATATAGCTCAACTCTTCGATAGTGTCGACGTTGGTGACACCGCAACAAACAGCCTTCTCTCCAGCCTAATGAAACCCAACTTCAATAATAACAGAGGAAAATGGTGCAAAAGAAGTTAAAACCTTTCTTTTTTTAATTTACCATCAAGAGCTTATTGGTGGTCTTGGCCATTGCTGATAGCACAACAACAGGCTTCTCATCTGGGAAGCTGAGTATGAGATTGGCAACTTGTTTCATTCTTTCTGCTGATGCCACTGAAGAGCCACCGAATTTCATTACACTGGTCAGCTCTTTCTCAGTGGTGCTGCATACTTTGAAAGCCTGAGAGTCTTTTCTCTCAAGCAATTCCACCCTCCCAGCTTCACACCTAACTCTAAGAGCTACGTTGTTCCTACGAGAGTGGTTTATGTTTCTAGAGAAAAGGCGAGCAGAGGACACGAACCCCGTTGAGACAAACTCAATCATTTTTGAGTTCAAGGCAAGTCCTGGAGTTTTAACTCCGCACGAGTGCATTGAAGCCGCCATTATTCAAATAAGCTCCGACTGGGAAAGTGAAGTAAAAGTTCAAATGCATGCATGCGCAAAGATGTACAAACTTGAGTTTTTGAAAAACAAAAAAGGATCTTGCAGAGATACAGAGGAGATTGCACGTACCAGTTAATAAAGATGTTTGCTTGGGACAAACACGACAGTGTCCTCCTTTTGATTATGAGTGAGTCAAGGCGCCGCCTCCCACAACACACCACTGCCTTTGGTTTATTCAAAGATCGGACGGACTCAATTTTGCGTGAACCAATGAGTTTTTGTTATAACCAGTCGAACGATCATTCGACTTCTTCACTGGACTTATATTTATTTATATTCAATACGAATGAATTTGCTTTATACTAGTAATTTGAACCTACGCTTGGTTTAGCACATATATATATATATATATATATAATCAACCAACAAGTCTTTTTGTTGGAAAACATGAATAAAACACGATTATATTAGTGGAGAACCCTTAGGAGGTTGAGGGTATCCATGTTAAATCCAAAAAACGTGGCCACCTACTCATAGGCAATGTCTACTTATTCTTAAATTTCTTTCATAAAGAAGTTCACATTTGACCAAAAAAAGAAAGAAAAGAATTTCACATTTGGCAATATATGCATACACGTGGCATCAGATGTATCGTTAAGAATTACACATTTCAGTGCTTATGTATGCAGTTTTCACTAGAGAAATAATCATAAATACTCGAATAATCATCTGATAGTTTGATTATTATTGCATTGCACGAATAAAAAATGGGAAATTTGGAAATGAAGAATTTTCAAATAAAGTTATATATGGACAAATTGATTTATTTTCAATTTTCCAAAAAGATATTATGAGCATTGTAGTGCGGGAACTCTGTTTGTAGAGTAAAACTTGAGGCTGTTTCTTCCTACAATAATACAACGTGAAGTGATGATGATAGCAATTCATAATGTCTTTATCGAATGAGCTTTACTGGATCATAGAAAGGCCCATGGGCCTTGGTTTCATGTATCAAAATGGCATTCTGGAGAATAATGAGGAGAATATGCCTTGTTTGCTTTCAAACATCATTCCCCAATTAATTGGATTTCGAGGGTTTCATTTCAATAAAGGGCCGAAGATCTCTGACCTGATCGGACATTGCCACTCTGCTTCGCTCGTTTCCATCTTCCGTCGCCGGCCATGGAATCTCCGAAGCATTCCCTGATCCCTAGCTTCCTCTATACCTCGCCTAGGTCTTGTCTTCTCGATCAGATGGCCAACTCCAACCCCAGCGCTGCTTTCGCCTCCTCTCCTCCTCCGCCGCCCCCTCGTTCCTCTCCGACGATCTTCTCCCAGAAGAATTTCCTCATCGCATCTCCCACCGAGCCCGGTAAGGGGATCGAGATGTACTCTCCGGCCTTCTACGCCGCTTGTACCTTCGGTGGAATCCTCAGCTGTGGTCTCACTCACATGACCGTTACCCCTCTCGATCTTGTCAAGTGCAATATGCAGGTATATGCTTTCCCCCATCAGATTCTTTTATCTCGACGTCTTTGTGTGGGTAGGTAGACAGACTTGTGTTCTAGGGTTGAACATAGGTTCCTCTGGCGGCTTGCTTATACATGCTCTTTGCTTTACCGGGGGAATGTACCATCTTATATATATTCCTCTTTTTCCACTTAGCTTACTTATTCGACTCTCATCTCATCTTATGCTGCACGTTGTCTTTGTTGCTCAAAATCAAGTCATAAAATGTTCATTCTGTTCCCTTCAGATTGATCCCGCCAAGTACAAGAGCATTTCGTCTGGCTTCGGAGTTTTGCTGAAAGAACAAGGAGCCAGGGGCTTCTTCCGTGGATGGGTCCCTACATTGTTGGGTTACAGTGCTCAGGGTGCCTGCAAGTTTGGTTTCTACGAGTTCTTTAAGAAGTACTACTCTGATCTTGCTGGACCTGAGTACACTGCCAAATACAAAACCCTCATCTACCTTGCTGGTTCTGCTTCTGCTGAGATCATCGCAGATGTTGCCCTTTGCCCATTCGAGGCTGTTAAGGTGCGTGTTCAGACACAGCCTGGGTTTGCCAAGGGAATGTCTGATGGATTTCCCAAGTTTATCAAGTCTGAAGGTGTTGGAGGGTAAGCTTTACTTCCCAATAAAATTATCTCGCTCTTGTTAAGACTAGCCTTTGTACCTGATTCCTTTTTCCTGCAGTTTGTACAAGGGCATTGGTCCACTCTGGGGACGTCAGATTCCTTGTAAGTTGTTGCCTCAGCTTTGCAACTATTGCATAGTATTGTTTGGACTCATGAATGCTCTAGTGACTGTTTTAGTTGCCAAATGTGTCCTTGAATTCTACCTTTGTAACAGACACAATGATGAAGTTTGCCTCTTTTGAGACTATCGTGGAGATGATCTACAAGTATGCAATCCCGAGGCCGAAGGATGAGTGCAGCAAGGGTCTACAACTCGGGGTGAGTTTCGCAGGAGGTTACGTTGCTGGGGTGTTCTGTGCTATAGTCTCTCATCCTGCAGATAATTTAGTGTCCTTCCTCAACAATGCCAGAGGAGCAACCGTTGGCGATGTAAGTCTCTCTGTTTCTGTTTCTACCTTTAACTCGATGCAACTTGTGGTATTACTTAAGTGTTGGAACAATGTTTTGACATGATCCTTTCAACAGGCGGTGAAGAAGATAGGAATGTTGGGTCTATTCACAAGAGGGTTGCCTCTACGAATTGTGATGATAGGGACATTGACGGGAGCACAGTGGGGTATCTACGATGCTTTCAAAGTCTTTGTTGGCCTGTAAGTTCCCTTCTTTGCACCTACTCTGTTTCAGAGGCTCTCCTTCTCGACCGCTAATGATTCTCTCTTTTCTTTCAGTCCTACCACTGGTGGTGTTGCTCCCGTGGCTGCCATCACTCCTGCAGAAACTAAGGCCTAAACAATGACGAACAACAAAGGGTCTCTCGTACAGTAGCATTTTTCTCTTATTACTAAAAATAAGATAAACCGGACAAGGATGAAAAGATTTGAGTAACTCAGCTTGATCCCTAGTTGATCAGTGCAAAAAGAAATCATTTTTGTGTTCCCAAAATCAGGCTAATGCTCTGTGGGCTATACGTGCGTACTGCTATTTTTTCATCTTTCAGTTTCATGCATTTTCTATGAGCCGCTTTAGTTCCATCTTTGTACGATGTAATGCTTTACCTCTACCTTCTCTAACTCTATGTCTCATAGCTGGACCATTTCCATACCTGATCCAAGCTTTGATTACGTTTCCAGTTCGGAGAGAAAAATTAATCAGACCTAACCGGGTTCGAATTAGATAGATTCTTATAGGTTCAGGCGAATTAAACCTTGATTGGCTGAACTGGCTCATCCATGGACTGCAAAACAAATTTCCATTCAGATTGAGTCATTATTTGACGCTCAAGGCAACGGCTGTTTGTAGGTGATCCGGTAGGGGGTCGGGTGTTGTCTGCGGCTCAATCTATTTTCTGTGTACAAGTCGTTCAGACAAGGATATGGAGCTCTCCATGACTCATAACAATAGCAAGAGCTAGTCAATAACTTGTTTAACAGAATTTTCGGCACATATTGAATATAATCCAGTACCATGTTCGAACACCAAATACATGAACTGACATAGTCATTTTCTCTTCATACATGACTATCTAACTTTCAAATACCATATCCATAAGAATAAAGCACAGTTCCATCTTTACAAAAAAATGGCTGCCTAATAAATTTTCTATTACTTCTTAAAATCAGTGAAACTTATATTCTGAATCATAAGAGGCAAAGTTAAAAGTGGAGCAAACTGAGATCCCCGAACGATTTGTTTCTAAAACAATAATTAGCAAAAGCTGCACAACCGACGAACTCTAAAACAGTCCTCTGCATTTAAAAAAACGCTCAAGTGTTGGTATAAATCTTACAAGTTTGGAAACTGTATGTGTTTTAGGCTTTTAGCTGCCAAGCACAGCACCACCCAACTGTTCATCTTTCTTGGCTTCACAACTCTTAACTTACCTCTTTTTCTTGCTGCTTGCTTTGGCTGCGTTGGACTTTGATGGTGTAGCTATCAGATAAATGAACAGAACCACAAACGAGACCACCGAAACGAGCGATCCATATATAACCACCAACCTCTGTGAGATGACCAAAATAAGGTAGGTAGAGTTACACATGATCAAACTGAGAGCTATGACATATGATGTTTTTTTTAAATTAATACAAGGAGAATGAGACATCAGATTACCTTAGCCTAAAGATTTGTTTGGCAGCAGTGAGAGCAACATTAATGGAACAACACAAGAGAACAATGGGAAGTTAATTAACTGAGCAAGAGGTTAAGGATAGGTTACGAGAAAAGATGTGTGGTAGCAACTTGTACCAAGTCAAGTTTATCAGTCGGAGGTCTTTCCGCAAAGATGTCTAGAGGTAGTATTGGAGTCGAGTATGTTTGCTACAAACAACAACAAAAAGGATAAGAAGAGTATGGAAGACAGCAGTTGGAGTAGAGAATTACTTGTCATAAAAAAAAACTCCTCCAGCAGGAAAGCTTAGGAATGTGAAACCTCCCTTGACCTTAGCCGCCAATTCAAAAGAATACCTCCACTGCATAAATTAGTGAATAGTGAGATTAGTGGACAAAGAAAAGGCACTCATGTTATGGGTGAAGGGAAATTCTCAAGCATCAAGCCTTTCCCATGATCTTGAAGTGTTTCCACTAACGACTTCAAATGTCTTTTTATCCCAGCTACCGTCTGTAAGAGTCACATCATAGGCCGTCCTAAGATTCAACAGCAGCGGCAGTCCTGACCCATCGGAATCGGATCAATCAATTTCAGATCAACAAATGGCTATATTCCGACACGCAAATACCTATCTGAACTGATCATCAGATAGGTAAGCAAAACAGATCAATCCTTGAATCAATGCATATAGATTTGAATTAAATCCCCAAGGTTTATCAGAATCGGAAATAAAGGGAGAAGGAGAAAACTGACGAGGACCCTTGGTTGTAGATGTCGATGGAAACCAAAACGTGCTCGGCGCCAGATTTGAGTCTGTTAAGACTCGCTTTCTTGTGGACAAGCATGAAAGGTACTTCCGTGGTATAGCTACGGGGATCGCCATGAATCTGCTCTTCTCCGTTCTAGGATTATCAGGCCAAAACAGATACGAGGACGATTTCTTTTCCTGAAATGAAAATTTTATTCCTTCTCTTCTCCGTCTAGTGTTGTTGTTTGAAGAAGCAAAAAATGGAAAGTGAAAGTGAAAGCCCGTAGTATTGGGCCTTGGTTACATTTCAAGTGGGCTTTAGACACCACTGCTGCAGGTGAGATATGGACCCACACAGTCATGACATCTTCGTTTCGGCGTATAACGCTGCACCACAGAAAGAAACCCAGAAATCTTCCGTTTAAATTCTTCTCCATGGACACAGCTAGCTTCTTCCATGGCGACCACCGGATTGCATATGCTCTCTGCCCTCGGCTTCCGCAGCGGAGAGATGCACAAGCACTCCCTTGGAGTAGCGTCACGCCGATTCTCCGTTTCTGTCTCCGCTTTTAGCTTCGACCAGTGGAGAATTCCGCAGCGATCCGCTAAGAGCTTCTGGGACTACCTCGAGGCGGCTAGGGATTTCATCAGACCGGAACACAGCAGCCCGAGCGCGTCTCGCTGGTTCTCTCCCCTCGAAAGCAAGGCTCGATGTGACGGCTCCCCGCTGCTTCTCTTCCTGCCTGGTTAGTCTATTGGGATCAAAGAACAAACTTAACTTTATAAAGAAATCCTTCTCGTTATTAATGCTTAGGAAAATTACTCAAAACCTAAACTAGCACTATTGTTCTCTCATAATCATCACACCTCAATGATTATGTATTTATATAGATTAGAAATTCCTTTTCCTAATTCTATAAGAAATAGACAATTTCCTTTTTATCCTATCTTAATCTAACCAACTTGTTAGATGTCTTGGGCTTCAAGATATTCTAGAAGCTTAACACCCCCTTAAGTTTCAAGTCACTCTTCTTAAGATCTTGAACTCTAACTAAGTCTCTCATCTTTGTGAACTTGATCTTTGCTAAGGCTTTTGTAAGGATATCCGCACATTGCTCTTCTCCGGGTATATGTTCAACTTCAATGTAACCTTCTTCAACGCACTCTCGGATGAAATGATATCTCTTGTGGATGTGTTTGCTGCGACGGTGAAAGACCGGATTCTTGGTTAAGGCTATTGCAGATTTGTTGTCCACTCGAATCATAGTCTTCTCGCATTCCTTGCCGGTGATTTCACTCAAGAGATCTTGGAGCCATATCGCTTGCTTCGCAGCTTCTGTTGCGGCCATAAACTCGGTTTCACACGATGATAAAGCAACACTCTCTTGCTTTTGGGAGCACCAAGTAATCGGAGTATCTCCGAAATAGAACACATGTCCGGTTGTGCTTCTTCCATCATCTTCATCCATGTTGTGGCTACTGTCGCTATAACCTACAAGTTTCTTTGTTCCACCATGTTTGAAAGACAAACCGTAACTCAACGTACCTTGTAGATATCTCAGGACTTGTTTTAAAGCAACTCCATGTGACTCTCGTGGTGACTGCATATAACGACTTAAGATCCCAACCGAGAAGGCAAGGTCGGGTCGTGAGTGTAAGAGATACCTTAGACATCCGATCCTTCTTCGATATAACGTAGCATCGATCTCTGGCTCTTCAAGTGCTTTAGATAACTTCAAACCAAACTCCATCGGAATTTGAGTTAGATGACAAGCATCGAGACCCGCTTCTTGCAAAATACACCGAGCATATGCTTCTTGCTTGATTTCAATCCCATCTTGGCTTTGCTTTACTTCTATGCCAAGATAATAGGTAAGTCTTCCTAAGTCCGACATTTCAAAATTAGAAGACATTCCCTCTTTAAACTCCTTGATGATCTTGATCGAATTTCCAGTCACAAAAAGATCATCCACATACACGGCAACAATAAGCAAATCGGTTCCTTCTTCCTTCCGATACACGGCACTCTCCTTTGAACACTTTTTAAACTTCATCCCCTTTAATATCTGATCAAGCTTAGTGTTCCATGCTCGTGGAGCTTGCATTAGTCCATATAAAGCTTTAGCGAGTTTGAAAACCTTATGTTCTTCTCCCTTCTTTTCAAACCCTTCGGGTTGAGATACATAAACATCTTCATTCAATTCGCCATGTAGGAAAGCCGTTTTGACGTCGAGGTGATGTATCTCCCATCCTTCGGATGCAGCCAAACCAATAAGCAACCTTATAGATTCAATACGAGCCACGGGTGCAAAAACTTCATCAAAATCAACTCCAATTTGTTGCAAGTAACCTTTTGCAACTAATCTTGCTTTGTACTTATTAATTTCATCTGCGTTTCTCTTGATCTTGAATACCCACTTGAGACCAATCACTTTTACTCCAACCGGCTTGTCAACAAGTTCCCACGTTTGATTCTTGTTGATTGAGTCTATCTCATCGCCGCAAGCATTTGTCCATTCAACCGAGTCTTTTGCATCTTGATAACTCAATGGTTCATCATTGAGAGATAAGAGAAGTATCTCACATTCTATATCAGCCAAGAGAACGAAGTCTTTGAAATGTTTCGGAAGATGTACCTCTCATGATGATCTTCTCGGTTGATTTTGCTCTACTTCTTCCCTGACATGCTCTGTTTCGGTCTTACCGTGTTCTGTTTCGGGCTGCTCTGTTTCAGCTTCTTCACCATCTCCTCCTTGCGTGTTGTCGGCTATGAATGGTCCTTGACCATTGTCTGTAACTTCTCCCCATGTTAACCGAAACATACCAGGCTGTCCTTGCTCTTTTTCATCGGCTCCCTTCCAATTCCAACTCTCCTTTTCATTGAAGATCACATCATGGCTTACAATAATTTTTCTTGAGATCGGATTGTAAAGGCGATAAGCCTTAGAGCCGGGTTCAATTCCGAGATGAACAAGGGTTTGTGACTGATCGTCAAGCTTCTTGAGGTGAGGAGAAACAACCTTCGTATGAGCCAAGCAACCAAAAACTCTAAGATGATCGATGTTTGGCTTTCTCTTCCTTAGGCACTCGTACGGTGTCATGTTCTGCAAAGCTCTAGTAGGGACCCGATTGATCAAGTATGTAGAATGACGGACTGCTTCTCCCCATAAGAAGTTCGGAATACTCATTGCTTTGAGCATACTTCGAGTCATCTCCATCAATGTTCGATTTCTTCTTTCAACTACTCCGTTTTGTTGAGGAGTATAGGGAGCCGTTAAGTGACGTTTGATTCCGTGTTTGTCACAAAATTCTTGAAACTCATGTGAAGTGAATTCACCACCTCTATCCGTGCGTAGTGTCACAATCATTTTATCAACATCCTTCTCAACAAGATTCTTAAAATCTTTGAATTTCTCAAACGCATCACTCTTTTCCTTCAACAAAATTGACCACATATATCTTGAATAATCATCTATTATAACAAAGATATACCTATTTAGAGCGGGTGTAGCTGGAGAAATTGGACCACACAAGTCAGCACGTAGTAGTTCCAAAGGCCGAGAAGATCGATATTGAGTTGCCTTTGGAAAAGCTTGTTGAGCTTGTTTTCCCACTAAACAAGATTCACAAATCTGCGTTTCTCCTTCGATCTTTGAAAAGCCGTGAACCATCTCGTGAGTGGCCATAGATTTCAAAGTTCCAAATCCAATATGACCAAGTCTTGCGTGCCATCTCCAAGTTTCATCATCGAGTTTAGTATGTAAACACACCGCCTTGCCAACTTTGAGACTGATTTTGTAGAGTCTATTAGGAGTCCTCAATACTTTCACCAATAGCCTTCCCTCTGAATCTCATAGTGTTAGATAATTAGATCTCATTCTAACATCGCACCCTTGCTCAGTGGCTTGTCCTAGACTCAATATGTTGCTTCTTAGCTCTGGAATGTAGTAGATATCGGTTAGAAGCTTTTGTTCTCGCGTTTCTGCTTCAAAAAGAATCGACCCTTTGCCTTTGATATCTACGGTAGAACCATCTCCAAACTTGACTCTTCCTCTAATGTTTCTGTTCAATTCTAAAAAGTATGACAACTCCCCTGTCATGTGATTACTAGCACCATTATCCAAGTACCAAATCCCTCCTTCTTTCTTGGTTACTTCATACTTCTTTGGCATCACTTTCTCTTCATTCAAAAAGACGGTTTCATGCATATATAATGCAAGGTCTGCTTCCTCTGTTTCGGTCTTGTTCAACTCTTGTAGAATCTTCTTTCTTTCGGGACAAACAGAGGCAAAGTGCCCTGTTTTGTCGCAACGGAAACACGTTATGTGGGATCGGTCTTTCTTTTCTCTGTTTCGATCTTGAGAGTTAAACCTTCCACGTCCTCTTCCACGAAAGCCTCGTCCTTGACCTCTTCCACGAAAGCCTTTTCCTCTTGTGTTTCCGTAACCACTTTGATTCTCACGTGTATCCGTGCTTGAAAACAATAGGTTTCCTTGTGTCTCACCTTGACAATCAACATCCAAGATACGCTCCTCATATGCTTTTATGCGACCGACTGTATCTTCGAAACTTTTCTTGTTTAGATCTAGAACTTGCTCAAGTGATGCAACAATTTGGATGTACTTGTTTCGTGGCAAGCTATTGAGAAACTTCTTTACCAACTTTGTTTCTTCAAGAGCTTGTCCTAGGGTTGCAGATTTTGAAGCTAACTCCGATAACTTGCCCGAGAAGCTATCGATTGAATCTCCATCCTTCATCTTCAATCGTTCAAACTCACCCATTAGAGTTTGAAGTCTAGCTTCTTTTACTCTATCTGCACCAAGATTTCTCATTTTTATCGCATCCCATATACCTTTTGGTGAATCATGATCTCCAACTTGCAATATGAGATTTTCGGGTATGGATTGAAACAACAAAGCAGTGAGCATTGTAGTGCGGGAACTCTGTTTGTAGAGTAAAACTTGAGGCTGTTTCTTCCTACAATAATACAACGTGAAGTGATGATGATAGCAATTCATAATGTCTTTATCGAATGAGCTTTACTGGATCATAGAAAGGCCCATGGGCCTTGGTTTCATGTATCAAAATGGCATTCTGGAGAATAATGAGGAGAATATGCCTTGTTTGCTTTCAAACATCATTCCCCAATTAATTGGATTTCGAGGGTTTCATTTCAATAAAGGGCCGAAGATCTCTGACCTGATCGGACATTGCCACTCTGCTTCGCTCGTTTCCATCTTCCGTCGCCGGCCATGGAATCTCCGAAGCATTCCCTGATCCCTAGCTTCCTCTATACCTCGCCTAGGTCTTGTCTTCTCGATCAGATGGCCAACTCCAACCCCAGCGCTGCTTTCGCCTCCTCTCCTCCTCCGCCGCCCCCTCGTTCCTCTCCGACGATCTTCTCCCAGAAGAATTTCCTCATCGCATCTCCCACCGAGCCCGGTAAGGGGATCGAGATGTACTCTCCGGCCTTCTACGCCGCTTGTACCTTCGGTGGAATCCTCAGCTGTGGTCTCACTCACATGACCGTTACCCCTCTCGATCTTGTCAAGTGCAATATGCAGGTATATGCTTTCCCCCATCAGATTCTTTTATCTCGACGTCTTTGTGTGGGTAGGTAGACAGACTTGTGTTCTAGGGTTGAACATAGGTTCCTCTGGCGGCTTGCTTATACATGCTCTTTGCTTTACCGGGGGAATGTACCATCTTATATATATTCCTCTTTTTCCACTTAGCTTACTTATTCGACTCTCATCTCATCTTATGCTGCACGTTGTCTTTGTTGCTCAAAATCAAGTCATAAAATGTTCATTCTGTTCCCTTCAGATTGATCCCGCCAAGTACAAGAGCATTTCGTCTGGCTTCGGAGTTTTGCTGAAAGAACAAGGAGCCAGGGGCTTCTTCCGTGGATGGGTCCCTACATTGTTGGGTTACAGTGCTCAGGGTGCCTGCAAGTTTGGTTTCTACGAGTTCTTTAAGAAGTACTACTCTGATCTTGCTGGACCTGAGTACACTGCCAAATACAAAACCCTCATCTACCTTGCTGGTTCTGCTTCTGCTGAGATCATCGCAGATGTTGCCCTTTGCCCATTCGAGGCTGTTAAGGTGCGTGTTCAGACACAGCCTGGGTTTGCCAAGGGAATGTCTGATGGATTTCCCAAGTTTATCAAGTCTGAAGGTGTTGGAGGGTAAGCTTTACTTCCCAATAAAATTATCTCGCTCTTGTTAAGACTAGCCTTTGTACCTGATTCCTTTTTCCTGCAGTTTGTACAAGGGCATTGGTCCACTCTGGGGACGTCAGATTCCTTGTAAGTTGTTGCCTCAGCTTTGCAACTATTGCATAGTATTGTTTGGACTCATGAATGCTCTAGTGACTGTTTTAGTTGCCAAATGTGTCCTTGAATTCTACCTTTGTAACAGACACAATGATGAAGTTTGCCTCTTTTGAGACTATCGTGGAGATGATCTACAAGTATGCAATCCCGAGGCCGAAGGATGAGTGCAGCAAGGGTCTACAACTCGGGGTGAGTTTCGCAGGAGGTTACGTTGCTGGGGTGTTCTGTGCTATAGTCTCTCATCCTGCAGATAATTTAGTGTCCTTCCTCAACAATGCCAGAGGAGCAACCGTTGGCGATGTAAGTCTCTCTGTTTCTGTTTCTACCTTTAACTCGATGCAACTTGTGGTATTACTTAAGTGTTGGAACAATGTTTTGACATGATCCTTTCAACAGGCGGTGAAGAAGATAGGAATGTTGGGTCTATTCACAAGAGGGTTGCCTCTACGAATTGTGATGATAGGGACATTGACGGGAGCACAGTGGGGTATCTACGATGCTTTCAAAGTCTTTGTTGGCCTGTAAGTTCCCTTCTTTGCACCTACTCTGTTTCAGAGGCTCTCCTTCTCGACCGCTAATGATTCTCTCTTTTCTTTCAGTCCTACCACTGGTGGTGTTGCTCCCGTGGCTGCCATCACTCCTGCAGAAACTAAGGCCTAAACAATGACGAACAACAAAGGGTCTCTCGTACAGTAGCATTTTTCTCTTATTACTAAAAATAAGATAAACCGGACAAGGATGAAAAGATTTGAGTAACTCAGCTTGATCCCTAGTTGATCAGTGCAAAAAGAAATCATTTTTGTGTTCCCAAAATCAGGCTAATGCTCTGTGGGCTATACGTGCGTACTGCTATTTTTTCATCTTTCAGTTTCATGCATTTTCTATGAGCCGCTTTAGTTCCATCTTTGTACGATGTAATGCTTTACCTCTACCTTCTCTAACTCTATGTCTCATAGCTGGACCATTTCCATACCTGATCCAAGCTTTGATTACGTTTCCAGTTCGGAGAGAAAAATTAATCAGACCTAACCGGGTTCGAATTAGATAGATTCTTATAGGTTCAGGCGAATTAAACCTTGATTGGCTGAACTGGCTCATCCATGGACTGCAAAACAAATTTCCATTCAGATTGAGTCATTATTTGACGCTCAAGGCAACGGCTGTTTGTAGGTGATCCGGTAGGGGGTCGGGTGTTGTCTGCGGCTCAATCTATTTTCTGTGTACAAGTCGTTCAGACAAGGATATGGAGCTCTCCATGACTCATAACAATAGCAAGAGCTAGTCAATAACTTGTTTAACAGAATTTTCGGCACATATTGAATATAATCCAGTACCATGTTCGAACACCAAATACATGAACTGACATAGTCATTTTCTCTTCATACATGACTATCTAACTTTCAAATACCATATCCATAAGAATAAAGCACAGTTCCATCTTTACAAAAAAATGGCTGCCTAATAAATTTTCTATTACTTCTTAAAATCAGTGAAACTTATATTCTGAATCATAAGAGGCAAAGTTAAAAGTGGAGCAAACTGAGATCCCCGAACGATTTGTTTCTAAAACAATAATTAGCAAAAGCTGCACAACCGACGAACTCTAAAACAGTCCTCTGCATTTAAAAAAACGCTCAAGTGTTGGTATAAATCTTACAAGTTTGGAAACTGTATGTGTTTTAGGCTTTTAGCTGCCAAGCACAGCACCACCCAACTGTTCATCTTTCTTGGCTTCACAACTCTTAACTTACCTCTTTTTCTTGCTGCTTGCTTTGGCTGCGTTGGACTTTGATGGTGTAGCTATCAGATAAATGAACAGAACCACAAACGAGACCACCGAAACGAGCGATCCATATATAACCACCAACCTCTGTGAGATGACCAAAATAAGGTAGGTAGAGTTACACATGATCAAACTGAGAGCTATGACATATGATGTTTTTTTTAAATTAATACAAGGAGAATGAGACATCAGATTACCTTAGCCTAAAGATTTGTTTGGCAGCAGTGAGAGCAACATTAATGGAACAACACAAGAGAACAATGGGAAGTTAATTAACTGAGCAAGAGGTTAAGGATAGGTTACGAGAAAAGATGTGTGGTAGCAACTTGTACCAAGTCAAGTTTATCAGTCGGAGGTCTTTCCGCAAAGATGTCTAGAGGTAGTATTGGAGTCGAGTATGTTTGCTACAAACA
The DNA here is from genome assembly GCA_964056655.1 of Arabis hirsuta. Taxonomy (NCBI): domain Eukaryota; kingdom Viridiplantae; phylum Streptophyta; class Magnoliopsida; order Brassicales; family Brassicaceae; genus Arabis; species Arabis hirsuta. Next base: position 33,052,033 of record OZ053306.1, read on the forward strand.
ACAACAAAAAGGATAAGAAGAGTATGGAAGACAGCAGTTGGAGTAGAGAATTACTTGTCATAAAAAAAAACTCCTCCAGCAGGAAAGCTTAGGAATGTGAAACCTCCCTTGACCTTAGCCGCCAATTCAAAAGAATACCTCCACTGCATAAATTAGTGAATAGTGAGATTAGTGGACAAAGAAAAGGCACTCATGTTATGGGTGAAGGGAAATTCTCAAGCATCAAGCCTTTCCCATGATCTTGAAGTGTTTCCACTAACGACTTCAAATGTCTTTTTATCCCAGCTACCGTCTGTAAGAGTCACATCATAGGCCGTCCTAAGATTCAACAGCAGCGGCAGTCCTGACCCATCGGAATCGGATCAATCAATTTCAGATCAACAAATGGCTATATTCCGACACGCAAATACCTATCTGAACTGATCATCAGATAGGTAAGCAAAACAGATCAATCCTTGAATCAATGCATATAGATTTGAATTAAATCCCCAAGGTTTATCAGAATCGGAAATAAAGGGAGAAGGAGAAAACTGACGAGGACCCTTGGTTGTAGATGTCGATGGAAACCAAAACGTGCTCGGCGCCAGATTTGAGTCTGTTAAGACTCGCTTTCTTGTGGACAAGCATGAAAGGTACTTCCGTGGTATAGCTACGGGGATCGCCATGAATCTGCTCTTCTCCGTTCTAGGATTATCAGGCCAAAACAGATACGAGGACGATTTCTTTTCCTGAAATGAAAATTTTATTCCTTCTCTTCTCCGTCTAGTGTTGTTGTTTGAAGAAGCAAAAAATGGAAAGTGAAAGTGAAAGCCCGTAGTATTGGGCCTTGGTTACATTTCAAGTGGGCTTTAGACACCACTGCTGCAGGTGAGATATGGACCCACACAGTCATGACATCTTCGTTTCGGCGTATAACGCTGCACCACAGAAAGAAACCCAGAAATCTTCCGTTTAAATTCTTCTCCATGGACACAGCTAGCTTCTTCCATGGCGACCACCGGATTGCATATGCTCTCTGCCCTCGGCTTCCGCAGCGGAGAGATGCACAAGCACTCCCTTGGAGTAGCGTCACGCCGATTCTCCGTTTCTGTCTCCGCTTTTAGCTTCGACCAGTGGAGAATTCCGCAGCGATCCGCTAAGAGCTTCTGGGACTACCTCGAGGCGGCTAGGGATTTCATCAGACCGGAACACAGCAGCCCGAGCGCGTCTCGCTGGTTCTCTCCCCTCGAAAGCAAGGCTCGATGTGACGGCTCCCCGCTGCTTCTCTTCCTGCCTGGTTAGTCTATTGGGATCAAAGAACAAACTTAACTTTATAAAGAAATCCTTCTCGTTATTAATGCTTAGGAAAATTACTCAAAACCTAAACTAGCACTATTGTTCTCTCATAATCATCACACCTCAATGATTATGTATTTATATAGATTAGAAATTCCTTTTCCTAATTCTATAAGAAATAGACAATTTCCTTTTTATCCTATCTTAATCTAACCAACTTGTTAGATGTCTTGGGCTTCAAGATATTCTAGAAGCTTAACACCCCCTTAAGTTTCAAGTCACTCTTCTTAAGATCTTGAACTCTAACTAAGTCTCTCATCTTTGTGAACTTGATCTTTGCTAAGGCTTTTGTAAGGATATCCGCACATTGCTCTTCTCCGGGTATATGTTCAACTTCAATGTAACCTTCTTCAACGCACTCTCGGATGAAATGATATCTCTTGTGGATGTGTTTGCTGCGACGGTGAAAGACCGGATTCTTGGTTAAGGCTATTGCAGATTTGTTGTCCACTCGAATCATAGTCTTCTCGCATTCCTTGCCGGTGATTTCACTCAAGAGATCTTGGAGCCATATCGCTTGCTTCGCAGCTTCTGTTGCGGCCATAAACTCGGTTTCACACGATGATAAAGCAACACTCTCTTGCTTTTGGGAGCACCAAGTAATCGGAGTATCTCCGAAATAGAACACATGTCCGGTTGTGCTTCTTCCATCATCTTCATCCATGTTGTGGCTACTGTCGCTATAACCTACAAGTTTCTTTGTTCCACCATGTTTGAAAGACAAACCGTAACTCAACGTACCTTGTAGATATCTCAGGACTTGTTTTAAAGCAACTCCATGTGACTCTCGTGGTGACTGCATATAACGACTTAAGATCCCAACCGAGAAGGCAAGGTCGGGTCGTGAGTGTAAGAGATACCTTAGACATCCGATCCTTCTTCGATATAACGTAGCATCGATCTCTGGCTCTTCAAGTGCTTTAGATAACTTCAAACCAAACTCCATCGGAATTTGAGTTAGATGACAAGCATCGAGACCCGCTTCTTGCAAAATACACCGAGCATATGCTTCTTGCTTGATTTCAATCCCATCTTGGCTTTGCTTTACTTCTATGCCAAGATAATAGGTAAGTCTTCCTAAGTCCGACATTTCAAAATTAGAAGACATTCCCTCTTTAAACTCCTTGATGATCTTGATCGAATTTCCAGTCACAAAAAGATCATCCACATACACGGCAACAATAAGCAAATCGGTTCCTTCTTCCTTCCGATACACGGCACTCTCCTTTGAACACTTTTTAAACTTCATCCCCTTTAATATCTGATCAAGCTTAGTGTTCCATGCTCGTGGAGCTTGCATTAGTCCATATAAAGCTTTAGCGAGTTTGAAAACCTTATGTTCTTCTCCCTTCTTTTCAAACCCTTCGGGTTGAGATACATAAACATCTTCATTCAATTCGCCATGTAGGAAAGCCGTTTTGACGTCGAGGTGATGTATCTCCCATCCTTCGGATGCAGCCAAACCAATAAGCAACCTTATAGATTCAATACGAGCCACGGGTGCAAAAACTTCATCAAAATCAACTCCAATTTGTTGCAAGTAACCTTTTGCAACTAATCTTGCTTTGTACTTATTAATTTCATCTGCGTTTCTCTTGATCTTGAATACCCACTTGAGACCAATCACTTTTACTCCAACCGGCTTGTCAACAAGTTCCCACGTTTGATTCTTGTTGATTGAGTCTATCTCATCGCCGCAAGCATTTGTCCATTCAACCGAGTCTTTTGCATCTTGATAACTCAATGGTTCATCATTGAGAGATAAGAGAAGTATCTCACATTCTATATCAGCCAAGAGAACGAAGTCTTTGAAATGTTTCGGAAGATGTACCTCTCATGATGATCTTCTCGGTTGATTTTGCTCTACTTCTTCCCTGACATGCTCTGTTTCGGTCTTACCGTGTTCTGTTTCGGGCTGCTCTGTTTCAGCTTCTTCACCATCTCCTCCTTGCGTGTTGTCGGCTATGAATGGTCCTTGACCATTGTCTGTAACTTCTCCCCATGTTAACCGAAACATACCAGGCTGTCCTTGCTCTTTTTCATCGGCTCCCTTCCAATTCCAACTCTCCTTTTCATTGAAGATCACATCATGGCTTACAATAATTTTTCTTGAGATCGGATTGTAAAGGCGATAAGCCTTAGAGCCGGGTTCAATTCCGAGATGAACAAGGGTTTGTGACTGATCGTCAAGCTTCTTGAGGTGAGGAGAAACAACCTTCGTATGAGCCAAGCAACCAAAAACTCTAAGATGATCGATGTTTGGCTTTCTCTTCCTTAGGCACTCGTACGGTGTCATGTTCTGCAAAGCTCTAGTAGGGACCCGATTGATCAAGTATGTAGAATGACGGACTGCTTCTCCCCATAAGAAGTTCGGAATACTCATTGCTTTGAGCATACTTCGAGTCATCTCCATCAATGTTCGATTTCTTCTTTCAACTACTCCGTTTTGTTGAGGAGTATAGGGAGCCGTTAAGTGACGTTTGATTCCGTGTTTGTCACAAAATTCTTGAAACTCATGTGAAGTGAATTCACCACCTCTATCCGTGCGTAGTGTCACAATCATTTTATCAACATCCTTCTCAACAAGATTCTTAAAATCTTTGAATTTCTCAAACGCATCACTCTTTTCCTTCAACAAAATTGACCACATATATCTTGAATAATCATCTATTATAACAAAGATATACCTATTTAGAGCGGGTGTAGCTGGAGAAATTGGACCACACAAGTCAGCACGTAGTAGTTCCAAAGGCCGAGAAGATCGATATTGAGTTGCCTTTGGAAAAGCTTGTTGAGCTTGTTTTCCCACTAAACAAGATTCACAAATCTGCGTTTCTCCTTCGATCTTTGAAAAGCCGTGAACCATCTCGTGAGTGGCCATAGATTTCAAAGTTCCAAATCCAATATGACCAAGTCTTGCGTGCCATCTCCAAGTTTCATCATCGAGTTTAGTATGTAAACACACCGCCTTGCCAACTTTGAGACTGATTTTGTAGAGTCTATTAGGAGTCCTCAATACTTTCACCAATAGCCTTCCCTCTGAATCTCATAGTGTTAGATAATTAGATCTCATTCTAACATCGCACCCTTGCTCAGTGGCTTGTCCTAGACTCAATATGTTGCTTCTTAGCTCTGGAATGTAGTAGATATCGGTTAGAAGCTTTTGTTCTCGCGTTTCTGCTTCAAAAAGAATCGACCCTTTGCCTTTGATATCTACGGTAGAACCATCTCCAAACTTGACTCTTCCTCTAATGTTTCTGTTCAATTCTAAAAAGTATGACAACTCCCCTGTCATGTGATTACTAGCACCATTATCCAAGTACCAAATCCCTCCTTCTTTCTTGGTTACTTCATACTTCTTTGGCATCACTTTCTCTTCATTCAAAAAGACGGTTTCATGCATATATAATGCAAGGTCTGCTTCCTCTGTTTCGGTCTTGTTCAACTCTTGTAGAATCTTCTTTCTTTCGGGACAAACAGAGGCAAAGTGCCCTGTTTTGTCGCAACGGAAACACGTTATGTGGGATCGGTCTTTCTTTTCTCTGTTTCGATCTTGAGAGTTAAACCTTCCACGTCCTCTTCCACGAAAGCCTCGTCCTTGACCTCTTCCACGAAAGCCTTTTCCTCTTGTGTTTCCGTAACCACTTTGATTCTCACGTGTATCCGTGCTTGAAAACAATAGGTTTCCTTGTGTCTCACCTTGACAATCAACATCCAAGATACGCTCCTCATATGCTTTTATGCGACCGACTGTATCTTCGAAACTTTTCTTGTTTAGATCTAGAACTTGCTCAAGTGATGCAACAATTTGGATGTACTTGTTTCGTGGCAAGCTATTGAGAAACTTCTTTACCAACTTTGTTTCTTCAAGAGCTTGTCCTAGGGTTGCAGATTTTGAAGCTAACTCCGATAACTTGCCCGAGAAGCTATCGATTGAATCTCCATCCTTCATCTTCAATCGTTCAAACTCACCCATTAGAGTTTGAAGTCTAGCTTCTTTTACTCTATCTGCACCAAGATTTCTCATTTTTATCGCATCCCATATACCTTTTGGTGAATCATGATCTCCAACTTGCAATATGAGATTTTCGGGTATGGATTGAAACAACAAAGCAGTGAGCATTGTAGTGCGGGAACTCTGTTTGTAGAGTAAAACTTGAGGCTGTTTCTTCCTACAATAATACAACGTGAAGTGATGATGATAGCAATTCATAATGTCTTTATCGAATGAGCTTTACTGGATCATAGAAAGGCCCATGGGCCTTGGTTTCATGTATCAAAATGGCATTCTGGAGAATAATGAGGAGAATATGCCTTGTTTGCTTTCAAACATCATTCCCCAATTAATTGGATTTCGAGGGTTTCATTTCAATAAAGGGCCGAAGATCTCTGACCTGATCGGACATTGCCACTCTGCTTCGCTCGTTTCCATCTTCCGTCGCCGGCCATGGAATCTCCGAAGCATTCCCTGATCCCTAGCTTCCTCTATACCTCGCCTAGGTCTTGTCTTCTCGATCAGATGGCCAACTCCAACCCCAGCGCTGCTTTCGCCTCCTCTCCTCCTCCGCCGCCCCCTCGTTCCTCTCCGACGATCTTCTCCCAGAAGAATTTCCTCATCGCATCTCCCACCGAGCCCGGTAAGGGGATCGAGATGTACTCTCCGGCCTTCTACGCCGCTTGTACCTTCGGTGGAATCCTCAGCTGTGGTCTCACTCACATGACCGTTACCCCTCTCGATCTTGTCAAGTGCAATATGCAGGTATATGCTTTCCCCCATCAGATTCTTTTATCTCGACGTCTTTGTGTGGGTAGGTAGACAGACTTGTGTTCTAGGGTTGAACATAGGTTCCTCTGGCGGCTTGCTTATACATGCTCTTTGCTTTACCGGGGGAATGTACCATCTTATATATATTCCTCTTTTTCCACTTAGCTTACTTATTCGACTCTCATCTCATCTTATGCTGCACGTTGTCTTTGTTGCTCAAAATCAAGTCATAAAATGTTCATTCTGTTCCCTTCAGATTGATCCCGCCAAGTACAAGAGCATTTCGTCTGGCTTCGGAGTTTTGCTGAAAGAACAAGGAGCCAGGGGCTTCTTCCGTGGATGGGTCCCTACATTGTTGGGTTACAGTGCTCAGGGTGCCTGCAAGTTTGGTTTCTACGAGTTCTTTAAGAAGTACTACTCTGATCTTGCTGGACCTGAGTACACTGCCAAATACAAAACCCTCATCTACCTTGCTGGTTCTGCTTCTGCTGAGATCATCGCAGATGTTGCCCTTTGCCCATTCGAGGCTGTTAAGGTGCGTGTTCAGACACAGCCTGGGTTTGCCAAGGGAATGTCTGATGGATTTCCCAAGTTTATCAAGTCTGAAGGTGTTGGAGGGTAAGCTTTACTTCCCAATAAAATTATCTCGCTCTTGTTAAGACTAGCCTTTGTACCTGATTCCTTTTTCCTGCAGTTTGTACAAGGGCATTGGTCCACTCTGGGGACGTCAGATTCCTTGTAAGTTGTTGCCTCAGCTTTGCAACTATTGCATAGTATTGTTTGGACTCATGAATGCTCTAGTGACTGTTTTAGTTGCCAAATGTGTCCTTGAATTCTACCTTTGTAACAGACACAATGATGAAGTTTGCCTCTTTTGAGACTATCGTGGAGATGATCTACAAGTATGCAATCCCGAGGCCGAAGGATGAGTGCAGCAAGGGTCTACAACTCGGGGTGAGTTTCGCAGGAGGTTACGTTGCTGGGGTGTTCTGTGCTATAGTCTCTCATCCTGCAGATAATTTAGTGTCCTTCCTCAACAATGCCAGAGGAGCAACCGTTGGCGATGTAAGTCTCTCTGTTTCTGTTTCTACCTTTAACTCGATGCAACTTGTGGTATTACTTAAGTGTTGGAACAATGTTTTGACATGATCCTTTCAACAGGCGGTGAAGAAGATAGGAATGTTGGGTCTATTCACAAGAGGGTTGCCTCTACGAATTGTGATGATAGGGACATTGACGGGAGCACAGTGGGGTATCTACGATGCTTTCAAAGTCTTTGTTGGCCTGTAAGTTCCCTTCTTTGCACCTACTCTGTTTCAGAGGCTCTCCTTCTCGACCGCTAATGATTCTCTCTTTTCTTTCAGTCCTACCACTGGTGGTGTTGCTCCCGTGGCTGCCATCACTCCTGCAGAAACTAAGGCCTAAACAATGACGAACAACAAAGGGTCTCTCGTACAGTAGCATTTTTCTCTTATTACTAAAAATAAGATAAACCGGACAAGGATGAAAAGATTTGAGTAACTCAGCTTGATCCCTAGTTGATCAGTGCAAAAAGAAATCATTTTTGTGTTCCCAAAATCAGGCTAATGCTCTGTGGGCTATACGTGCGTACTGCTATTTTTTCATCTTTCAGTTTCATGCATTTTCTATGAGCCGCTTTAGTTCCATCTTTGTACGATGTAATGCTTTACCTCTACCTTCTCTAACTCTATGTCTCATAGCTGGACCATTTCCATACCTGATCCAAGCTTTGATTACGTTTCCAGTTCGGAGAGAAAAATTAATCAGACCTAACCGGGTTCGAATTAGATAGATTCTTATAGGTTCAGGCGAATTAAACCTTGATTGGCTGAACTGGCTCATCCATGGACTGCAAAACAAATTTCCATTCAGATTGAGTCATTATTTGACGCTCAAGGCAACGGCTGTTTGTAGGTGATCCGGTAGGGGGTCGGGTGTTGTCTGCGGCTCAATCTATTTTCTGTGTACAAGTCGTTCAGACAAGGATATGGAGCTCTCCATGACTCATAACAATAGCAAGAGCTAGTCAATAACTTGTTTAACAGAATTTTCGGCACATATTGAATATAATCCAGTACCATGTTCGAACACCAAATACATGAACTGACATAGTCATTTTCTCTTCATACATGACTATCTAACTTTCAAATACCATATCCATAAGAATAAAGCACAGTTCCATCTTTACAAAAAAATGGCTGCCTAATAAATTTTCTATTACTTCTTAAAATCAGTGAAACTTATATTCTGAATCATAAGAGGCAAAGTTAAAAGTGGAGCAAACTGAGATCCCCGAACGATTTGTTTCTAAAACAATAATTAGCAAAAGCTGCACAACCGACGAACTCTAAAACAGTCCTCTGCATTTAAAAAAACGCTCAAGTGTTGGTATAAATCTTACAAGTTTGGAAACTGTATGTGTTTTAGGCTTTTAGCTGCCAAGCACAGCACCACCCAACTGTTCATCTTTCTTGGCTTCACAACTCTTAACTTACCTCTTTTTCTTGCTGCTTGCTTTGGCTGCGTTGGACTTTGATGGTGTAGCTATCAGATAAATGAACAGAACCACAAACGAGACCACCGAAACGAGCGATCCATATATAACCACCAACCTCTGTGAGATGACCAAAATAAGGTAGGTAGAGTTACACATGATCAAACTGAGAGCTATGACATATGATGTTTTTTTTAAATTAATACAAGGAGAATGAGACATCAGATTACCTTAGCCTAAAGATTTGTTTGGCAGCAGTGAGAGCAACATTAATGGAACAACACAAGAGAACAATGGGAAGTTAATTAACTGAGCAAGAGGTTAAGGATAGGTTACGAGAAAAGATGTGTGGTAGCAACTTGTACCAAGTCAAGTTTATCAGTCGGAGGTCTTTCCGCAAAGATGTCTAGAGGTAGTATTGGAGTCGAGTATGTTTGCTACAAACAACAACAAAAAGGATAAGAAGAGTATGGAAGACAGCAGTTGGAGTAGAGAATTACTTGTCATAAAAAAAAACTCCTCCAGCAGGAAAGCTTAGGAATGTGAAACCTCCCTTGACCTTAGCCGCCAATTCAAAAGAATACCTCCACTGCATAAATTAGTGAATAGTGAGATTAGTGGACAAAGAAAAGGCACTCATGTTATGGGTGAAGGGAAATTCTCAAGCATCAAGCCTTTCCCATGATCTTGAAGTGTTTCCACTAACGACTTCAAATGTCTTTTTATCCCAGCTACCGTCTGTAAGAGTCACATCATAGGCCGTCCTAAGATTCAACAGCAGCGGCAGTCCTGACCCATCGGAATCGGATCAATCAATTTCAGATCAACAAATGGCTATATTCCGACACGCAAATACCTATCTGAACTGATCATCAGATAGGTAAGCAAAACAGATCAATCCTTGAATCAATGCATATAGATTTGAATTAAATCCCCAAGGTTTATCAGAATCGGAAATAAAGGGAGAAGGAGAAAACTGACGAGGACCCTTGGTTGTAGATGTCGATGGAAACCAAAACGTGCTCGGCGCCAGATTTGAGTCTGTTAAGACTCGCTTTCTTGTGGACAAGCATGAAAGGTACTTCCGTGGTATAGCTACGGGGATCGCCATGAATCTGCTCTTCTCCGTTCTAGGATTATCAGGCCAAAACAGATACGAGGACGATTTCTTTTCCTGAAATGAAAATTTTATTCCTTCTCTTCTCCGTCTAGTGTTGTTGTTTGAAGAAGCAAAAAATGGAAAGTGAAAGTGAAAGCCCGTAGTATTGGGCCTTGGTTACATTTCAAGTGGGCTTTAGACACCACTGCTGCAGGTGAGATATGGACCCACACAGTCATGACATCTTCGTTTCGGCGTATAACGCTGCACCACAGAAAGAAACCCAGAAATCTTCCGTTTAAATTCTTCTCCATGGACACAGCTAGCTTCTTCCATGGCGACCACCGGATTGCATATGCTCTCTGCCCTCGGCTTCCGCAGCGGAGAGATGCACAAGCACTCCCTTGGAGTAGCGTCACGCCGATTCTCCGTTTCTGTCTCCGCTTTTAGCTTCGACCAGTGGAGAATTCCGCAGCGATCCGCTAAGAGCTTCTGGGACTACCTCGAGGCGGCTAGGGATTTCATCAGACCGGAACACAGCAGCCCGAGCGCGTCTCGCTGGTTCTCTCCCCTCGAAAGCAAGGCTCGATGTGACGGCTCCCCGCTGCTTCTCTTCCTGCCTGGTTAGTCTATTGGGATCAAAGAACAAACTTAACTTTATAAAGAAATCCTTCTCGTTATTAATGCTTAGGAAAATTACTCAAAACCTAAACTAGCACTATTGTTCTCTCATAATCATCACACCTCAATGATTATGTATTTATATAGATTAGAAATTCCTTTTCCTAATTCTATAAGAAATAGACAATTTCCTTTTTATCCTATCTTAATCTAACCAACTTGTTAGATGTCTTGGGCTTCAAGATATTCTAGAAGCTTAACACCCCCTTAAGTTTCAAGTCACTCTTCTTAAGATCTTGAACTCTAACTAAGTCTCTCATCTTTGTGAACTTGATCTTTGCTAAGGCTTTTGTAAGGATATCCGCACATTGCTCTTCTCCGGGTATATGTTCAACTTCAATGTAACCTTCTTCAACGCACTCTCGGATGAAATGATATCTCTTGTGGATGTGTTTGCTGCGACGGTGAAAGACCGGATTCTTGGTTAAGGCTATTGCAGATTTGTTGTCCACTCGAATCATAGTCTTCTCGCATTCCTTGCCGGTGATTTCACTCAAGAGATCTTGGAGCCATATCGCTTGCTTCGCAGCTTCTGTTGCGGCCATAAACTCGGTTTCACACGATGATAAAGCAACACTCTCTTGCTTTTGGGAGCACCAAGTAATCGGAGTATCTCCGAAATAGAACACATGTCCGGTTGTGCTTCTTCCATCATCTTCATCCATGTTGTGGCTACTGTCGCTATAACCTACAAGTTTCTTTGTTCCACCATGTTTGAAAGACAAACCGTAACTCAACGTACCTTGTAGATATCTCAGGACTTGTTTTAAAGCAACTCCATGTGACTCTCGTGGTGACTGCATATAACGACTTAAGATCCCAACCGAGAAGGCAAGGTCGGGTCGTGAGTGTAAGAGATACCTTAGACATCCGATCCTTCTTCGATATAACGTAGCATCGATCTCTGGCTCTTCAAGTGCTTTAGATAACTTCAAACCAAACTCCATCGGAATTTGAGTTAGATGACAAGCATCGAGACCCGCTTCTTGCAAAATACACCGAGCATATGCTTCTTGCTTGATTTCAATCCCATCTTGGCTTTGCTTTACTTCTATGCCAAGATAATAGGTAAGTCTTCCTAAGTCCGACATTTCAAAATTAGAAGACATTCCCTCTTTAAACTCCTTGATGATCTTGATCGAATTTCCAGTCACAAAAAGATCATCCACATACACGGCAACAATAAGCAAATCGGTTCCTTCTTCCTTCCGATACACGGCACTCTCCTTTGAACACTTTTTAAACTTCATCCCCTTTAATATCTGATCAAGCTTAGTGTTCCATGCTCGTGGAGCTTGCATTAGTCCATATAAAGCTTTAGCGAGTTTGAAAACCTTATGTTCTTCTCCCTTCTTTTCAAACCCTTCGGGTTGAGATACATAAACATCTTCATTCAATTCGCCATGTAGGAAAGCCGTTTTGACGTCGAGGTGATGTATCTCCCATCCTTCGGATGCAGCCAAACCAATAAGCAACCTTATAGATTCAATACGAGCCACGGGTGCAAAAACTTCATCAAAATCAACTCCAATTTGTTGCAAGTAACCTTTTGCAACTAATCTTGCTTTGTACTTATTAATTTCATCTGCGTTTCTCTTGATCTTGAATACCCACTTGAGACCAATCACTTTTACTCCAACCGGCTTGTCAACAAGTTCCCACGTTTGATTCTTGTTGATTGAGTCTATCTCATCGCCGCAAGCATTTGTCCATTCAACCGAGTCTTTTGCATCTTGATAACTCAATGGTTCATCATTGAGAGATAAGAGAAGTATCTCACATTCTATATCAGCCAAGAGAACGAAGTCTTTGAAATGTTTCGGAAGATGTACCTCTCATGATGATCTTCTCGGTTGATTTTGCTCTACTTCTTCCCTGACATGCTCTGTTTCGGTCTTACCGTGTTCTGTTTCGGGCTGCTCTGTTTCAGCTTCTTCACCATCTCCTCCTTGCGTGTTGTCGGCTATGAATGGTCCTTGACCATTGTCTGTAACTTCTCCCCATGTTAACCGAAACATACCAGGCTGTCCTTGCTCTTTTTCATCGGCTCCCTTCCAATTCCAACTCTCCTTTTCATTGAAGATCACATCATGGCTTACAATAATTTTTCTTGAGATCGGATTGTAAAGGCGATAAGCCTTAGAGCCGGGTTCAATTCCGAGATGAACAAGGGTTTGTGACTGATCGTCAAGCTTCTTGAGGTGAGGAGAAACAACCTTCGTATGAGCCAAGCAACCAAAAACTCTAAGATGATCGATGTTTGGCTTTCTCTTCCTTAGGCACTCGTACGGTGTCATGTTCTGCAAAGCTCTAGTAGGGACCCGATTGATCAAGTATGTAGAATGACGGACTGCTTCTCCCCATAAGAAGTTCGGAATACTCATTGCTTTGAGCATACTTCGAGTCATCTCCATCAATGTTCGATTTCTTCTTTCAACTACTCCGTTTTGTTGAGGAGTATAGGGAGCCGTTAAGTGACGTTTGATTCCGTGTTTGTCACAAAATTCTTGAAACTCATGTGAAGTGAATTCACCACCTCTATCCGTGCGTAGTGTCACAATCATTTTATCAACATCCTTCTCAACAAGATTCTTAAAATCTTTGAATTTCTCAAACGCATCACTCTTTTCCTTCAACAAAATTGACCACATATATCTTGAATAATCATCTATTATAACAAAGATATACCTATTTAGAGCGGGTGTAGCTGGAGAAATTGGACCACACAAGTCAGCACGTAGTAGTTCCAAAGGCCGAGAAGATCGATATTGAGTTGCCTTTGGAAAAGCTTGTTGAGCTTGTTTTCCCACTAAACAAGATTCACAAATCTGCGTTTCTCCTTCGATCTTTGAAAAGCCGTGAACCATCTCGTGAGTGGCCATAGATTTCAAAGTTCCAAATCCAATATGACCAAGTCTTGCGTGCCATCTCCAAGTTTCATCATCGAGTTTAGTATGTAAACACACCGCCTTGCCAACTTTGAGACTGATTTTGTAGAGTCTATTAGGAGTCCTCAATACTTTCACCAATAGCCTTCCCTCTGAATCTCATAGTGTTAGATAATTAGATCTCATTCTAACATCGCACCCTTGCTCAGTGGCTTGTCCTAGACTCAATATGTTGCTTCTTAGCTCTGGAATGTAGTAGATATCGGTTAGAAGCTTTTGTTCTCGCGTTTCTGCTTCAAAAAGAATCGACCCTTTGCCTTTGATATCTACGGTAGAACCATCTCCAAACTTGACTCTTCCTCTAATGTTTCTGTTCAATTCTAAAAAGTATGACAACTCCCCTGTCATGTGATTACTAGCACCATTATCCAAGTACCAAATCCCTCCTTCTTTCTTGGTTACTTCATACTTCTTTGGCATCACTTTCTCTTCATTCAAAAAGACGGTTTCATGCATATATAATGCAAGGTCTGCTTCCTCTGTTTCGGTCTTGTTCAACTCTTGTAGAATCTTCTTTCTTTCGGGACAAACAGAGGCAAAGTGCCCTGTTTTGTCGCAACGGAAACACGTTATGTGGGATCGGTCTTTCTTTTCTCTGTTTCGATCTTGAGAGTTAAACCTTCCACGTCCTCTTCCACGAAAGCCTCGTCCTTGACCTCTTCCACGAAAGCCTTTTCCTCTTGTGTTTCCGTAACCACTTTGATTCTCACGTGTATCCGTGCTTGAAAACAATAGGTTTCCTTGTGTCTCACCTTGACAATCAACATCCAAGATACGCTCCTCATATGCTTTTATGCGACCGACTGTATCTTCGAAACTTTTCTTGTTTAGATCTAGAACTTGCTCAAGTGATGCAACAATTTGGATGTACTTGTTTCGTGGCAAGCTATTGAGAAACTTCTTTACCAACTTTGTTTCTTCAAGAGCTTGTCCTAGGGTTGCAGATTTTGAAGCTAACTCCGATAACTTGCCCGAGAAGCTATCGATTGAATCTCCATCCTTCATCTTCAATCGTTCAAACTCACCCATTAGAGTTTGAAGTCTAGCTTCTTTTACTCTATCTGCACCAAGATTTCTCATTTTTATCGCATCCCATATACCTTTTGGTGAATCATGATCTCCAACTTGCAATATGAGATTTTCGGGTATGGATTGAAACAACAAAGCAGTGGCTATGTCGTTTTTCTTTGCATCTCTCGAACCGGATTCAATTGTCTCCCATACCTCATGAACCCGCAGCAACACCTTCATCCTCATCGACCACACCGTGTAGTTCGAAGAGTTTAGCATCGGACATACAACCGATGAAGGTACAAGGTCCTTTGATTTTGGTGGATCGCTCTTAGCATCATCTCCCATAGCTCGGGTGTGCTATCGTTGCCTCCTCCTCTAAACCTTAGGCTCTGATACCAAATATTGGGATCAAAGAACAAACTTAACTTTATAAAGAAATCTTTCTCGTTATTAATGCTTAGGAAAATTACTCAAAACCTAAACAAGCACTATTGTTCTCTCATAATCATCACAACTCAATGATTATGTATTTATATAGATTAGAAGTTCTTTTTCCTAATTCTATAGGAAATAGACAATTTCCTTTTTACCCTATCTTAATCTAACCAACTTGTTAGATGTCTTGGGCTTCAAGATATTCTAGAAGCTTAACCAATATAGTCTACTTGCCCGATTCATTTCCTCCGCGAAGCAAATGTGCAATTGCTTTCTCTCAATTTCAGAAACTTGCGTAGGTATCGACGGAAATGGACTCGGGCTAATAAGGCAGCATCGGAAACTCGGACAGTGAGTATCTCGATATCTGATAGTTTTTGAAATTGCTATGTTGCTTGATTGTGCTGAGGTATGCTTGTTTTCTCTCGCCTTTGTAGGATGTTTGATATCTGGTGCTTGCACATACCACCCAGCAATCGTTCTTCATTCACAGGTAGTATTGCATTCTGTCATCTGTTTATTAGATTATTGTTTGGGCCACCAGATGATTTATCTAACACATATTGAATGCTTTAGATCTAGTCGGGATGGTTGAAGCAACTGTCAAATCTGAAAATCAAACATCACCCGGCAAACCCATTTATCTTGTTGGAGAATCTCTCGGCGCCTGCATAGCACTCGCCGTTGCAGCCTGTAACCCTGACATTGATCTTGTCTTGATTCTTTCAAACCCAGGTGACGTTCATGTTGTCTTATTATTACTAGGAGGACTTTAGCATTTTGAGGTCTTAAACTTGGATGAATCAATCTCAGTGTAGTGGCTGCCTAGTTCACATCTTTATCACGCTGACACATGCTTGTTTGAACTCATATATTGGTTACATGGTTATATGCCAACTTTGAGTTTTCACCACGTCGTTTAGATTGATCTAAAGAGTATTGTTGCATTTGCAGCTACATCATTTGGAAATTCTTCGCTGCAGCATCTTGCTCCCCTGGTTAAAGTCTTGCCAGACCAACTTGATCTTGCATTTCCTTCTGTTTTAAGCTTGATTCCAGGTTGGCTCAAATTGATCCATTATCATATTTTGGAACTCTGAGAAACAAATGGGCCCTTCCGTTAATTTGATCTTTCCACAAGATGGTCAAACATCTTTATAAACTCCAATCAAAATGTGGTTGAATTGTATACTTTGATCCATTAACATGCGAGTTTTGGTGATAGAAGACATGGTTTCTAATTTCATATCTGCATAAAAGCTCTCTTGGAATTTTAAGGTGGTCCTATAAAAAGGATGATTGCTCACTGGGTCAGGGGACTTCCGGAGAGTGAAACAGCTGCAAACATTTATCAAGATTTGGTGGCAACATCGACACTCACTTCTGTATGTGACAAGCTCATTTAAAGTAGGTCGTTAAGTTTCCAATGTTATCAAAAATTTGCTTAAGAATCTGCCTATGCAGATCCTTGCTGATACATTTCGGAGAGAAACACTTCTGTGGAAGCTCAAGTTGCTTGATGCCGCTGCTCTGTTTGCGAATGCACATCTTCATCTAGTACAAGCTCAGACTCTAATTCTATCCAGGTTCGTAGTATCAATCACATCACAGGTTCCTCTAATAATCATTCAAATTTCCACCAGAGTATAGCAAGTAGGCCGAGCTAACTTGTTTGAAATTACAGCGGAAATGACCAAATACTACCCAGTAGATGTGAAGGCAAACGACTGCGCAAAAAACTGCGTAAATGTGAAGTCCGTTCATTCAAAGACAATGGCCATTGCCTTTTTCTGGTATATCTATCTTGGTTGTCTCCACTCTGGGCCTTTCATTCAAATACAATGGCCAAAACACTAAATTTCATCTCATTCAAAGTTGTAATCTGCGGTGCTTCCTAAACTCTCCCTGTGCTTTTGGATATGACAGGAGGATGGCATTGATCTGGTCAGTATCATAAAGGCCACTTCTTTCTACCGGCGTGGGTCTCATCAAGATTACATCTCCGACTACATTCCACCAACCATCTCTGAGTTCAACAAATGTTATGGGGTCAACAGGTTACTACACATAATGTCTTGCATGATTACTGTAGTAGAAAAGAAACAGTTTGATTGATCTTGATTTCTTTTATGGCGATATAGGCTTCTTGAGGTGATCATGGGCCCTGTGTTTCTGTCGACCACAGAAGATGGGAAAGTGGTGAGAGGGCTTGGGGGGATACCATCGGAAGGACCTGTACTGTTGGTGGGCAATCATATGCTTCTGGCGAGTGACAAAATATCACTGCCAGGTCAATTTGTTCACGAGAGGAACATCAACTTGCGGCCTCTCGTGCATCCCATGATGTTTACGAGACTGAGAGATGGATTGTTACCTGATGTGTCAGTTTATGACACGCTCAGGATGATGGGGTCGGTCCCCATCTCGGCCACTCACCTCCATAATCTCTTGTCTGCAAAATCCCATATTCTGTTGTTTCCAGGAGGCATCCGGGAAGCTCTACACCGCAAGGTGAGTAGATAACTTCCGGAGTGGAGTCTCATAAATGGCAGCAGATACTTTAAACATCTGAATGGGGTTTTTATATATCAGTATGTCATCGTTGGGTTGTATTTCATTGTTGAGGTAGTGAAAACAAGTTATCACAATTTATACTCAATAACAGGGAGAAGAATACAAGTTGATGTGGCCAGAGAAAGCGGAGTTTGTGAGAGCGGCAGCCAAATTTGGAGCCAAAATAGTGCCCTTTTGTGGGATTGGAGAAGATGATTTCTTAAGAGTAAGCATTTTGCATCCATGGCATGTGTAAAATATGTAGCTGGCGTGACAGTGTGTAACGAATGCAGGTAGTTGTGGACTACAATGCCCAGATAAAGGTTCCAATTGTTAAAGAGGTGCTGAAAGGAGTTACAGCAGAAGGCCCAGTGGTGAGGTAATGTGAATGGAATTTAGTAGAGAGTTAACATATGACATTGGTGTGTTATCTCAGTTGTCGAAATGGATGTTGGTGTGTGACATATGACATGGTTGGTGTTTCAAAGGGGAAGCGTGGAAGGAGAAGAGGGGAACCAAGACTTCCACATGCCAGGAGTGATACCAAAGTGGCCAGGGAGATACTATTACTACTTTGGGAAGGAGATAGCGACGGGAGAGGAAGAGTTGAAGGATAGAGAGAAGGCGAAGCAGGTGTACGCAGAAGTGAAGAAGGAGGTTGAGAGATGCATAGAGTTTGTGAAACAGAGAAGGGAGGAGGATCCTTACAGACCTCTCTTGCCCCGTCTCCACTATCATCTTCAGCACGGCCTCCTCACCCAAGTCCCCACTTTCCCCTTATGAATACCTTGAGGCATTTAGAGTCTGTTCCTCTCTCAATGTTTGGAAAAGGTTCATTTCACATCATGAGCCATGTGCAAAGATAGTCATATTCCATAACATTTGGGGCTCTTATCTCATGAATCATATGATAGCAGCGCCCACATTTGTCAAATTTTTCCTAAAAAACAAACTCTATCACTTTTGGGGTCCTAAAGGAGAGACAGTTTAGTCTAGTGCTGAATCAACTCGGGAATGAGCTTGAGAAGAAAAGAGAGCTCTCTCTCAGAGAAGTTTGGCTTTGGCTTATTAGTGTCATCAGCATCTCTGGTGGATGGCTTCATCATCTCCCTCACCGCCTCTGTCATCTCCTCCACGTGATCCACAATCACTCCCTCAATTCCCATCAAATGCTGCATATAGACCGCCTCTGGTACGTTGTTGAGCTTGCCGTATGTCATGAGGGAGAGCTTGGATTCTTTTATCTTCTTGACGATGGCTGGGTTTCGGAATACTCCCTTCACCTCCGACACAATCCCTTCAAGGCCTCCTTCTACGCATACCTTGATTGCTTCCTCCAGCGAATTCCTTCTCACGTCGTAATACATCTCTGTTCCCCCATTTGTCAAGAAGAAGACCTGTTCAATCCAGAGCACGTAAGTAAAAAGTGTCTAGATTTTGGGATCATCATCGATGAATGGCACTTACGGGGTAGGTGCTCTGCAACTTCCTGACAAGAAGGGCAGCATCGGGGTGAAAGCTGGAGAAGATGATTGGTCTGTCCTTTCCAAAATCAGACACAACCTGTCACATTCATAACCCAGTTATTAAGCAATTGATGCCAACCAACCTAATCAGGGTCTAAGTAATTTTGTACCTGCAGGATTGGGAGGACAAGACGGGAGAGATGATCAGAGGTGTAGAGGAGATTGTCGTCAAGCTTGAGCTCGACGTTGAAACCCAACTTGGGATCGACTTTCTCAAAGGTCTCCTGGAGAGTACAGAGAGGGTCGTCTCCTTGGACGCTCCACTTGAGGATCTTCCCTTCCTTTGACTTTCTCAGCAATGGCTTCCCTCTCTTGTCGGTTTCCCTCTGCGGGCCGTAAGACATGAACTCCGACAAGCTAAGCTCCGTGATCCTCTTCTCGTAAACCACTCCCTGTTCCTCGGAGTAGATGAAGTCGTCGTGGAATATGACTGGGCAGCCATCTCTGGTGACCTGAAGAAGAATAAGAGAGGGGAGAAAATATTACTTAGTCATTTTATTTTTTTCCAGAAGAACAAAAAAAGTCAAAAAGAATGAAGCCCCACGTGGTAAGGCCGGCGGTCACGTGGAGGAAACAAAAAAGCAGCGAACCGATACCGAACATGAACATGGAAAATAAGAGAGAGAGAAAGACACCTGAACATCGAATTCGATGAAGTCGAGAGGGAGTTTTGAAGCGGCATTGAAGGAGAGGATTGAGTTCTCCTTGAGAGCAGAGAATCTCGGATCCGGCGACTGCAGCATGTTCATGCCGTGCCCTCTATGTCCCAGCACCAGAAACGTGGGGATCTTGAAAGACCCAGCTTTGATCTTGAAACGAGACGAGCAGAGGGACGGGTTATCAGGGAAGTGGTCCAGGCTGGGCACTTCCGACACATGGATGGCCTTGAGAGACATTCTTACTTAGCAGAGATGAAAAGAAACAAGATTGATTTGTGGAGAGATGGATTTGGGGAGGGAGAGGGGTTAAAAGAAGAAGCCAAGATGGGATCTTTCGAATATTCTGAGGATCGCTACGTCATCATTCGATTCTTATTTCCTAATAACAGTCCATCAAATTAAATCCCTCCCTTTTGGATATTCGATCCATCTCTCTCTTTCCTGGTTAGTCCTATCAAGTAAAGTTAGCCATCGATCTTGACACTTTCTATATTCTATTCTCTTCGGTTCCCATACGCTTTTCCGAATATTCCAAAGCATATTACCTCATCTCTCTCTACATTTCATTTAGGGCCCAATCTACGCTATAGTTAGTGCAAAATGGATTAGGTGCCCGTTTTTTTTTTATACCTTCAGTTCTGAGATAACACTTTCCAAACCATGTATTTATATAAGATATGAAATCACCTGTCAGTTTGACTGATGAATAGTTTTTGGGATTCCTCCTGTAAGACAGAAATATCCATGACCTAAACCTCTACACAAATGAATAATGAAAAAGGACTTGCTTTGTAAAAAAAAAAAAAAAGGTTAAATTGTTGTCCAAATCCGAAGCTGTATTGAGATTTCGAACGGGCCAGCCAGAGCCTCCTATGGGTTTGAATTCTATCCACAACTAATTTGGATATTGTTAAAGCCCATCAAACTTGACAGGCTCAATTTATATTGCCACGAATCAGAAGACGCAGATTTGAGACAAGAGCAGTGTAGCTTGATAGCCAGTTGGTCTTTTATCGTTTGCATTTTCACCTGCACAACATATCTGATTTTGTTAGTAACCCTCAACTATTGGACTCATTGGACTCTTTATTCACTAACAACAACATACACAAAAAAAAAAACTTTGAGGTATTGTATCATTCAGATTTCAGAAGCTATTATGCAATGATTGGACACATAAAATCCCTTTAATATGAAAAAAAGCAGAGAAAATGTAATATAGAAAAGCAGGGCAGATTCTCAACCCAACGACATTAATTTATACGAACGCTTCAGTTTTATTTATTTATTTCGGATGTTCTTGTCTTGTTCAATCTCAGTAGGGCCGTTACGCTTCTTCGCGACCCTTTCTTCTTCTTCGCATCTTCTCTCTTCCTAGAATCGATCCAAGAAAGAAATGGCGGAACGGAAGAAGGAAGTGATTCGTCTGGAGCCCGAATCTGTCGTCCCTATCCTCAAACCAAAGCTCATCATGACCTTGGCTAATCTCATTGGTCAGTTTCTTCTTCTTCTTTCCCTATTTGCTAGGTCATCCCCAAACTCCGATTGAGATTGAAAAGAAAAGTTTTTGAGGGTTTACTTATTGAATTAGGTTGATGCTTTTTTTTCTTCTTCTTCTTTTGTTCTATGCCACTTCCACGATCTCTCCAATCCAATCTTCTTCCCCTTGTCGTGTTTTGCAGAACATAGCAATGATAGGCAAGAATTCCTCAAGCTCTGCAAGAGAATCGAATACACTGTTCGTGCTTGGTACAATCTTCAGTTTGAAGATTTGATGGTATTTTTATTCTTCTTCTTCTTCTCATCTTTCTTAGAAACTTGTTTGCTTTCTCCTTGGTTTTCATTTATCATGGCTTTTGCATCTCCAGCAACTCTACTCTCTTTTTGATCCTGTACACGGTGCTAAAAAAATCCAGCAGCAGAACCTTACTTCTCAGGAAATTGATGTGCTTGAACAAAATTTCCTCGCTTACTTGTTTCAGGTACTTACTTCATTAGCTTATCTCGTCCATATGTTATCTATGTATCTCTGTCTTCTTGAATGTCTTCTTTTTCCTTCACAAAGGTTATGGAGAAGAGCAACTTTAAAATAACAACTGATGACGAGATCGAGGTTGCACACTCTGGCCAGTATCTTCTTAATCTTCCCATCAAAGTTGATGAGTCAAAGGTTTAAACAAAAAGCACTTAGTCACTAACGTTTTTTATCATCCCATGATGCCACAGACTTGTGCGATTTCAGGATTTTTCTTTAACAGTTTTCTTCCTTTGGTGGATATAGCTTGACAAGAAGCTACTCAAGATATATTTTGAGGACCACCCACATGAAAATCTTCCAGACTTTTCTGATAATGTACAGTTTGAGTTTGGAAATAAACATTTCAAAATTATTGTTTCCTTCTACTTTCTTGATGGCTGTGGAACGACATGTACCTGACCTGGTGAGACAGCTAATTGTATTTTCCCCATTTTTGTAGTATGTCATCTTCAGACGTGGTATTGGAATGGATAAAACCACAGATTACTTTTTCATGGAGAAATTGGATGTGATCATTTCACGTTTTTGGTCCTATCTTCTGAGAGTCACCAGGTAAGCACAAGTTTCCCAGTGTAGTCTTTCTTAAAGTTCATAGTGGTATGCATTTGATTACGTTTTGGTTCTTAACATCCTTCTTTTCGTCAATGTTTACCACTGCAATGGATCAAAGGTTAGAGAAGTTACGTGCTAATAGGTCAAGCAGACTTCCCAAGAAAGATCCAAAAAAAGATGATGAGACAAACCCTGAAGCAGATAATGAGGACTTGTATGTGGAGCGCATTCGCCTTGAGAATACACAATTGAGGTTGTCCTCAGTATCCCTCGCTTGTTGTGATTTGCTTTCAGCCCAACTTTGGGTATTCTGGAAAACTGTATATATTTAATGGCTTTTCTCTTGATGAGTACAGCTTTAAGAGTTTCTTGAGTAAGCTTACAATACAGGAGCCTACATTCGATAGAATGATTGTCGTGTATAGGTAATGTTTATGTATGTCGTGTTTCAGCTATTTGTTCCTTATTGAACTTGTGGTTCAAGCATGTGGTTGATGTTGTCACAGGCGAGCTAGCTCGAAAACAAATCAAGAACGAGGAATTTATGTCAAGCATTTCAAAAACATTCCTATGGCAGACATGGAGATTGTGCTTGTTAGTTTCTGTTCTTGCCTTCTTTCTCTTTGAACGCTGAATGTTGTAGCAAAAATGGCAAAGTAGCTGCAGTAACATTAACACCTTGTGCAGCCTGAGAAAAGGAACCCTGGCCTGACTCCAATGGATTGGGTCAAATTTCTGATATCTGCCGTAGTTGGTCTGGTTGGTCTCCTTGGCAGACTCTTTTATGTTTCTTCGGTTCATGTTTTATGTGCCTATCTTGATTATCATATGACTTTCTCTACAGGTTGCCGTGCTTACTTCAGTTGAGATGCCGAAAGCAGATCCATGGGTAATAATTGCCATTCTCTCCACAGTGGTTGGTTATTGTGCGAAGACATACTTCACGTTAAGTGCTTTATTTTTTCCCCTACCTTCATTGTTCTTTGTTAAGCGAATAGTTACTTATCACAAGTTGTTTTACTTCAGGTTCCAGCAGAACATGGCGACGTACCAGAACTTGATAACGCAGTCAATGTATGATAAACAATTAGACAGCGGGAGGGGAACGCTACTACACTTGTGTGATGACGTAATTCAGCAAGAAGTAAGTTCCTGCATGAATCTAGTTTATATCACATGAGTGTGAAATAATGCCTTTGGAATAGAAACAAAAGGCTCATTTGGGTTGCATGTGTAGGTAAAAGAGGTGATGATTTCCTTCTACATACTCATGGAGCAGGGGAAAGCTACCTTGGAGGTACATAACACTAAATTTACTCTAATTATTGTCTGTTATCATCAGCGATTGCTGACTTGAGTTGGTTGGAATGTGTGGGAAATAGGATCTGGATCTGAGGTGCGAGGAGCTGATAAAGGAAGAGTTTGGTGAGAGGTGTAACTTTGACGTAGACGATGCAGTCCAGAAGCTAGAGAAGTTGGGGATCGTTGCCCGGGATACCATTGGAAGGTATTACTGCATGGGGCTGAAGCGAGCCAACGAGATCATAGGGACCACCACGGAGGAGCTCGTCTTAAAGGCCAAACAAGGCGTCACCCCTTCTTGAATTTACGTTCTCTTCTTGTCAGCATTTGTTCTCCTTCTCATTTCACTAAAACTCTAAGTTACTGTTTGTGGTCGGTTGTTACTAAATCCAAGTGCAACAAATCAAATTACTGAAAGAATTTTCTGATATGATGATTGAACCAATACAACATCCAATATTGAACTACTGCCCAAGGCAGACAAGTCTATCGATTTTTTTTAAGGAACAACACAAAAAGTCTATTCCTAGCTATAGCTTGGCGGCTATGTATATATATCACATGACATGGGTCCTGTTGTCCTCTCCATAAGCTCAGGTTCAGCTACTGGAAGAACCAAAAAACAAATAGATATGGACAGACGAAGTCAAAAATCCCAAAAACCAAAAGCAAATAGACTGTGTTGCCTCCCCAACTCTCGAACAGTCGATTAGACATTCAGCATCAACTTCATCAGATTGACACAGAGGCATATGCACTTGGAATCCAGCAATATGAGGACAACAAGCACACCATAACAAGACACTCATGTAGTCCAATCATGCAGATATATGATTGTGCAAAAAGCACTGACCTTGTACATGTTGATTTGTTCCCTCTACAGATTATTACCATGGCTGCCCAGTGTAAAAGTTAGGTAGTCACCAACTAACAAGATTGGATAAACTGATAGAAAATGTTGAGGAGCTTACATTCGGGGAAGATGGATCTCTTGAAGGAGCAACGATCTAGCTTTGTTAACGTTGGTAAACCAAAGGCAAATATGATCCTCAAGATCCTTGAGTTGATGGGTGAGGTTAAGGTGGCTCTTGCGAAGCTGTTTCACAATCTCCTGAACTGAATACACGTCCCTCCCCCTCTCCAATCCAAGCCGAATGAAGAGCTTGTCGTATTCAATCCCAGTGTGCAGGCGGGAGACAAGACGGTCAATGGTGTCGAGATCCTTGTTGAGCACAAAAGTTCCCTTGGCAGCAGCATTGAGCTGAGAAATGTTAGTTAACTCCTTCTTCTGGAAACTGTGAGGGAGGTAGGGACTGCACAAGGGACCTGCAAGAACAAGGGTGGGAAGTGCATGAGTGGCAATCAGAGCCGCAGAAGCAACAACTCCAACAACAGCAGTAACAAGACATAAGGCAGAACCAGCTGTGGCACGGTGGAGGAGGCGGACCCGTGACCTCGACTTACGGAGACGGCTGTCCAGCTTGTGCTTGAGCTGGGAGAAGCATAATTGAGTGTCTCGAAAGCCGTGAGAGTCGGGAGATGAGAAAGGGTTTTCAAAGGTGTCGAGCTCAAGGAAAACGTCGAATGCCAAGTTACAGAGGGAGTCGTCAATGGCGTGGGAATCACCGGGAAGAATGTGGAAGAGGTCAAAGAGGGGTGTGTAGAGGTGGCGAGCAGTGTGGACGCTTTGGTAGAGATTCAAGCAAAGGCGGGTGGCGTTTTCGCTGTGTTGGAAGTAAGTGGAGATGAGATGGGTGAGTGTAGTTGGCTTGGCGTGGCTAAGAGCTTCTTGGACGCATTCCCTGTTCGGTTGGAGCACCTGAGAGAGAAGCAGCTCGATGTCCGGCTGGATGTGCAGATGATGTTGGGCGGGGTCAACCACGTGAACCCGTGAACGTATGTCGTGGTAGGAGGGGGTTTGAAAAGCGTGAGCCAACTCGCGGCTGAGATTAAAGGTGGGCGACGGATTCGAAACGTTTCTGGAAGTGGAGGCCACGCCCTCTGTGGATTACAACAGAGCCAAAGACCAACTGGCATTTCAACAAACACATGGTGGGCGGTTTCGGAATGAAACAAAGTAAAGAGACACGCGTACCTAAGGAAGGATTGGGAATAGGGTCGTCCCCGAGAGAGGCCTGCGGAGAGGCTGGGTTGAAGGAGAGACAGTGCGGCATCTAGAAGATTGAAATCGATTCATGAATGCAAAGCTAGCTAGTGTTGAGGATGGGCGCAGAAGAAGCAGAGTTGGGTTGGTGATCTGAGAAAGATGCACAGAGGAAGTTTAAAGATTGCATTTTACTTGTGCCTATACTTTCATATCTAAAACATTACTTGGCCATAACTTCAATACTCATTTTACATGCCTAAAGGCAGAAGCAGAAGCGCCCTCTGGTGAAAAAAGAAAGAAAAACATGAGAGCATGTGGTAGAAGTATGAGTATACACAATAAAAATATATGGAAAAAACAATAAAAAGAAAAATTGAAAACTCTCATTAGTGGTTAGTTTGTTTTCAAATGTGAAAATTTAATTGAATTATTAAACTTTATCAAGATATTAATATATTATATGAATTAGAAATTCATGTTAGAAACTCGCTCTCACAAATCATTGATTGTATTATTTATATGTAAAATATAGTCAAACCGATGAAAAAATCATTCGATGTGATTTTGATATCAGAATGTAAATTTTGGATACAGCACCAACCAAATAAATTTTGAAAATATATAAGAAAATAAAGATTGAGATCACACTCGCAGAAACATAGGATAATTAATTAATTCAACATGTGATTCCAATTATCTATATAACTGTGGATTGGTTGGTGTTCAAACGGGAACACTGCGTAAGACTACGGTCTCTACGGTGAGACCTGGTCCAAAGCCAAACAAGACACCCCACTCCAACCCCTCACCCGTTGTTGTGGCACCATCTTCCGCCGACTTCCTCCTCATCTCGTCCAGTATGAAGAGGACGCATGCGCTTGACATGTTGCCGTACTCGCTCAACACGTGGCGCGTCGCTCTCATCTTCTCTGCCTTGAGTCCCAACTTCAGCTCCACCTGATCCAGGATCGCCGGACCTCCCGGGTGGGCTATCCAAAAGAGAGAGTTCCAGTCGCTTATTCCCAACGGTTTAAACGCTTCTTCTAGACTCTTCTCGATGTTCTTCGAGATGAGCCCGGGGACGTCTTTTAGCAGGTGGAATGTGAGCCCAACCTCCCTCAGGTGTCCGTCTATGGCTCCGTCCGAGTCAGGGAGGATGGTTTGCGCTGCGGATACCATCTCGTAGATGGGTTTCTCTCCCGCGGAAGTGTCCGGGTCTGAACCCACGATGAGTGCTGCTGCGCCGTCACTGAAGAGGGCCTGTCCGACGAGGGAGTCGAGGTGGGTGTCAGAGGGGCCACGGAAAGTGACTGCCGTGATCTCAGAGCAGACAGTCCTTTGCGAGACGGAGGACAGTGCCGCCGGCAAAGCAACCCTGTTGGTACATCATGAGACGCTTAACCGAGGGACGAAGGCCGAGGAGCTTGGTGAGCTGGTAGTCGGCGCCAGGCATGTCGACGCCGGAGGTGTTGCAGGAGACCACGTGTGTTATCTTTGACTTGGGCTGACCCCACTCCTTGATGGCCCTCATTGCCGCCTCTTTCCCCAGCTTAGGGACCTCCACCACCACAATGTCCTGCCGAGCGTCCAGGGAAGGAGCCATGTAGGCGCACATCTTTGGGTTCTCCTTGAGGAACTCCTCCGTCAGGTGCATGTGCCGTTTCCTAATCATCGACTTGTCACCTGCAGTTGTAGTAATAGAGAAAGTTCATGTTAACTAACAACGTATGTGTGCAAAGAACTAAGATAAAGTGAGCTAGTAGTAGTCCAAAGAGACTTACACATGCGCTTAAACTTCTCCTTGAGGTCGGTCATGTGGTCACTATTGGTGATGCGAAAGTAGTAGTCCGGATACTCCGCCTGGATCACATGGTTCACAGGTTGGCCGTGCCTATGCCCAAGATGCCTGCTGGGCCATCGGCTCTTTGTGCCTTTCTGATCTCTTCCAACGACGAACCCATCTAGAAATCTAGTATAATTCAAGAGGTTGCAAGTGTGTTGAGTTAATTAGAGAGAGGGAATCGTAATTTATAGTATAAAGAATTGGCAAAGCGGGTGAGTAGGTTAGATGGACGGGCAGCCGAAGACCACGTGTCCCTCTTTGTCTGCTACTTACCAAAAGTTCAATTGCATCCATCTCTTAATTCCCTTCCATAGAATAGAAATAGAATGGTTGTTTCCGTTTATGTAAGATATTTTTCATCATTTATTTCTCCTACTCTAGTCAATGTTACAACATTCAAAGGCGTGTTAGCTAGAGAAATCCTCTTAGTACTGGCAAAATTTGTTGCTAGAGAATTATCATAGAGAGAAAGAACACTAATTTGTAGCCTAAACTGCCTTGGGGTTAAACGATCATTATGATAATTTATTAATTAATTAGTGTTTTGCCCGGTGCTATGCACCGGAAAATAATACCATTTTATTAATATTTTTATAAAATATATATTTAAAATAATCATGAATTCTCCATGTAGGAAAAATTATGGTGAGATTTGAGAGACGATTAAGAAGAATTCAGGTTCCAAATAGTGTTCAATAGATTTTTGGTTTGATAGCAACTCGGTTAGAGAACAATATTTGAATGAATCCATCCATACAATATAATCCTTTGAATTAAATAATTTTGATAGGAAAATATCCTAAAGGAGTTGAAGGCATCAAAATATTTTTGCTTATTTGCTATTTTTTTTATTTGGTTAAAGTCTTACTTCATTCTAAACACGAAAAATAATGATGTTTAAATTCCGTAATAAAATATATTTTTTGAAACTTAAATATTTATAAAATCAGTAATAAAATATTGATGTGATAATCTCCCTAGTTATTATTCGATGGACTAAAAAGTTAGTAGTTTTTATCCAATTCTTTTTCTCTTTATCTCTTGCAAACAATTAATATATAGACTCCACCTTCAAAACAAGAGGAGCTACAAAGAATATACAGAGGTTGTAGAAGGAAAATTTTACATTTAGTATTTTTTTTTTTTTTGGATGAATGTTAAATTTATTCAAACCAAAACCGCGTTTTTACAATGAAATCTAAAACGTTTCGAATCTTTTTCATAATATTACATTATCTGAAATTTTAAAACGTTGAGTTTCTCGTCTCGAACCATTTGGTTAGGCCATCATTGAATGGATGCCTTTCCGTTCTTCTAAAGATGCTGAGCTGATTTCGAATTTGTTTGTCAATCATTTTCGCCAATTGCTCCACATTTAGCATTTGATCGCCATGTCTTCTTCCATTCCTTTGTCGCCACAAGTGGTAAACCGTTGTCTGAAAAGTGTATCGGGTGATGTATTGTTGAAGACGGTCGCCTTCTCTATTCTGAAGAAGATCAAGCAACTCGTTCCATCTTGTTGTGTACCGATCCCCTAGCATATGCCCAGTTAAACTCCTCCACACTCTCGAAGAATACCTACATGTGAAAAACAGATGGTTGCGAGTTTCCTCCGCATTGTTGCATAATACACATTTGGTATGACCAGCCCACAATTTTGTTCGATCTCCTGTCGATAATCTATTCAACACCGCCAGCCAAACAAAAAACGAATACTTTGGTGTTGCGTGGGTAAACCACACACCGTTGTACCAATTTTTCGAATCACTTGTGGTGCGAATCTGATTCCAAGTTGCGCTTGAGTTGAATGTAGGCTTGAACTTATCCAGTCCCATTCTCCAATGAACCGTGTCATCACTCTCTGTTCGCAGCCGTGATGCTTTTGCAATTTCGTCTTCAATTTTGTTTAATGTGTCCACTCGATGCCTTCGGCGGCTATGAAGGCTCATGACGCTTGAGAGAGTCTCGTGCAATGAGATTCCCATGTCAATAGGACCTCTCATTCCAACCACACTCCGTAGAGTCCCCATTGAAGACCACTTATCATACCAAAAGGATGTTCCTTTTCCATTACCCACTTAGTATTCAAATACTCAATACAAAAAAAGCTTAGATTAATATTCAAGGTTCTAAACAAACAAAAGTATAGGAGTGAAGTTGAGATATCATTAACGTATAGCATACCAAAGAGAAGCCATGAATACTCATATAACAATTCGTCAGAGATTGTATCCTTCACCAATAAGCTTAGTATGACTCTCCCGTGACAAAATGTATTTCACGGTTCCTAATGGTTTCATCTTGAACCTGTTTTAAAAAATGAGAAACTCCATACCAAATTTGTGACGTATTCCACAACAATGTCTTCTACAAGCGCCACAGTCTCTGGAAGCGGCTAAAAGACAGAGGAGGCATCAATTTCAGTACTGTACCAAAACCGTAATTACTCTAGCAAGAACTCTACCAAAAAAACGTTGAAGACCCTTCAAAGGAAAGACTCTCTACCTTTACTTATTACTCTTAGGCATCGAATGAAGAAAGCTTACGTTTGGCTCGTCACCAAATCCATACATAATATGCTGCACTGGAACATCAAAAGCAACAAACAAAAAACCATTGTTACCAGAATAAACAAAATGAATAAATCAAAAATACATGATTTCTCTGTTTTATAGCTAAAGAATATAATATCACTTACATTCTTTTTGAAACGCTTCTCCGGCGCCTGAGAAGCTCGCGAAGCTTTCCATTTAGACGGCGATGAACCCGCCGTTGATCCCTGTTTCTCAAACTTGATTTTTTCTTTCTATATGTCAGACACAATCTTGAAGGGTACAAACATGGATGTGTGTTCTAGAAAAATAAACCGATTTGAAATACAAATGTGAATGTAAGTTCAAACTGAATAACCAGAAGACAAAATGTCACAAAACTTAAGTGCAAAACATGCAACTATAGTAGGATAAGAACAATTGCTTGGTGGATATGTGAAATAAGAAGTGGTATTGAATAATCAGAGACGAATGGAAGAAGAGCAAAGAAATTAAAATACTCCATAAAATAAACAGCATACATCAACATAGAAAATAATCACGAAAAAGCCATTTGTCATGAATCTTTTGAAGTTTACCGGTTTCTGATAGACCTAAGATCGCGGTTGAGATGTCAACTGCTACTGGCGAGTCTCTCGGAAATGCCTTTAAACAAACAAAGAGACATTTGAAATGAAGTGTACTCACGAATCAAAGCCGAAGCAACAAAATAATCACGAAAAAGCCATCTCGTCAAACACTTAAATGCAATGAATATCAAAAGAAATTTTATTTTTTCTATCCGAGGAGGAATTGCAGGAAAACGGAATCATAAAAGGAAGAGATGTCGATAAGTTTTGTATCAATTCATAGTAAAAACTATGCAATTGAAAGTGTCGAAAGGGATGAACAATCTTTTTACCTAGAGAAAAATTGCAGGAAAAGTGAATTAGAAGAACATGTCGATGCTTTTTGTAGGAGATGATTCAATTTCATTGTTGAAGAGGAGATGAGAAGTGAAAAATCAAGAGCTGAGTTTACTTCTCATCTCCTCTTCAACAATGAAATTGAATCATCTCCCATTGATCATGCTCTTAGGAGAATAAGAAGTTTTTTTTTTGTTTTTCCTTCCTCGCGAAAGCTGAGTTTTGTGCCGAATTTGCAAGAAATAATTAATTCAAAGAAAATTAAACGAAAAAATTCTTCCGCTCAGATTTAGTTCTGTAAATATTGAAAGAGCATTTTTTGGGAGTTTTGCCACGTGGCAATTTAATAGGAAGCCTGTAGGCGGTTGAAGTGACTTGTGAATTATAATAAAATGATGATTAATTTAATAGAATTTGATTAAGACCATGGAATGGAAGAGACAAAACTCTCCGCTCTGGTAATAACAATTTTAGAGATAAGATGATGTGGGTTGTGTTTAGCGTGGTGTGAGAAGAAGAGATCGACCCTGATTTGCTGAGATTCTTCAACGGCGATGGCGGAATCTGGAGTCTCTCCCACTCGGAATCCTTCTCAAGTTAGTTCCTTTCTGCCCATTTCTACAATTCATACCGTATGCTTCTTTCGGGACAAAAACCCTAAGAGTGTGTCTCCTTCCTTCTCCCGGGAGAGAAACTAACCACTCGACTTGGAACCTTTTGTCTTCAGAGTTCTAAGTATTATATTTCTTCATCTAATTTCCAAACTAAGCTCTTGACTTCGTTGTGGTTTCTTTCTTCTTCTAAAAATTTATGATCCTTTGACTCTTCTTATGCTTGTCAATGATTACGGTATGCCCAGTTCGGGTTCTTCCTCCTACCTTTGTTTGTCTGCATCCATCGTTTCATTTCTCTCTTTTCCGTCATACTGAATTGTTAGTATCCGTTCCTTCAGCTTTCGTGGGTGAGGAATTTGATTTTGGCCTACCAGAGCTTTGGTGTAGTCTACGGTGACATCAGCACATCCCCTCTCTATGTGTATCCTTGCACATTTATCGGCAAGTTGCACAAGCACCAGAACGAGGAAGCCGTATTTGGTGCATTCTCTTTGATTTTCTGGACCCTCACGTTGCTTCCCCTTCTCAAGTACTTTCTTGTATTATTGAGTGCCGATGACGATGGAGAAGGTGCAGTCTGTGTTCAACTTATATCTTTCCTCCGATCTGCCATTTTTAAGAGACTTGGGATGATAGGATCTTTTTGATTTTGCGTCCCCAGGCGGAACATTCGCTCTCTATTCGCTGCTTTGTAGGCATTCAAAGCTTAGTTTACTTCATAACCAACAAGCTGCTGATGAAGAGCTCTCAGCTTACAAGTGTGGTCCATCCTCGGAAGCTGGAACTTCATCCCTCTTTAAAAGAATCCTTGAAAAGCACAAAAGGCTCAGGACCGCGTTGCTGGTTGTTGTACTTTTTGGAGCTGCTATGGTCATAGGAAACGGGGTTCTTACTCCAGCAATATCAGGTAAAGTACTCCTACCTCCTACATATTGTATTTAGAGTTGGAGTTGGTCAGTGTCATCGTCTGTTTCTTGTAGTTGAAACCACCTTCTCCGTGAGCATTCATCAGTATATTTTTGTTGGCAATATCTGACTGAGGATATAAATCACTCCTGCTTTCTTGTAGTTCTGTCGTCTCTGTCAGGTTTGCAAGCTACAGAGAAGAAGTTGACTGATGGTATATACCGCTGGTTGCTTCCACCATGTGTTTGTATCTGATTGTTGTTTGATTACATCTTGTAGAATTTTTTTTTTTTTTCTTTTGGAAGAATATCTGAAGGTCTTCTCTTATACCACTGCAGGTGAACTCCTGTTGCTTGCCTGTGTCATATTGGTCGGACTGTTTGCTTTGCAACACTGTGGTACTCACAGGGTGGCTTTTATGTTTGCACCAATTGTGATCATCTGGCTTATTTCAATACTCTTTGTCGGTTTATACAACATCATATACTGGAATCCAAAGATAATACATGCAATTTCCCCGCTTTATATCATCAAATTCTTCAGAGTGACTGGTCAAGATGGCTGGATTTCTCTTGGAGGGGTTCTTCTTTCTGTAACAGGTAGTTCTGGTTCTGGATCAAGACATAAAGATAGAACTATTTCTTTTCTGTTTGCTTTGAATCCTCTATTTGACCGTCTTGTTCTTTAATGAGCTGGTCCGCTAAAGTGATTATCACTGTCTCATCAGGTACTGAAGCTATGTTTGCAGATCTTGGCCATTTCACCTCGGTCTCAATCAGAGTAAGTTAAGGTTTCATGTCCAGTGGTGTACATTAGTTCTTTTATCCGTGACTTCTTTACATCCTGGCTAGTTATTCTTCAACATATGTCCATGCTGGTTGCACAGCTTTGTTTGTTACATTCTACTTCTTCTTGTTCTCTCCAGCTTGCTTTCGCCGTTGTCGTGTACCCCTGTCTGTTGGTACAATACATGGGACAGGCAGCTTTCTTGTCAAAAAACCTCGGGTCTATTCCCAATAGTTTTTACAATTCAGTCCCAGGTTAGTTTACCCTGACAATAGTGTTTAAAGTTCACTTGCTTTCTTGAGATAATGGCTCTCTTATATGATTCTGGTTCTTTATGCAGATCCTGTTTTCTGGCCTGTCTTTGTCATTGCCTCACTTGCAGCCATTGTTGGCAGTCAGGCTGTGATAACCGCTACGTTCTCAATAATCAAACAATGCCATGCTCTTGGGTGCTTCCCACGCGTCAAAGTAGTCCATACTTTGAAACATATATATGGACAGATCTATATCCCAGAGATCAATTGGATCCTGATGATCCTTACGCTTGCAATAGCTATAGGCTTTAGAGAGACAACGTTTATTGGAAATGCTTACGGTAAACTTCCTATGATTAGAATCTATTTTCCCCTCTCCGGGATCTGATTGCTTGATGGTGGTTTTCTCATTATTCACAGGACTCGCCTGCATGATAGTAATGTTCATCACAACGTTTCTCATGGCTCTTGTCATAGTTGTGGTTTGGCAGAAGAGTTGTTTTCTGGCAGGTTTGTTCCTTGGAACTCTATGGATGGTCGAAGGTGTCTACCTCTCAGCAGCGCTCATGAAAGTTCCCCAGGGTGGTTGGGTGTCTTTGGTGCTTGCATTCATATTTATGATCACCATGTATGTGTGGCGCTATGGCACCCGCAGGAAATACAGCTTTGATCTTCATAACAAAGTTTCACTGAAGTGGTTGTTGGGATTAGGACCTAGTCTTGGTATTGTCCGTGTGCCTGGAATAGGACTTGTATACTCAGAACTTGCAACTGGAGTTCCTGCAATATTCTCTCACTTTGTCACCAACCTCCCGGCATTCCATAAAGTCGTGGTGTTTGTTTGTGTGAAATCAGTTCCAGTGCCTCATGTTCCCCCTGAAGAACGCTTCCTCATTGGCCGTGTTTGCCCAAAACCTTATCGTATGTACAGGTGCATAGTGAGGTATGGGTACAAGGACATTCAACGGGAGGACGGAGACTTTGAGAATCAGCTGATACAGAGCATAGCGGAGTTCATCCAGATGGAAGCAGGCGAACTCCAATCATTGGCGTCGGAGTCTCAATCTTATGATGGGAGAATGGCCGTTTTAAGCAGCCAGAAGAGTCTCTCCAGCGCAATCCTGACGGTGTCAGAGGTGGAGGACATTGATTTTACTGACCCCACAAGACAAAGCAGTAAATCAATGACGCTGCAGAGCTTGCGGTCAGTGTACGAGGATGAGTATCCGCAAGGGCAAGTGAGGAGGCGGGCTGTGAGGTTCCGGTTAATGCCACCAAGTCGTGGGATGGAGTCCTCTGTGAGGGAAGAGCTAATGGATCTGATAGGGGCGAAAGAGGCAGGTGTTGCGTATATAATGGGCCACTCGTATGTGAAAGCGAGGAAATCCTCGTCCTGGTTGAAGAAGCTGACAATTGATATCGGCTACTCATTTCTGAGGAAGAACTGCAGAGGGCCAGCTGTAGCACTCAACATTCCTCCCATCAGCCTCATTGAAGTTGGCATGATTTACTATGTTTAGGCCAAAAAAGCTCGCATGTGTTTGTACTTTGTAGTAGCAACATAATTCGTAGAAGGAATCACCTGTTCACCGATAATGCACCCAACATGGTGTATGATTATGTCATCAATGTTTCATGTTTAACCGTCGTCCCCAAAACTCTGAGGCAACTCAGAAGGAGATTGTATAGTATAATAATTCGCCCACAAGTCTTAAAAAACCTTGCAAACGCATGACAAACAGAAAAATAAGAATCACTTGAGCCACTCAATAGCCGGTGAGGTCCGAAACCGGTAAAGTTTTTTCCGTTATGTTTCTGCCGGTGAGGTCCAAGCTGTAGAATGAATTGTCGATCAAAATGGATCGCTTTCAGTTTTTACACCTCCGGCTTAATTAAATTAACAATACTAAAATGTGTGGCTTTTCTGCAGTTTTGGAAGCTGACCCTTAAGCTAAGCATCTCTCTCTCTCTCTCTCTCTCTCTCTCTCTCTTCATTATCCCCTTCTCTCGTCTAAACCTCTGGGAGTCTTGTTAAAGATGACATCTTTTCTCCCAAATCCCGACCTGATTACTTCTACACCGCTCGTCTTCAAGCTCTGCTCCTTTCCTCCGCCACGGAGGAGGCTCTTCCCTCTCACCCGAAACTCATCACCTCTTCCACTGGTCGCTCTTTCCTCTCTCTCCGCAACTGCCGCAAAACCTACCAGATGGAGAGAGAAGCCGGAGTTGGCGGAAAGCGATTCAATTTCCCTCCTCAACGAGAGGATTCGGCGTGACCTCGGCAAAAGAGAGACCGATAGGCCGGCCATGGACTCCGAGGAGGCTGAAAAATACATTCAGATGGTCAAGGAACAGCAAGAGAGGGGTCTGCAGAAACTCAAAGGAGTCAGGCAGAGTACAGAGGCTGGTGCCGGTGGTTTTAGCTACAAGGTCGACCCTTACAGTCTCCTGTCCGGTGATTATGTGGTGCACAAGAAAGTTGGGATTGGGCGTTTTGTTGGGATAAAGTTTGATGTCCCCAAGGATTCTTCAGAGCCCCTCGAATATGTCTTTATTGAGTATGCAGACGGCATGGCCAAACTTCCCCTCAAGCAGGCCTCGCGTCTGCTCTACCGATACAACCTGTACGTTTTCTCTTGCAACTTTTTCTTGACTTCCTTATGATATGTCTTTGTTTGGTGTCTTCCTCATTGGCGTCCCTGTCTTTGTCTCTTCTATACTCTTTTGTGTTCCAGTCCAAATGAGACCAAACGGCCCCGGACTTTGAGTCGGCTGAGTGACACTAGTGTTTGGGAAAGAAGAAAGACCAAAGGAAAAGTCGCAATTCAGAAAATGGTCGTTGACTTGATGGAGCTATATCTTCATAGGCTTAGACAGAAGAGATTTCCCTATCCAAAAAACCCCATCATGGCTGATTTTGCGGCTCAATTTCCTTATAATGCTACACCTGACCAGAAGCAGGTGTTGTTGCTATCTCTTAGTTTACATTATTCATATTCCTTCACTGAAACATGAGTTCGCCTTGCAGGCTTTCCTTGATGTTGAAAAGGATTTGACAGAGAGAGAAACACCAATGGACCGTTTGATCTGTGGAGACGTTGGGTTTGGTAAAACAGAGGTTGCTCTACGGGCCATCTTTTGTGTGGTCTCAGCTGGAAAACAAGCTATGGTTTTAGCACCGACAATTGTATTGGCGAAGCAACATTACGATGTAATCTCAGAGCGATTTTCCTTGTATCCACAAATCAAAGTCGGCCTTTTAAGTCGATTTCAGGTATTCAGAACACTGTTTCTGATGATAATTTCTTCTATGAAATTGCCCATATGCAAACCGATAAATGCTATATAGTCCAACGCACAACACTCAAATGTGTTTTAGACATTATTGGTTGTGGGTTACATAGAAATCCTCTGCTGTCTGCTTAAGTAGTTCATAATTTTACAAAGAATTGACCACAGTCATATCATTGACATCGTGCAGACCAGAGCAGAGAAGGAGGAGTATTTGGAAATGATTAAAAATGGGCATCTCAATATCATTGTGGGTACTCACTCACTTCTTGGAAGTCGTGTTGTTTACAGTAATCTAGGCCTCCTTGTGGTCGATGAAGAACAGGTTATGTTCTAATTCGTTTAAAGTTAGTTGTTTTTGCCATGGTCTCTGAATGATTCTTGGATTAGTTGATGAAAATCTCTCTTTTACTGTACAGAGATTTGGTGTCAAGCAGAAAGAAAAAATTGCATCTTTCAAAACATCAGTGGACGTGCTTACCCTATCCGCAACGCCCATTCCAAGGACACTCTACTTAGCTTTGACTGGATTCCGGGATGCCAGGTTGCGACAGGATGTGTATTTGATAATATGCTCACTGATAGAGTTTGAAGAGACTAATGAGCCTTTGTTTCCCCTTGTTTTTAGTTTAATCTCCACTCCACCCCCAGAGAGGATTCCAATAAAAACCCATCTTTCATCATTTCGTAAGAAAAAGGTGATAGAAGCAATAAAAAATGAGCTGGATCGTAGTGGCCAAGTTTTCTATGTCTTGCCTAGGATTAAAGGTAGAATGCATTATTAGCTTTGTCTTTCTCTACGTTATCTCTTAATATGGAACCAGAAACTTCTTGACCATGGGATTTTTTTTCCTATTGTCAACTTTATATTTTTCCATTATCGGTTTGCCACTTTGTTCTTCGTTATTAGGACTAGAGGAAGTGATGGATTTTCTTGAAGAAGCATTTCCAGATATTGACATTGCTATGGCACATGGAAAGGTATGTTATGGCATTTCTTAGCAGTAATAAACATTTGGATGCTCATTTATAAGATATAGTATAAATTATGGAATCTTCCTAAGCAATGCTGTTGCGCTATGGTTGATTATCTTGCTACACGTGATGTATTCACAGCAATACTCGAAACAACTAGAAGAAACCATGGAGAGATTTGCACAAGGAAAGATCAAAATCCTCATATGCACTAATATTGTTGAAAGCGGACTTGATATTCAAAATGCAAATACCATAATCATTCAGGATGTTCAACAATTTGGGCTCGCTCAGTTGTACCAGGTGCCAAAGTTACTTGTTTGCTTATTTTTTGCGTCATTGCTATTGTAGTTCGCCCTGGCAAAAAAGGTGAGTAGTTTCTGAGATATCTTCCTCTTGTTTCTGTCAACAGTTGCGTGGAAGAGTTGGCCGGGCTGATAAAGAAGCTCATGCCTATCTGTTTTATCCTGATAAATCGCTGCTCTCTGATCAAGCACTGGTACAGGGGGTCACTTTTTTCTTTCTATTCCCTTGGCAAACTTTGGCATGTGATGTTATATGCTATAACTATGCAGGAAAGGCTTAGTGCTCTTGAAGAGTGCCGTGAACTTGGACAAGGTTTCCAACTTGCGGAGAGAGATATGGGTATAAGAGGTTTTGGGACAATCTTTGGTGAACAACAGACAGGGGATGTTGGAAACGTTGGCATCGATCTCTTCTTTGAAATGCTTTTTGAGAGTTTGTCCAAGGTATTCTATGATTTAAGTCTCCTTCTACATTCTCTCTGATTATGACATTGATGAGCTTTTTGTTTTGCCTTTTCAAACTTGGGATTGGTTATTGACTCGTGAGTCAACCTTTTTGGTTGTTTCTAGGTGGAGGAACTCCGGATTTTTTCGGTTCCATACAACCTGGTTAAGGTATTTTCCATTTTCAATTGTAAAAGATGTTTATTTAAAAGATCATAATGTTTACAAGTGTATTTTGAAGGCTGGATATGATAGTTATTAGGCCTGTTGCTTGTGCAAGAGTCAATTAACGCTGTTCTTTATGCTCTTTATT
Organism: Arabis hirsuta; assembly: GCA_964056655.1. Taxonomy (NCBI): domain Eukaryota; kingdom Viridiplantae; phylum Streptophyta; class Magnoliopsida; order Brassicales; family Brassicaceae; genus Arabis; species Arabis hirsuta. The sequence goes on from OZ053306.1 coordinate 33,090,750, forward strand.
CCAGATTGACATAAATATAAATCCTCGGCTTCCCTCGGAGTATGTAAATTACCTGGAAAATCCGATGGAGATCATCAATGAAGCTGAAAAAGCAGCTGAGAAAGACATGTGGAGTCTAATGCAATTCACAGAGAACCTGCGTCGCCAGTACGGGAAAGAACCCTACTCCATGGAGATTATCTTAAAGAAGCTGTATGTGAGGCGCATGGCGGCTGATCTTGGAGTAAACAGAATTTATGCATCAGGCAAGATGGTTGTCATGAAAACAAATATGAGTAAGAAGGTGTTCAAGCTGATCACAGATTCCATGACTTGTGACGTTTACCGAAGCTCCTTGATATATGAAGGAGATCAAATAATGGTACTCTATGAATTTGCATAGTCTATTTCATGCCACGCTTAAAGACGAACTTAGGGGCTTTAACGATATGTGCAGGCGGAACTTCTGTTGGAGCTACCAAGAGAACAGTTACTGAACTGGATATTCCAGTGCTTGTCAGAGCTCCATGCATCACTTCCTGCTCTTATCAAATATTAGTTCCTCCTCCACAGTTTCTCTTGCGTGTGGGATGTGTTAGAAGAAGAGGGACGCCTCAGCAGTTGTGTTGCTGTGGAGTTTCGTCATAGAAGAATAATATTTGCATAAATATCTACAAGGGCAACAATTTAATCAGGTATGTAAGTCTCAATGTGATTGCATCAACTTTAAGTTTCAACAATGGTTAATCCTTTCTTTCTTCTCCTGTTCCGAGCAGCTACTCACACTCGAATATTAAGGATCGTCCTTTGTACCCCGTTTCAAATTCTCTACAAGCAATAGGAAGAGGAATGACTGTGGACGACGAGATCATCAACCAATTATGAGTTGGTAAAGTTTTGGAAATCTGTTGTATATTTGTAAGACCCGGGATATTTTACCGGCAAAACTAAACTTGACCAATTGGTTTATATGTAGAATAGATTTCTTCTCTAATATAGAAAGATTGTAATTCCAGTTGAACCCTCCCAAGGTGAACTTTGGTGTCTATCAATACTCCCTTCCCTGACATGTGTAAAAATCGGTCTCCCCTCCTAGTGCCAAAGACTTGCACCTTTTATTCGGACTCTTTGACTTTGCTAAGTTTCAGATGTGACTTTATGGGTTATATAAAATACTATATTGACTAATGGATATGGCAAAAGAAGGCTGTCTGGAGTTTGGTTTGGTTGGTGGAAAAAAAAACAAAACTCCTTTGAAGCCGTCAACGATCGTCGTCGACTTGCTTCTCTTCCTGCCGGTCTCCTTCGCACCGCACCGCAAGGTATCTTCAACTCTTCCTTATCCTTTCCATCTGTTTTAGATCCGATGGCCATTGATAATTGGCTCATTCCCAGATCCAATCCACTCGTGCATTTCCTCTCGTCTGTAACCAAAATTTGGTCTTCCACTTTGCTTTCCGTTTCCTTTTCCGATCATCTTCTCTTCAATCTATTTTTCCCTACGAGCAACACATATTTATACTCATGTCAGTTTGTTCATAACTCGAATTCCTTTCTAATGTGTTCCAACTTCCTCCTATGGTAGGACTACAAGAGTTTCAGCAATAACTACCTGGTAAGATTACATGGGAGAATCTTCTAGTTCAACCTCTTGGAGCAGTCATAAGGATACAGACGATGATCGGATGATTGCTCTCATGTTATCTGAAGAGTACACTAAACTAGACGGTGCAGTAGGCAGACGCCTCTCCAATCTTGCTCCAGTGCCTGTAAGTTTGGTCTTGTCTCTTCATATACGGAATTAAACCTTTCTACATGCTTAGCTCTCTGTATCTCTATATTATACGTATGTTCTTGGTTTGCAGCATGTTCCACGAATAAATTCTTATATTCCCAACCTAAATGATGCCACTTTGGATCACCAACGTCTTCTTCAAAGGTATTTCTCATGCTCCCTTCTTCCTCTTTGAAGCATGTTCTAGGATGCTTTCTTTCAGATTTATCTCAAATTGTTAATTCTTTTGTCTTTCCAGGCTAAATGTTTATGGTTTGTGTGAGTTGAAGGTCTCTGGTGATGGAAACTGCCAGGTGAATGGAGGCTAGATTTCAAACAATCTTCTTCATCTCATTCTTTTCTTTCTCTCTTTCCCTTCTCGGGTACTCATATCTTATTGAGAAATTTGAGTGTCTTTTCAGTTTCGAGCACTTTCTGACCAGTTGTACCGATCTTCAGAGTACCACAAGCAAGTTAGGGGAGAAGTTGTTAAACAGGTGAGATGTCTTGTGAGTTATGAGCAATGAACAAAGGCATTGACCTTCTATATGACTTCTATTAAACGAATGTTGCCGCTGGTTAAATTATTTTGCAAGATTGATATATAGGTGCACACACCCCTTTTCGTATCTCATTTCCTAATTGTTCTCTTGTTGTAGCTCAAGGACAATCGCTCTATGTATGAAAGTTATGTTCCGATGAAATACAAACGATATTACAAGAGGATGGCAAAGTATGTTGTGTAAACATACTCATTTCTCATTAGTCTTCTTAGCTATATTTTGTTTGATCTATAATGTTTTCTGTTTCACACTAAAAAAGTTAAATAAATGGCAGACTAGGAGAATGGGGAGACCACGTTACCCTACAAGCTGCGGCAGATAGGGTAAGGTTCCATTTTGTCTTAATATGCAAAGCACTCGAAATACTACTTAAGATGTATCTAAATAATGATATTTATTTTGCAGTCTAATGATCACGAGTGTTGAATGGGACGATTGTGATTTATCTAGTCTTATATCTTTGTTGTTTTCTTGTGTGGATGTTACATGAATACGCCCTAGAGCACGTAAAGTAACCACACATACATTACAAACTTTTTTGGCTTTAGGGCACAAGATGTCTGGGATTACTTGAAAAATTCAGCGGTAGGAGTGATTATCAAGCTTTATGAAAGGAATATGATTTGGTGTTCTGCGACAGTCCATTACTTCCTCACTCGTCAATTACAAGAAGCCACGAGATATGGACGTTGATTAGTGGTCGCCCTATTAGGTTATCTTTGCATGAATTCTCTGAGATTACGGGGCTAAATTGTGATCCATCCAACATTGAAGACAAATGTGATGTCAATCATAAGGACTTTTGGAAAGACATGGAGGTTTCTACAGGTGTAGGACCTAGTTTAGATGAGTTGGTATTGGTGTTGAAAAGATGCCAGACATGGAGTTTTGAGCAGAAGAGAATGGTTGGTTGGTTATTCATTCTCTCTATTGGAATATTTGGTATTTCTCGTTCTAGCAGGCTTCCTTTGCGGTATGCGAAAATGGTTCTCAATCCAGAACTTTTTGAGAAGTATCCATGGGGTCGAGTGGCATTTAATAGCTTGGTGGAGTCCATCAAAATAATTTGTTTCGAAGCAAAGAAAGCATATACTGTGCGTGGATGTGTTCATGCTTTGCAAGTATGGGCCTATGAGTCGGTTCCTGTTTTAGGAGAGTTGTATGGGAGACGGCTAGAAGGAATGGAAGTTCCTCTTCTTTCTTGGGGTGGATCCCGAGATCGAGTTAATTTGGATGACATACTGGCAGAAGAGAAAAGCATTCATGACAAGGTAGATAATTTGATTTTTTTAACTTTTTAAATATTTAATAATTTATTTTTGTTCGACTCTTATGAACATGTTTTACTGTATTAGGTGCGTGTTAGGCACTTAATTGTGAAGCCAGAAGAAGAGATATATCGTCCTTGGAGTAAAGAAGACGAAACTGATACAAAATTGGACAACATGATCCGCGATATCCTTCATGATCATTTGGATGAAAGTTTTTGGGATTCTGTTGGTGCAAAAGCCAACAAACAGAAGCAAAAGCAGCGTCTGCATGAAGTTCAGATGTCCAGAAAGAAGAGAAAAAACGACGTTAACGTTTTTGGACATATTTAAGAGATATTTAAGAGTTTCGAATATGATTAGCAGTGAAATCAGGCTCGGAAGGTTTAGGAGGAGGGAGCAAAGTAAGGTTATTATTGTGTCGCACTTTACGAAGCGCGTTTGAAGCGAAACGCGACGCGTATAATGTAGCAACAAGGCTCAACGACGACGATGACGCTGTGTCGCGTTCGCGTTTTGCAATCGCGTTTCGTAATCGATCTTCTTCGTCAGTTAATGACCTCGCCAGTTTCCTCCGGCAATGTCTCCGCCATGCCGCTTGTATAAAAGATGCACCCCAAGTTCTCCATTGTACCGAATAAAACCTGAAAAGTTGTTAAACCGAATTAAACCAAATCGAACTGGTGATCTCAGAGAACCAACACAGATTGGGTCGAATTTAGAGACCAAACCTGAAAGTATGTTGAAGTTGTTTGCTATGGAGTCGTCTGAATTGAGAAGCGACAAGCTTGAGATCTTCTGCTGCAAGAGCAAAGGCTTCTACTTCGGTTAAAGCTTGAACTGTTCTAGTTGAGATTGGAAAATGATACGAAGATTGAGGATCCAATGCCCAAGTGAGAAGATCTTCACCGCAAAAGTCGCTGGCTTTGAGGTATACGGCGTTAAAGAAGCCGGTCCGACCACCGTTTGTGGTGGCGCTCATTAGTTTTCCTCTCATTACAAACAACATTTCCTCCACTGGATCTCCTTCTCGGATTGCGTAGCTGTTTTCGGTGTAGAGCACGGGTTTTAGCTTGTCGCATACGGTATCTAGCAATTGCTCATCCATAATCTCGAACATAGGTACTTTCTTGAGGAGATCGAGGCAAAAATGGCGTTTAATGTCTCTCCTAAGGTCTTGAGGGAGGTTTATTAAACAAATTAGTTAAACCTTAACCTTCCAATAAGGTAAATCAAATAGCATTGACCGTTTCTTCCACCTCCAATTATCATTGTCTTCACCGTTTTCATCTTCTGAAATCACCTCATGTTCACACACTCCTTTCCTTTTTCTTTTGCTGTTTTTCTCAAACGGTTTTCCAAAATCATTTCTCACATCCTTAAGTAACTCAAAAATTTCGACTCCACTTTGAATCCTACTCGCAGTCCCTTCTTCCACGGTGTTGTCAAACCATTTCTTTCTTCTTCTGTAAGGATGCCCAGGTCTAAGCCGTTTTCTGTTGCCCAAATAAACATGCTTTCTACTAAATTTCAACCACCTAAAGGGTGTATCCTTCCCACAGACGTTACACGCTTGTTTCCCTTTCACTTTACAACCAGCTAAGCTTCCTAAGGCAGGATAATCAGTGATACTCCACAACAACATTGCTTTAAGTTGGAAATTCTCCTTCATAAATGAATCGTATACGAGAATACCTTCATTCCACAAGTCCTTCAGATCATCTATCAGTGGAGCTAGGTAGACGTCAATGTTGTTGGTCGGTGCTGTTGGTCCTGGGATCAAAAGAGTCAGCATTACATTCTCTGCTTTCATACACAATGTTGGATGCATGTTATAATTCACTAATAACACCGGCCATGTTGTGTACTTGGTGTTCTGAATAGAGAATGGATTCATTCCATCCGTAGAAATACCCAAGCGGAGGTTTCTGGGATCAGATGCAAACGCTGGCCATTTTTCATTTACATTGGCCCAAGTGATTGAGTCCGCCGGATGCCTCATTGTACCATCTGAACTTCTATTGTTGAAATGCCAACGAACCTCTGCAACCTTCCTTTTGGATCTAAATAGTCGTCTCAATCTGTCTTTGATTGGAAAATATCTTAGTACCTTTGCTGGAATCCCCTTCTTTTCCTCGCCAGTACGCTTATCCCGAGCCCATCTTGAAACACTACACCTTGGAAAACTTTGCATATTCTCGTATTGCATCCGGTATGGAACACAATCGTTCTTGCATGCATGAATCACATCATATCCGAAGCCAAACATTTTGAGGAACTTCTTTATCTCCTCTGTTGATCTCGGTAGTACATTATCTGTAGGAAGCATATCATGAATCATCGTGAGCAGCTGATCAAAAAAATTCTCTGACATTCCACTCTTCACTTTGATGCGATAAAGCCCCATAATTGCAGACACCTTAGTGTACTTGACACAGCCAGAGTATAGAGG